>VWZF01002699.1:256406-417528 GCA_013396755.1 Sclerurus mexicanus | reverse complement strand
GAGAAGTGGCTCCCTATTTTCTTTTTTCCCCCTATTTTCTTTTTTTTCCCCTATTTCTTTTTCTTCCTTTCCTTTTCTTTCTTTCTTTCTTCCCCTCCGCCTTCGTCCCGAGGTACTCGCGCATCCCGGGGACAGGAGTGCTCGCAGCCGGCAGCAGTAGGAAATGGTAGCTAATGTGCTCACACCCAAAACATTTTATTCTTTTTGTTTCATCCTTCATCTCCCTCCCAGGGCCGCTGCTTTTATTTCCCCTTCTGAATGACCTACTGGACCGCATTCTCCGCGGAACAAAGGAAGTGCCTTTTTAGCTGGAATCCTCGGAGACCACCAAGGACTCCAGCTCATGCACTGCAATTTCGCACTACTTTCAACAATAACAAAAATGCATGACTGAATGGCTCAAAAATGTGGAGTGTTGAAGGCATTCATTTCGGTCTGGGACACTGTCACAACACAGACAGACCCCAAGTAAATACCTTTAGACGGCTCAGATAGAAGCTGGGGGTAATCTTTACCATTGGTGTGCCCTCCAGATATGCATACATTATCCTTTTCACTGACAAAATTAAAATAATTTCAGTCGCTTGTGCTTTTATATTGTCAGGCTAATGATATGCATTTAGCCTACATCTGTTTGAATAAAATTGCAGGCCCGTTTACTTCTCCAAGAAATATTTTAATGAGAAACGTCTGACTGGTTGCAGTTAAAATACTCTCTCCACCCTCCCTGCTTCGTAAAATGGTCTCTAATAAATAGTCTTGGATTTGATTTGAGTCCAGCCCTCTTCAGTGTAGGATCAGGACGTGAGCAGGCTTCCTCGTAAGTCCAGTGTTGGGAAGGTTTGACCTAGACATTATTTTATATATTGTTGTTTAAGATGACTTGGTGAGCTTTGGAGAGTGTCAGGAGTAGATCATGCTGACAGGGATTCCATTTGAGGCTCTAAAGCTGCTGTCTCTTTGACCCTGTGCTTTTAAAATAAGGGGCCAGAGAAGTGTGATGAGCAAGGTAAGATTATTTGACAAAAGAACAGCTTTCTGCAATGACACACTGAAAATACAGGCTGTGTTAAGTCACAGTTCCAGGGGCATGAGCAGTCTGTGTCGGGCCTCACTTGGAAAGCAACAGGTCGTGCAAAGTTACATTTTAAATGTAATCCCGCTCCTTGGGGTGATTCGGAGAGGGTGGTGGAAATCTTTAGAGGTGGTGTGCTGTGTACAGCTTTAAAGTGTGGTGTACCTCAGGTGTGTCTGAACTTAAAATTAAACCGCAGTGGGGTGCTACACCTGCCGCAGCTTCACGTTCCCCCTGTGAATTCATGTGGTTTTGGCATGGGTTGTGTTTAGAGGCTCTGGATCTCCCCTCTTGCTGCTCAGCTGGTGTATGCAGATGGTAACCACCAGTCCCACTGCTGGTGTTTAACTTTCTGAGAGTGGGGAGCTTCAGCTGCCATTGCCTTTGTGGGATCAGCACAGGGCACCGTGTGCTGGGTGGGAAACACTGCCTGGTGATAACCCGGAGTCTGAGGTTGGACAACAGGGCGAAAGGTCTGTGCTGCATCTGGAAGAATGAGTCACTTGCCAAACCTTTGATTTCAGTTGGTGTTTCAGGTGATAAGGGGTGTGTTTTCCATCAGGAGGGTAAGTGAATTGGAAAGGCTGTTACCTGGGTGCCCGGCTATCAGTGAGAACAAGATAAATGTGTGTGAGGGAACAAGCCATGTGCTTGGACAAGTATCCCATTAGGGTTGGGGGTGGAAGCTGGTGATTTTGGCTTGGTAGCACCTGTCTCTGCTCAATAAACTGTGGGGGAGGACAGGCTGGGGAGGGTTCAGTGGGCTGTGGTGCTGTTGGAATGACCTGCGGACACATGGTTGCTTCTGGCATGAACTCATCTCTGAAGTCCATTAAGTTCTTTCTTAGATTTTTGTTCTGGTTCGGTGGACTATGCTTTATTCGTGCATTCTCTTACAGCATTGCTTTAGGTCACAGTGCAGAGACAGAGGTTTTTTAGCACCTTTCCAAAAAGGTGACCTAAAAACTGTGACAAATTTGTTTCTGCAAGTGCAGTGACTTCTTTCCTTTCAAGGATTACCGATTCTGCAAAACATTGGCCTTGAATTGTCAAAATGAAGCAGCTGGATAGTGCCCCTGCACTGGGCTAGCTGACAGCAAGTGAAACTCATCCTCACTGGATGGGCTTCGAAGTCTTTTGGGGTTTAACAGTACCTTGCATGGATTTTTTTTGGCTGCATTTACATTCCTCTGGAGCAGTAGGTATGTACAACTTCTTCTTTCAAGGAAATGCCCAATCCAACAAGCTTTTTATTTGTACCATTGCTATTTCAGTAGGATTAAAATGCTTCTCCTTGTTCGTAATTACCCAGGAGTTCACTTTAATATTTGTTTAGACCTGGTTTAGGACACAATTAGAATATGCATAAATAGCAGGTTATATCTTGCTGAAGTACCTGAACATTTCTGAAAGAAGTGCACAGCTGGTCAACTCACTGCATGCTTGATAAGAGGTGCAAAATGTATTATTTGTAGTGTGGGACATATAGGAGTTGTTTCCTTTTATATGGCCTTGCTGTTAGAGGTGTAAAGACAGACTACTGCTATTAGTCTTTGTGAAAGCATTCTGTAATTCGTGGCTCTTTGGTTGCCTTGTACCTTGAGTGATCTTCAGTAGCTTCTGCACTTGCAGCCCTGTGATGTGTGTGTGGCAAAGCTCATGGTAGTGGTGAGATGCAGTCTTGCTGTTGCTGGAGCATCAGTGCTTGGGTAGACCTGATGTCTAAGTGGTTTGGTTGTGAAACCTGACTCGTGACAGTGTGGGGAGAGCACCAGCCTGTAACTGCTTTTAAGATGTCTTTAGCAGTTTCCCAAGGACAGGCCACATCTCAGGAGGGTCTGGGCCCTGCTGGCTGTAGCTGCTCATTTTGTTCAAACACTACCCAGAATGTGTCGCTCCTTCTTGATCCCATGTG
This sequence comes from Sclerurus mexicanus, assembly GCA_013396755.1. Taxonomy (NCBI): domain Eukaryota; kingdom Metazoa; phylum Chordata; class Aves; order Passeriformes; family Furnariidae; genus Sclerurus; species Sclerurus mexicanus. The sequence goes on along the minus strand of VWZF01002699.1, from coordinate 414,538 downwards.
TCTCTGGGCTGTCATGGTGATGGAGCAAAACTCCCGGGAGTGACCATCTGCAGGGGCTGTTTACCCTGGTTGGTCTGGTGGGGCTGCAGAATGAAATGCAAAGTGAGCTGGTGTGGTGGCATCCGGAGACCCACAGTAGGTGGCTGTGATTTGAAAAACAAAAAACCCCAACTGTTCTTTCAAGAGGTTCCTTCTTGCCCTCAGGTGTTAAACAGACAGAAATTCCTTCCGTTTTCCTGCTAATTGGAAGAAGTAGATGTTTCTTTTCCTGGACTGAAAAGGAAAAAAATAACATCTTGGCTCTTGGTGGAAAGTGTAGTCAGTTAACCTGAAAGATGCTGCAGCAGTGTAATCCTTTCCATTGCTGGCACTGCTGTCCTGGCTCCGTGGTGGCAGGGAGACGGGATGGAGTGGAAGGTGGCATGCTGGGGAACATGGAGCGAACCTGGAGCTTGTCTTTCCAGAGAGCTGGGCACAAGCAGCAGTCTTTTCAAGCTTAGTGAGGATGATGGGTGTAATCTTTGTTTAAACCGAATTAACCAAATTAATTGAATAGATGCATTTATTTGTGAGAGCAATGGAGCGCAGCTGTTTCACCCTGACAGAGGAAATCAGATGGCCCTTGATTTTTGGTCTTGTGGGACTGTGCCCGATGTAACTTTGGCCAGAGGTGCTCCAGTGTCCTGCTGCTCACTTATCCCCAGTGTGTTCGTGGCTGTCAGCGGGTGCTGGTGCATCACTCTGGTGGTTTCAGGGAGGCTGCTTTGTAGGCATTGCTGATTGTCGTGATTTAACCCCAGCCAGCAACCAAGCCCCAACGTAGCCACTCGCTCACTCACTCCTCTATCAGTAGGATCACAAAACAAGGAATTCATCCAGTTTCCCATGGGCAGGCAGGTGTTTAGCCATCTCCAGGAGAGCAGGGCCCCATTGCATGTAAGGATTACTTGGGAAGACAAATGCCACCACCCCAAATGTCACCTCCTCTTCCTTCTTTCTCCCACTTTATGTACCGAGCATGATGTCATACGGTCTGGAATATCCCTTTGATCAGTTTGGGTCACCTGTTCAGCTTGCGTCCCCTCCCAACCTCCTGTCCACCTCCAACTTCCTCACCAGCATGGCAGTGTGAGGAACAGAAAAAGCCTTGCCTCTCTGTAAGCCCTGCTCAGCACTAACAAAAACGTCTCTGTATTGTCAGCCCTGTGTTCAGCACAAATGCAGAACACAACCCCATACTAACCACTGTGAAGAAAATTAACTCTACTCCAGCCGAAACCAGCCCATTATTTTACCTGTCAAGTTCAGAAAACGCTCCTTTGGTTTTTCACATGCTTCTCTTCCATGTGGCCTCTTCCAACTGAGGAATGGTTTCTGGATCCTGTCCAGGATGGTGTTACTTTTACCATCTGGCACTGCTGGGCGTGTTGCAGTTGGTTTACACAGGGCAGCTCCTGGACTCGCTGGGTTATGAGAAGTCCCAGATAATGCCTGGTCCTCCTTGCTGTCCATTTGAAGGTGTGGAGTGACCTGGCCACCAGCTGTACCTGTTTGCCATGATTCCTGTCCAGTGAAGGCGGTGGTCCTTGGCAGGCAAGGGTTTTTCTCCTGCCTGCCATGTGCGGGCGGAGAAGTGACCATTGGAGAACATCCCCGTGGCAAACACAAGTGCTGGCATGGAAAAGTAAATGAGAGAATCGCTTGAAGTATTTTTAGCTACTTCTAATGTCATTTAGCAACTGGAAACAGCGGGAGGGGTGGCGAGCTGGCAGCGTGCAAGTTGCCCGCAGGCCACCGACGAGCGCCCCGGCGTCCGGCGCTGGCGGCCGTGTGGCTCGGCCAGCGTTGGCAAGAGCTGGCGGCGGCTCCCGGCTGAGTCACGGCTCCGGCCGCTCGCCTGGGACGCTGCTTTCTCCCTGCAAGTCTGCAGCGCGGGGTTTTGTTCGGCTGCAGCGGCGCGCCGTGTCCTAGCAGCCGGAGCGCGAGGCATGTGGTTAGCAGCAACTGCTCGCAGTGGTCCGGGCTGAGTGGGAGTATCGTTTTCCTTGGCAGACACTTCATAGAAAGTTCTGTTTTTTCTGCCAGAATAAGCAGTCATTACATTCCATACAATTCATAGTCAAATTATTATCTATTGTTAAAATTGCCTTAATTATCAGATGTTTCCTTAGACATGTAGCTGTTTTTTAAGAGGCTGAATAGGCGTGTGTACATTGTGCAGGAGGCCAGAGCTGCACAATGTTTTCAGTGCTGTTTTGTAGTTTCAGGGAGATTTTCTGTGGCTTTCGTATGTCAACAGGCTTTTTATTCTCACTGAAACAGCAGCAGAGCAAGGCCGACATGACAGTGAGGCACTGGGTTTGGTTTGGGTCTCTGCATTTCCCCTCTCCCATTTTATTTCCTTGGTACCTGCAGAGCCAAGGAAGTTCAGGATGAAGCATCGCAGCTGTGTGTGTGAGATGGCTTTGATGGGAGAAGGTCCCTTCTTGGAGGTGCAGGTTGCATCTGCCCAGTAGGGCTGGGACCTCTGTCAGGTGGCTGGAAGGGTCCCAGTTATTCGAGGCAGTGTGTCTGTGGTCTTAGTCCGCTCTGTGATGTTGGCTGGTGGCTTGTGCAGACTGGAACCTTCACAGATGGAGTAGGTCTGCCAGTGCTTCTTGAGAGGTGTCAGACATGTGGTTCTCACCTCCTGTCCCCTCCACCTATAGCCATTCATTCCCCNGGAAATCAGATGGCCCTTGATTTTTGGTCTTGTGGGACTGTGCCCGATGTAACTTTGGCCAGAGGTGCTCCAGTGTCCTGCTGCTCACTTATCCCCAGTGTGTTCGTGGCTGTCAGCGGGTGCTGGTGCATCACTCTGGTGGTTTCAGGGAGGCTGCTTTGTAGGCATTGCTGATTGTCGTGATTTAACCCCAGCCAGCAACCAAGCCCCAACGTAGCCACTCGCTCACTCACTCCTCTATCAGTAGGATCACAAAACAAGGAATTCATCCAGTTTCCCATGGGCAGGCAGGTGTTTAGCCATCTCCAGGAGAGCAGGGCCCCATTGCATGTAAGGATTACTTGGGAAGACAAATGCCACCACCCCAAATGTCACCTCCTCTTCCTTCTTTCTCCCACTTTATGTACCGAGCATGATGTCATACGGTCTGGAATATCCCTTTGATCAGTTTGGGTCACCTGTTCAGCTTGTGTCCCCTCCCAACCTCCTGTCCACCTCCAACTTCCTCACCAGCATGGCAGTGTGAGGAACAGAAAAAGCCTTGCCTCTCTGTAAGCCCTGCTCAGCACTAACAAAAACGTCTCTGTATTGTCAGCCCTGTGTTCAGCACAAATGCAGAACACAACCCCATACTAACCACTGTGAAGAAAATTAACTCTACTCCAGCCGAAACCAGCCCATTATTTTACCTGTCAAGTTCAGAAAACGCTCCTTTGGTTTTTCACATGCTTCTCTTCCATGTGGCCTCTTCCAACTGAGGAATGGTTTCTGGATCCTGTCCAGGATGGTGTTACTTTTACCATCTGGCACTGCTGGGCGTGTTGCAGTTGGTTTACACAGGGCAGCTCCTGGACTCGCTGGGTTATGAGAAGTCCCAGATAATGCCTGGTCCTCCTTGCTGTCCATTTGAAGGTGTGGAGTGACCTGGCCACCAGCTGTACCTGTTTGCCATGATTCCTGTCCAGTGAAGGCGGTGGTCCTTGGCAGGCAAGGGTTTTTCTCCTGCCTGCCATGTGCGGGCGGAGAAGTGACCATTGGAGAACATCCCCGTGGCAAACACAAGTGCTGGCATGGAAAAGTAAATGAGAGAATCGCTTGAAGTATTTTTAGCTACTTCTAATGTCATTTAGCAACTGGAAACAGCGGGAGGGGTGGCGAGCTGGCAGCGTGCAAGTTGCCCGCAGGCCACCGACGAGCGCCCCGGCGTCCGGCGCTGGCGGCCGTGTGGCTCGGCCAGCGTTGGCAAGAGCTGGCGGCGGCTCCCGGCTGAGTCACGGCTCCGGCCGCTCGCCTGGGACGCTGCTTTCTCCCTGCAAGTCTGCAGCGCGGGGTTTTGTTCGGCTGCAGCGGCGCGCCGTGTCCTAGCAGCCGGAGCGCGAGGCATGTGGTTAGCAGCAACTGCTCGCAGTGGTCCGGGCTGAGTGGGAGTATCGTTTTCCTTGGCAGACACTTCATAGAAAGTTCTGTTTTTTCTGCCAGAATAAGCAGTCATTACATTCCATACAATTCATAGTCAAATTATTATCTATTGTTAAAATTGCCTTAATTATCAGATGTTTCCTTAGACATGTAGCTGTTTTTTAAGAGGCTGAATAGGCGTGTGTACATTGTGCAGGAGGCCAGAGCTGCACAATGTTTTCAGTGCTGTTTTGTAGTTTCAGGGAGATTTTCTGTGGCTTTCGTATGTCAACAGGCTTTTTATTCTCACTGAAACAGCAGCAGAGCAAGGCCGACATGACAGTGAGGCACTGGGTTTGGTTTGGGTCTCTGCATTTCCCCTCTCCCATTTTATTTCCTTGGTACCTGCAGAGCCAAGGAAGTTCAGGATGAAGCATCGCAGCTGTGTGTGTGAGATGGCTTTGATGGGAGAAGGTCCCTTCTTGGAGGTGCAGGTTGCATCTGCCCAGTAGGGCTGGGACCTCTGTCAGGTGGCTGGAAGGGTCCCAGTTATTCGAGGCAGTGTGTCTGTGGTCTTAGTCCGCTCTGTGATGTTGGCTGGTGGCTTGTGCAGACTGGAACCTTCACAGATGGAGTAGGTCTGCCAGTGCTTCTTGAGAGGTGTCAGACATGTGGTTCTCACCTCCTGTCCCCTCCACCTATAGCCATTCATTCCCCTGGTAAGTAGAGGGATGCTCATCACAGAATTCTACGGATGTGCACGTGTGTTGAGTTGCACGGGCTTAGTCTTTGACATCTCTTGCAGGTTTGGGCAGCACCAGGATGGAGCATCAGAATTATCCTGTCGAAAAATTCTTCTCCTCCTCCTGGAAGAGGAGCAACCCTCAGGGACCTGATTACTTGCTTTTGTTCTGCCTTTTTTTTGGGTTGGGGGGAGAGAGGGGGAAAGGAAATTCTTGTTAGCCAGAGAGGTCAGGATGTGTGTCTCCTCGCCGGCGGCCAGGCTGAGAGCAGCGAGCTGCCAGTCCTGGTCTCCGGGGCAATAACCTCCTTGCATTCCTCACATTCCTTCTGCTTTCTCTTTCTTTTGAGATTATGAAGATAACTTCCTTCTCCCATTGCTAAGCAATGCAAGGGCCCAGCAAAACTCTTAAATTTCCCCCTTGCTTCCTAAATTACGGTGTGTGCTCCAAGATGCCCCATGGCAAACCTGTCTGGTGCCCTGAAAGGTGCAGTTGGTGCCCTTCATGGGGGTTTGTGCATCTTGGGAAGAAAGCTGCTGTGTGTATTTATTTATTTCTTTATTTTGATTGCCAAGTGTTTTAGTTAGAATGGATTGCTACTTTGTTGTAGCCCATCTTACCTGCTTCCTGGTTTGTTAAAGATTTTTCCTTAGTGTTTCATGAAACTATTTTGCTTTTCTAGCAGAGACTCTGGGCTGTGTGTGTTTTTCTTTGCCCGTGCAGAATACGTGCAGCCCTGCAGAGGCTGTGACAGAAGGGCCATATTTGTGCTGCGCGATTTTCTTCTTCTTTGCACTTTCCTGTTCTGGGAAAGGTACTTGGATAAAAGCAGCATGTTGGGAAGAGGGGACCTGGAATGGTGTCTTCTGTTTGAAAATGGCTGTGGTCAGCACAGTTGACTTCCCCACTAGTTTGTGCCTTGTAGTCCATCACCTCTCAGGTCTCTGTGGGGCCTGGGAGAGGTGTGAGGTGGGATGGGGAAGGGGTGGTGGTCCCCAAGGCATCACCTCACTGGCAAAGCACTTGTAAGGATGGAGATGGTGCTTCAAAAGTGTGTGTGTGGGTACCTACTGATGGGATCAGTCTTTCTTAAGGGCTGCCCGATGTTGATTTTAATGTGAAATTAGGACTGTAGTGCCTCTTTCCCAATGTAAAGCTTTGCCTGATTCCTGCCCTCCCTCCAGCCCCACTGGCCCCCCCAAAAAAGTGCTCTTAAAAATACTTTTTTTGTTGTTCATCTTTTAAGTAGAAAAACAAAATCTGTTCATTTCCTGTCTTTCTGCTCGTGTTTTCTGTGGCTTACACAACCAGTGATTGATGGACTTGAATTTGTGGGAGTTCCCTGTGAGGGACTTCACTCTCTGCAGGTTTTGATGTTGGAAAGGGTACGTGGATGGTAGAGAGGAGCTGCCCGGAGCAAGTGATGTTGAAGGAGTATTTCTCTTAATGTTTCCAATTTAGAAGTTGAGAATTGTCTGGATTTTAAGCAAATTCAGATGGGAGCAAACAATGATGAAATGTTTAAAATATGTTTCAACATTTTTGTGGGAATAGGAACTGTTCTTATACAAGCGAGGCTGTAGCTTTCAGGAGGTGAAAATATGTGGCCCTTACACATTGTCAGCATTGTTGCTGCTTTTTTTCCCCTTCTTTTTCCTTTTTTAAAAATGCTCATAGGAAATTGGCTTTGGTAATTGAGTTTCTACAGAACCACAACATCCAATAGCTGTTCCTCTCCAGGGGTCACCCTTAGGTTAGTTTAAGTAATGTGCAGTCGGTTTAACCTCTTGTGGTTTGTAGTGCTATTCTAGAAATTACTGGTGATTTGGGGTGTGTTAGAGTAACAACTTCACAGGAAAACCCCAAATGTCAGGGTGTCTGGTTTTTGGAGAGCTCTGACCACTTGCCCTGTGAAAACCAGGCACCTTGAGATACGTCCCTGGAAGGGACCTGCTCACATTGGAAAATGCAGTTAAAGCCTTTATGGCCCGTTGACTTTCCTTTTGAAAGAAGCCGAAATAACCCTGGGCGATTTGTTTACCTACGTTGACTTATAACATCCTCCTGCTTCCAGGCACCGTGCAGAACCTGTGCTGGATGCTCTGTGTTGGGTCTCATAGCCCTGCGTGGCTCTGATGGAGGAGCAGCAGTGCCCTGGACCCCCAAATCCCAGGGTTTAGGGGATTTCCTGGCAGCAGAGGGCCAGCTTTAAGAAATTATGAGCTGAGGCTTTAGCTTGGTAGCATTGACAGTTTGGTATGAAAAGCTCTGTGTTGCAGGCTGTGATGACTGGGGGTGATAAATCACTCTTGGCTGGTGCTACAGGTTCTAATAATGGTGTTTTAAAAAGATTACATGGGTTTTAATACAAACTTTTTGCTTCTTTGTACTCTTTTCTTTTTAAAGAGGGGAGCCTGTTTTGGTTCAGCATTCTTGGAACATAAAGATGGAGCCAGGATTTTTACTGGACTGAAATGCAGCTTTTTTGCTTCTCCTATAAACATGAGGATCTTGTTTGAGTGTCTTTATAGCCATCTGACTGACAGTGTCCTCTTTACAAGGGAGCTGGCTTGTTTGTTTGTTTTAAAGGTAACTTTGCCCCTTGGAAGATTGAAGAGCAAGCAACTTCACCCAGTTGTGGTGGGTACTGCTGTTGGAAAGAAAACTGTGATAGGAGAGACTTGCATGATAGCAATAAGAGGGATAAATAACCTTCTGCACCTTCCCTGGCTTTCCTTGGCACATTCCCATGAGAGGACACGGCATTTATGTGATCAAAGGAACAAGCACAATTATCAGCATCATGGAAAATTGTTCCCTTACCAAGTACATGTGGGCACCCAGGTGGGATTTGCCTTTGCTCTAAGTAGTGCAGGGTGGATTTTTTTTTTTTTAATCACCTGCCAACCTTAGTGTTTTGAAAATGTGATGGCTGGCAGTTTTGGGGGAGCACAGGGTGTCTGGCTGGTCAAGGCAGTGAGGCACCGGTGTCCATGCCCCCTTGCCTGGGCAGAAGCACTGGGAACAGGCAGCTGGCAGACACCCGGTGTGGAGATCAGAGGTCAGAGTGGTACCTCTGGTTTGGTTTGGACTGGAGGAAAACAAACAGGCTTCCTCCTGAGTTTTGGCTCTGCTCAGAGACAGAACTGAGGGTGCCATAGGGCCATACGCTTTTCTTCTTGGTGGGGGGAAAAATGGCTTTGATAGCGTCTGCTAATGATTCAGTGCTGTTTACATAATAATTGTGGTTTGCTTTCATTAGCTCTCGTAATGAGATTGCTTTCTTCCAGTGCAGTTGCATGCTGGTTTGGTTTTACATGCTTCTGCCTCCCCACTCCCCGAGCGTGGCAGTGGGGTGAGGAGGCAGCACGAGGGCTCTGAGCCTGGCCTGGCCTTTCCTGCCTGGCTCCAGACATGGAAGAGAAGCTCTCAACTTGTCATTGCAAAGGAGAGGAGGTGAAGAGGGTTTGTATCTCTGGGACGAGTTCTGAAAGACACAGATGGTGGTTTGGAGCATCATGGCATCTTAGTGGACCTGTGTTTAAATCCACTGCACGTGATTTCTCGTGCAGTGTTCATACTGAAAACTCTTGGGCTTACCTATTTGCAAGGAAGGGAATCCAGTGATCTGCTTCTACCAGGAGGAAGAGGCCGGGTCCTTTCACCTCACAGTTCTGCTGTATCAGGACTAATCTGTGACGGCTGATGGGCATCTTGGATGTTTTTTGTGTATATGAATCTACTGGATTAGCTGCTGCAGCTGAACCTTGATGATGGAGTGCTTGTTTGCATTCCATGTCTGACTAATTGTGGATGGTGGCAATGATGCTGAACAGGCTGCAAGTGCCTGCCTCCCTCAGCACCCTGCCCGGAGCACCAGGGGATAACACCCACCACTGAGCTCCTATTAAATAAATAATGCCACTGGAAGGATAATACAATAGCCTGAATGCAACCTTTGGAAAAGGTAAGGTTGGGTGTTGTTTGGTTCGGTGTTTTTTTTTTCCTTTGTAGCTTAGTAGCAGGTGCATTGGGTTTTCAGAGCGGCCCTGATGGCAGAGCCGGGTGCCAGCAGGGCATGCCCAGCATAGCTGGCCCTGGAGCAGGATGGGCCTCATGGGGCAGTGGGTGCTCACTGGAGGGTGCTGTTGGGAGTGGGGGCGGCTGTGTGTGTGGCTTTGCAGGTGCCGGTGCCGTGTCCTGGGGGATGTGTGCCTTCTGTTCAGCTGCAAGAGACCATATCTTTAGAAATATACCTCAGTCGATTTGCTGCCCCGGTAGATTAAGGCTCTGCTGCTGGAGGGAGAGCCTGAGCCTTGACCATCTCTGCCTGTGCAAAACAAAACACTTTGGGGGGGGGCGGTGTGCGTGCAAAAGATGGCACTGCTCATGGCCACGTGGCTTCTACTAATTAACATGAATTAATTGAGGCTAGTTGGAAAGCTGTGGGTTTGGTGGGCAGAGGAGAGTGGAAGAGACGGGGCTCAGGGCTGCTCAGCCCTCCTGAACCCAGCCCACCAAAGGGATGCAGAGATTCTGGTGGCAGGCGCCAGGCTAGTGAAAACTCCACATAACTCAGCCCTCCGCTTTATTAAAGGCTTCTTTATACCTCTTCTTGCCGTAACTCCGGTGAGAACAGCCAGCCTTTTCAGCAGCCTGAAACTTCCTTACCGGGAAGGTTCCATGCGGGGCGCAGCCTGGCTGGCACGGCGCTGCCCCAAACCAGCCACAGAACTGCTGTGGAAGCAGTCTGGAAGCAGGCAAGGGTGCCAGGCAAGCCTGGTGCTCCTGGCCAGCCTTGCCGAAACTGCAGCTGGGTCTACTCGTTGCCCAGCTGGCTCAGTAGGATCCTGAAAAATAGTTGTGGAAAATAGGGGTTAATTTCTAGGTATCAAAATATGCACAAAAGGTTAAAAGAGACTTCCTCCTTGTCAATGAATTATGGCTTGAAAATATTTGCATTCTTTCCTGAAAGATTTAGGAATAATTATATAGCACTCAGGGGCAAGGCATTCCCAGATAAACTTAACAACTCTATAATTTGTACTCGAGGCAGGGTTTCCTGTAAATGATAGCTTTGTTTAATTTTACAATACTGCTTCCAAATGTTTGCCGGGTATGAACTGCCAGCTAAACTGGACTTGTGAATCTGGAAGAGTATTTATTTGTTTATTATTGCAGACAGTAAGAGCTGCTGTATTAGGCGAAAACTTGGCATCTCCTTTACAACTTGCAGACATCCCTCCCCAGGCTGGATTGGTGGGGTGGGCAGCCGATGTAGGGTGCAAACAGCTTTCCAGCTTCTCTGGAGAAAATTCCTGAGCTGCTCTAGGATCTCCTCCTGCTCTGCCTTTCTTTTTCTGGGGTTGGGAAAGGAACGCTGCAGTTGCAATGCACATACTTTATTTCCATTACTCAAAGCTGGAGTCATGCATAGTTACAGCCAAAGACACTTCAGCAGCTCTGGGGATAACAAGATAGCTGACAGACTGGAATGCGGATTTATCAGGGGTAAAAACTGGCAAAATTCCTTATTTCTGATTCTTCTTTTTAAATAGCCCTTCATGCTCCTCTGCATGAGCCCACTGTAAATTTAACCCCTTGTGTTCTCCCAGCTGGCTCCAGGGATGAGCCCCAGGGCTGCCCATGTGTCTTCTGGGATTAAATTGTTCAGTCCCACTTAGCTCCTAGTTGTTTTTTTTAAACTGCAAAGTTCTTTCAGAAGTGCTTTCAATGGGTTTTTATTTGAAAGTGCAAACCTTTGCACCAGATGTCTGTCTGAGTGACCACAGAATGTAAATTTTACTGTGTGTTGCCTTTGGACTGGCAATTTGGGAGACTACTGGGCAGTTAACATAGGTGGATTGTGCCATGAAATCCGCTTCCTTGGATTTGATTCATATTAATTTCTTTTGGAGCAAATCTCTTTATTGGCTTCGGTTTCATTTTGCTGTAGAGCTACTTTTACTGTGCCTTTGTCAGGACCTGGAAATACTTATATTGCTTTGAGAAATAGGTCATATTCGGCTCCATGGCGTTTCAGTTATATATATATATTAATATTCCAAGACATTAAGCAATTTTCTTTTGAAGAAACAAGTTATGGCCAAGGGAGGGAACTTGGAAGTTAAACAGATTAAGTGAAATCCCTCAATTACAGGAGCAAGGTTTAGAAGACAAGTCAGGCGGTTTAGGGAAGGAGTTTCAAGTTAAAATTTAACCTTTCCCAGTGTTCTGCGAGCAGTGGTGCAGCAAGACCTGCCGGGTGCCAGCCCAGTGCGGGAGCCTGGGGTCAGGGCTCTGACGTGGCCGTCTGCAGGGTGGATGGGTTTGGAGCTGGTGGCTGTGCCTGTGGTTGCGCGTCTCGACCGGCCGAGAATGAAGAGAATTTCACTTTTTATTGGAAAAGGAAAGGATTGCTCAATGATTGCAAAACACTTCGTTTTGGAAAAAATGTCGTCGTTTGGAAATAGCACAAGAGCAGGAGGGGGGCTGTCCCTAAGCCTGTGGCAGGCTTGGAAATCTTCTTACCTGGGGGCTCGAGTGAGGCTTCAAGGCTTAAATCTTAGTTTGGACTTTTGTCCCAGGCTGTGCAGACTGGAAGGCTACACTTGTCCTGTCCCTGCCTCTCCCTTTCATGATTAAAGATGGGAAGCTTTTTTTTTTCCTTATAAAGAGTTGGTACAGGTTAAAAAAGAAGGTGGGTCTTGGCTTGTGGGCAGAAACACTGATGAGGTGGTCACCAGCACTTGGTCTCTCATGGGATAGTTTCTGGCTCCTAGTTTTCTGCCCTCTGTGCCCTTTCTGCCCTGTGCTTGCTTTTATCTCCTTGGCTGAGCTCCAGGCATGTTGATTAGAACCAGTATGGCCCATTGCAGCTTTGCTCCAGGTGCTTTTTGGCCTGTTTTGTCTTGGTGCCTCCCCAGGACAGGTTTGTCCCCACAGTGGGAAGCTGCTCTGGTCACAGCACAGGCTTCCACTGGGGATACTCAGCCCACGTGGATTTGCCACTGTTGGCAGCCCTCATGCCAAAGCCTTGTCTCAGCCCTGCCAGCATCTCTTCCTATCAGTGGGTCACTCAGTGCCTCCCTGCTGCAGGGACTGCCCATTGCTCTTCTGGGCTTTATTTAGTTGCAAACTTTTTATAGACTGTTTTAGCTGACACGGAGTGCCAGGACAGCACAGCGGTGGCTGTGGGGATGGTGGGAGCCCCTCTCCCTGCTTGGGAGGGACTAGCACAATGGGTAAATCCATTCCAGCCTTGTAGTCAGCTACCCCTTCACCACGACTCACAGTGTGCTGGGGCTGTTTATGTTCCTCCTGGTGGATTTTGGATGGTACCACCTGCGAGGTGAATGGCAAAGGTCCTGTTTGCACTCCATCCTCCCCCCAGGTTGCACAGGGCTGTGCTAAAGAAGACAAAATAAACGCCTTCAATGCCTGCCAGCAAAACCTCGGTGCAATTGTCCCCTCGTACAATTGGGTAGTTTCAGCCCAGTGTGTTGTTTTCACACCCCGGCAAGGCTGTTTGCACAAGCCCAGCAGCTGTGCGTGAGAGGGGATCAGAAGTGGGGTCTGCAGGTGGACAGTCTCTGCAATACCGGGGCTGAGGTCTCCCAAAGTTGCTTTTTCCAAAATGCCTAAGAAAATGTGACGCTGTGCCATGTGCCTGTGTAGAACAGCACTCAGAAGGCACGTGCCTGCACTGTGAAATGTGTTTGGAAGGGGGCAGGGAGCTCAAAAGAAGGTCTCATTTTTAAAGGCTGAAGTGGTCTTCTGTGCTCTCCTGCCCTCCCCGCAGGCAGTTGCCCTCATCTGGGGATGCTGCTGTCTCTCCTGGGAGGGATTTGCTCAAACAAAGGTGGCAGTGCAGCAACTGGCTTGGGAATTGTTGAAAAGATGCTAGGATTTATCTGTGCTGTGGCGAGGAGGAGGAGGAGGAGTGCCCGTGTGAAGCTGCCGGCAGATAAGGCTGGTGTTCACAGCTGTGCCAAGGAGAGCGGGATAGATAGGGCATCCTGGAGAGGGGGAGAAGGTGGAATTTTTAATTTTGCGATATCCTTATCTTAATCCTTTCTCCCCTCTCTCCCACCCCACTTCTTACCTCTTCCAGGGTAGGTTAAACTACTCAGCCTCGCCTTTTCCACAAACACTGGCAGGTTGGTGGTTCCAGACCCGGGAATACATTGGGAGTCTGTTCCAGCAGTGGGATGGGTTTTCGGACGTAGGTCGTGTTGTGCTGGCAGAGCACAGTGCAGTGCTTGTGTGAGCTGGGTGGCTTCTGCAGCGGATACCTGGCTGTTGGAAAAGTAACACTTGGTGGGAATAGCAGGCGAGGGCTTAAAAGCACCTTTTTCAGGTCAAAAAAATCTTACTTACAAACTCAGCTGTGGTCTTAGCTCTGAGGTGTTTGTCCAAGGGGAGATAAAGCTGAGAGTGGGTTGGTGTAGGAGTTGGTTCAGAATGTCACTGGTGCTGGAGGGGCTGTGCTCCTGTCCCAGTAATGCTGCTCCCGATAAATGCCCCTGGGTGAGTGACCCTGCCATTGGGATCTCTGGGGGATGTCCTGCCCCATGTGATGGGTGAGGAAGAGCTGGAGTTGATGCCTCTCACCTCTCTGGGGCCTGGAAGCGGTCTGTCCCCCTTTCTTCAGGGTGACTGAACCTGGACCTGTGCCTCTTGCTGGAGGGAGGATTCCCACTGGCAGTTTCTCTCTTCCCTCCCTGTGCACTGTGTCCCAATTTCAGGGGCATTTCAAAGATCTTGGGCAAGTTGCGCCTTGGGTTTTTGGCACTGGACTTCCCGTCTCCTGTTGTGCTGCTTATTTGCCTTTCTCCATGTGGTGCTTCAGCCTTGGCCATGTGTGTTTTTGGAGGTTTCTCTTATTTACATGAACAGTTCTCGGAAAGTTCAGCTAAAAAGCAGCTTTTCTTCCTGGGAACAGCCAGGAATCACTAGTGTGTGATCTTTGTGTATAAAGTTGCCTTTCTCTGATTATAAACATTGGCCTTAGGATGGATGTGTGGTGGACCTGTTTAGATTTAAACCTGACCCACCTCCTTGTTTTTGGTTCTGGTGTCCCCTTTGAGCAATATATTCTTTCTGCCTTTTGCAATAACCTGGCGTGTTTTTCAACCTTTAGAATTGGAAAGTCCTGTCAAATTGTGGTGTCCTGGCTGCAAGCAGCAGCGTATGATTTTTTTAAATTCTTTTTTTTTCCTGATACGGTATCACATACACAGATTGCTCATTAATTTCCTCTGTAACCTTTCTTCTGATGGCCTGTTAAGCCGAGACCTGATAGCTACAGAGAGCCCATTCCATGTCCTGATAGTCCCTGGGGGCTCTGACCAAGTGGGGGGATGAGCTTGGAAGCACACACTTGAGCCTTGGTCTTCCAGCTGCTGTGAGATCGAACTGCTGGCCATCCCTCCCGGAGCCCTTCATCTGGGCTTGTCTCCCCAGCTCTGCTTTGCATCAGATTTTGATGCCAGATGATTATTTCTGAAACCCCTTTAACTGGTGCATCTTTCTGGTCCAGCTGAAATTGGGAAATTGTTGCTCCAGTCATGAGCAGAGGGAAGACCTGGGGCAGAGCAGCATCACCTTTCTGCCTGGGAAGGCAAGCAGGAGCAAGGGGTTGGCAGCATTGCTGGGGTCCTCAACGAGGCAAGAAAAGCCTCTGCGCAGTTTTGTGGGCAAGGCTGGAAAATGCAGCATGCCAGAAACTTGCTGCTTTCCTGGGTATTAGTAGTGTGCAGTTGTGTACTGAGGTGTGGCATGGGTTCCTCAAAACTGAGTTGTGGTTGTGATGCTCTGGGGGAACATCTCTGGAGCGATGGCAGTAGTTCCTCCAGATCCCTATTTTGTAAAGCTGCTCTGCAGTGCAGTTTCTCAGCTGGTACATTGGGTCCCAAACTGGCTTGTCGTGGAAAGGGCATTGCCCGTGACTGGGCTGAGAAGGTCCTCCTGAGCTGAGCTAAACTGGGGGGACAACCAGGGAGCTGAAAGTTTGGAGCAGCGTAAGTGCTCTGCCTTCCCCCTGCTGCCAAAATGGTCTCTGTGTTGCTATGAAAATGTCTTGTGGAAAACTTTCCACTTATAACTGAAGTCTCATTTATGTCTGCTCAGGACCTGCTCTTGGACTGAATTTTATTTTCTAAGCAAATGAGACTTTTTGGTCATTGAGGGGTGGAAATAACTGCTCCACCAACTTGCAGCCCACCCGCCCTCGAGGGGCTGGGAGCCAGTGGGGGGGTTTTGGCAGAGGAGGTGGTTTGTTCGGCAGGGGCTGAGTGGGGCAGTGGGTCGCATAGCTGTCTCGAACTGTGTTAGTTTGTGAGCCCTCTAAAAAATTAATTTCCAGGGGGACCACAGCTCCCTGTATTGCAGACTTCAGACTGCTACTTCTGTGTGTGCTCCCACAGACCCCTCCAGTCGCCCCCTAGACTGCAGACTACAAACTAAATATGAAATGCTTAATAGAAGCCAAACTGCCTAGAAGAATGTGTGGATGCAAAATACATTTGAAAATTCTAGCCTTTTGTGTATTTTGTTTTCAGAGTCTCTTAACCTGCTCTAAATTCTTACGTTCTCTGCACTGTTACTCTGCTTGGCATGCTCTGCAGACAGGGGAAGGGCTTATTAATGTGGGTTTTTACACAGATAAATGTAGCTGTGAAGTACTATTGACACATGGAAATGCTGGTGGATGCTTAGAGAAGGATCAGCTGTTTTGTGATAGCCCTGTGCCAGGTCCTTAGTTACAAAACCCAGTTGTAGCAAAGCGTATTGTAAAAAAAAAAAAGGCATATTTCTGTGGCTTAAAAAGAAGAAAAATCAAACCCAAAATCACACGTACCCCTCCTCAGTAAAAGTTGTGTGCACATCGGAAACAAAGGCATCAGCATTTGCTTGTCAGAGCTAATAAAGTTTGCTTGGATCTTAATTTTTCTGCTTGATTTCACAAAGTAATTGAAACTTCCTTTTTGCTGCAGGCCCTTTTTTCCTCTTTTTTTTTTCTCTCTTTTTTAAAAAATATTCTTAAAAGAACATCTTTTGGTCAGTGAGTTGATGGAATTTTGCTCAGGAGGCAGGAGCAGTTTGACTGTGCTTTGCAACTGGTCAGTCAAAGCTTACAGGACGAATTACTTGTGTCTGCAAGTCATTCCTCCAAGTTGAAAACCACCTAGACCAAATAAACCTTGAACTAGTGGTTTTATAGGAGCTTTTGAGCATGTAAGTGAAGCTTTTGTAATCGCAGTGATCTGATAAAACCTTAAAAACCAGAGTTCCCATAAAGAAAATAGTAGTTCCACTTGAGGTGATAAAAGCCACATCTGGTAAGCTTTGCTTGCTACCTCCTGATGACCTGTGAAACAGCAAATAGTCCTCTCCGGAGGAGAGGATGCCAAGCTGCCGGTGCCATACCCTTGTTGTGGATGGGAGGCACCAAAATAAGTTGATTTGAGAGTAGCTTTTGTAGAAGGAGCCTCTTCTGGCTCATCCTCTACGTCACATTTGGTATTCCATGGCCACGGTGTCTTGCCGCCCACCTCCCGGCCCGTGCGGCACAGGGAGATTTAGAGGTTAGGATAAGGAGGAGCCTGCATAATTGAAAGCAAACAAACAGCTAAGACAAAGAAAGAAACATAAAACAGCAAACCCAAAGCCACAAATAGAAAACAGACTTTCCAGATTGATTAGTTCAAATTTGTTTATTTGAAGTCCCAAAAGTTCGCATTGTCGCTCTTTCGGGGTGTCTCTCCAATTTGGCAATATGTTAACCATGTGTTTGCAGCTCAGTTTTTCACAGGAAAGAGCCTGGATTTTGGTGTGTTGGTGTTGCCTTAAATTTTAAATTGAAAGGAGAGTGGCAGGCTCCAAAGACTCATTTGTAATTGTGACATGCAGGGGCTGCTTTTGAGAGAATTGCATTCATAAAACTTTTGTTTCGTGGAGAATTTTCCTTGGGCATGTTAAAGAGTACTGAGCATTAAGATATGTTACTGAACACTTTTTTTCCATAGCCCTGCTTGGAAACAGATTTAGAAATCCTGATACACTTACTGACTTTGGGAATCAGTGGAGACCTGAATAAATCTGGTTTTCTTTTGGTTTTCAGGGTATTTTGGACTTCCTACCATCAGTAACAGATCAATACTGCAGCTGTAATATATGTATATTTTTACAGGTTTGGCTTAAATACCCCCAAGTCCCCAGACAGAGGAATTACAGCTCCAGTCTATTAACTGTAGGCCATTAATGAGTCAGGTCTAAATGTCTTGATTGTGCCTGAGATTTCTAAGCTGAATCCTTTGCATAACATTAGCATGGCAGGAATGTCTCCCAAGGACAAGCAAGAACTTCCCAGGCCTTTCCGTGCCTCTGCAGGAAGGAGTAAGTACATTTTGGGTCGTGCTGATACCATCTTGTGCCTTGGTGCTATCAAAGCGAGTGGAAGCTCCCCGCCGCTCTGGCAGCCTGGCTCTGATGTTCTTTCACATCCAGGCATGTTGTTTATCTTTAACCAAGGCTTGGATAAACTTCCAAAATAAATGAATGTAGTAGTCCAACTCGGTCTGCTTTGGCGTAGGTTTTCTGGAGTGACTCAAACGTTATAAATATGAAAGTAGGTAGACTTCAAATGCTGCTTTTGGACCAGGTTTTCAGAGGTGACTCCTAAAGCAGCAAAGAGGAACCTTTCCTTGAAGAAAATATTTTTTATGGGGTTTTTTCCTATTTAGCCCCCCCCTCCCCTTTTCTCTTTTCATCTGCACCCTTTGTTCACGTCTGCCTTCCTGATTAAGAACTAATCAGTGAAGATAGATTAGTCCGGGGGCATTGCAGCCCTTGGGACCCGTGCAGCTCCGGCGGGTCAGGAGCCGGGAGGCACCGTGGGGTCACCGTCACCGCCGTGGAGGAGGCTGGCTGAGCCTCGCTCGAGTGCACGGAGGAATGCGGTAACAGGATTTAAAGGAAGCGTACAGAACTAACGAGGATTAAGGCTAATTGTCCTGAGAGGGGCGAGGGGCGGCAGGATGTGCCCATGTGGGGAGCAACTCTGTTCTGCAAGGGGGAAGTCTGGCGTTTAGGGTCTGTTCGTGGAGGGCTCCGGTAGGTTTAGTCACTGTATGGAGAAATGGAAAACAGTGGGTTGGAAAGGAAAATAAAATGTTGAGTTCTTCCTTAAAGACTTCAAGGCTGTTAGAGCAAATATTTCTGCAGTTGGTGGGAAACATGCTCCAAATGGATAATTCTCACCATGCCTGGGCTCTGTTTTTGCTGGCTTTGCACAACTGTTGCTCTGTGCAGAGAACTGACGTCCCCCAACTGCTCATCCTGGGGCTGGCAGGAGGCTCTTGCTGAAGGACTTTGCATGCCACTGAGTTTGTTTTGAGCAGTGGCGGCAATACTGTTGGAGATATTTAGGGGAGCTCACCTCCCCTTGTAGGTCAGGCTGGTTATCAGGTCTTGCAGAAAGGCCATGGGTATCTCTAGGCTTGAATAAGGGGGGATTTGGAAAGCAGAAGCCCTCAGGCTTGGTCCTCAGCGATCCAGAGCACGTGAAATGCTGGCAGGAGCCACCATCCATCAAACAGGATGGGAGGGAGCTGAGCAGCCAGATGAAAGAAAGAGTTAATCACATTGTATTTCTGTGCTTTGGGGGAGATCTGTCCCTGCCAGGAAGAGAGAGAAGTCTGCATGTGTCCCAGCCAGAGGATGGAAAGATTATGCCCTTCATTGCTGCGGGTACCAGCAAGACCCTCTGGGCAAACCCCTGGTTACTTGCCTTGCTGTCAAGGAGGGGATTGGTGGTGTTAGGTTGCAGCTGGACTTTGCTGCACCTGAACCCTTAAAGCTTGTCATCTTGTTCATACTTTGAGTTACCAGAAGTCCTAAGTCCTGCCTCCGAAAACCCCAAGCAAGCAATACTCTTGCGAATTGAGAAGATGAAGTGTTTCTCCTGGAAGCAGGGCTTGCGCTTGCTTTTGCTCCCTTCCCAAGGAGGATTCCTGGGCTCAGTGGCACTGGGTGCTGCGTGTGGGTGGCCATTGGCGAGCAGGGTGCCAGGAGGAAGGAGATAAGGAATTGATGCTCTGGTCCAAAGGCCAGGGTGCCTGTGCTGATGGGAGGTGAGCCCTGCCATGGAAGCTGTGTAGAGCAAGGGACTAACGTGGGTTTTGCTATCTAAGCAAGGGGAGCAAAAGCAGCCCCTCTGTCTGTGTCACTTAGGACTTCTGGATGTGCCTGGCTCATCCTGGTTCTCTGCTGGGCCCCTGCATTCTGCTTACTCTTCTCCTGCCCAAAACCACCCCAGACAGGATGAAGGAACATGTCCTTATGGATGGAAAACATCACCCTGCTACTTCCCAGATATTTGTGTGTTTATTTGTACACTCTGCTTCATTATAGTTGTTTGCCATTGGTCTTGTGTTTTTGTTTGGGTTTTGTTTGTTTATTTTTCTCCCCCTTTTTCTTCCATTCTGTGTAAAGTTGGTCTCAGAATTGCGGCAGGTTCCTCAGTGCCTATTTTGGATCCTGCAATAGAGAATTAATCTCTCTGGAAGTTAATTAACATCTCTCTTGCGTTCCAGTTTACAGATTAGATTATTGTTTGTATAAAGCCCGGGATATTTTTTTAATTTTATTTTAAGTCGAAAACAGGAAATTGTGGCCGAATTCCATGAGCTTTGTTTCTTATTTAAGGAATTAAAAACATCTTTAGGTTCTGGGGCTTTTTTAAAATTTTTACTTGGGTTATAGCTGCCAGTTCACATGCCTTTAGTGCTCTTACTCCCGTGGAACTCGTGGAAATGGTAGCTCTGCTTTGTGTTGTGGTGCACGTGTGGCTTTGCTTTTGCAAGCAGGAAAGCTTCACTTCTGCTGAGCCCCTGCATAGCTGGAAGTGTTGGAAAGATGGGATGTTCAGGGGGATTGATCCCACAGCCACAGCACCAGTGCCTTGAAACACTGGTCCTTGCCTTGAAATGTGCCAGTGCCACCAGTTGGGAGAACTGTGCTTCCCGTGGTTGTGCAGCTCTCAGCTGAGGAGATCTGTCTTACAGAGCGCCTCCACAGAACCACGGATGCCTTGCCTCTTTCTGAGGTTTTTTGGTAATTTTGGGGTGTTTCTTCAAATAAAGCATGAACCTCAGAATCACAGGAGTCATCTACTGCCACATCTGGGGCTTGCCAGTGGATGACCAGTCTGCTGGCACAAATAGGTGAGCCCGGGTGCATCTCACAAGAACCTACTGTGTGGCTCTGAAACATGTTTTTGTGCATTGACACTGTAATCAGCTGTGTTTGAAAAGGAAAAAAACCCATAAAATTACAGGAAAAGTGGTTGCCAGCAGCATATTCCTGCTTCTCCTGCCTACCTGTGTGTGGTGCCGCCCTGCACTGGTGAACATTCCCAGAGGTGCTCGGTGGAGGGTCTGGAGCATGCAGAGGGAGGGGGGCCAAAAGTGGATGGAGAAAATCTTAAGAAGGAAAAATATTCCAGTTTAAATGACAGATTTTGTGGTGGAATCAGTTTTGGTTAAAGGCTGTTTTTTTGGCAAATAGCCCAAAGGTTTATGGAAAAACACCCAAACTAAACAAGCAGGCAGTTTTTTTGGCTTTGTTTTGCCTTCTTAATGGGGAATTTGAGGGGAAAAAAAATGAGAAGTCTCACAAAGAAAGTAACTGTCTCCCAGCCAGATCTCTTCTTTTTGCTGTTCCTTGTGCCTGAGGCTTCAGCAATTCTGTGTATCTGCTGTTCCCAATGGATTCTCTTCCCTGCTACCCCTTTAATTGCATGAAATTATGCTCGGTGAGCTTTTCTAGATTACCCCTGTAAAATCTGATGGACAAGCTGTGTTGAATTTTGAAGTCCCATCACTGGCTGTATGCAACTTTTTTTATTTTCCTCATGACTTTTATCTTTATGTAAAGGTGAGAATTATTGAGTACAGGTGTTGGTCTTTCTACCTGTTCTTTGGTGGCTGATGGAGGAACAGGGGCATTACCTGGCTTAGTCATCCTGGAGATAGGTTGGTCTATTGTATGTCTTGTGTATCCATCCTTCTCACCAGAGAAGTGGAAAAAACCCAAGGACAATTTTCAGCATACCTTGTCCATTGTGTAACACCACTCACTTAGGGCACGTAGGCAGAGACATGTTATGAAAACTATTTCATGCCTAAAGAATTCAGTGATCATGAAAAGAATTTGCATTTCCTAAATTCTCACTCAGCGATGTCAAGTAGGGTTTTTTGGTTTTGTTTTCTTTAATTAAGAAACAACTCTTGGTTTTCATTGAAGGTTTCTGTCTTAGCTAGAGCCAGGGAGAATCCTCCAGTTAACCAAAGCTATTTTCTTCTCCACATTTGCTTAAATAATAAGTTTAATTATGTAATATTGTAATACTTTTCTTCCCTCTTGCCTTATTTGTATATTCAGGTCTTTGTGTGGTTTCTCTCTCTTTTGATGTTTGCAGAAATGCATTATCTTCATCTGTCTGGTTTGTGTTTGGTGTGCCACTAATTGACTCAATATCCTGTTTGCTGGAATGAAAGCAAGCTCTATCATGGCATATTTTTCCAGGGTGTAAAACCTTGCAGTATTCAGGCCACCCTGTCGGGTAGGAAATGGTTGGCTGTGCTGTGGAAATGAAGCAGTGATAGTATTTTTCCTCAGGTGATCAAGGTTTTATCTGTTAATGAACTCTTAAAACGCCACTCAGGGTGAGATCCTGCATCCTCCTTGCTTGGACATTGTTGGCAAAGGGCAGAGTCCCCAGCCCAGATGTGCTGTAGAGAGTCTTTGGTCCTTGAGGACCTCCACCTGAACCTCTCCATTGCCCCAACCTCAACGTGAGATCTGGGCAGGAGGGGTCACAGTTGGCTAGTGATGCTTCTCTGGGCTGGTGTGGGAAGCAGAGACCGGTCTTTGTCTTTTATGTGAGGCTGAAGAGCTGTGTTAAGATCATGGAAAGGGCTTTCCTGGTCTGTCCCTGTCCAGGACGGATGTCCCAAAATCATTCTGGTTGACCTCAGCAGGCATTGTTTACTGAGACTTGGTCCTTCAGGGACCTGGCTCTGTCATCATCTCCAAGGTAAGGTTTCTGGTGCTGATTTGGACTTGGGCGGGTGGAAGGCACGAGCTCTCTTTGTGTCCTAGGTTGCTCTTTCCAGCAGAAAATTAAGGTTCTTAATGTGCGTTTGGCTTAATGTACACACATGGATATAAATCTCTCTTGTTCTCTTCAATCCCTGACCCTCTTGGCAGTAAATTTGGGAACCCAAAGCTGTCAACAAAGCAAAATGGAAAAATAGAAGCCAGACAGACCTCGGTTGTGTATGATATTTTAAGTAACTGTAGGTGCATGCTATGGAAATAATTAGGATTATTTGTTGTGTTGAAGGGAGGTATGTCACTGAGGTATTGTGTGCGCTGGCGGTTCCCGTGCCTGCAAGATGGATTAGCAGCTGAGTTAACAGATGCCGTAAAGCTCAACTGAAAATAGTTCACTGTTGTTAAGTGTAGGTGAAAGGGCTTTGGTTTGGGTATCAAAGAGTGTATTTTGACTGCTTGACAATTTTGGAAAAAAAATCGTTTCAATATTATAAGCTTTCTCTGTGAGTCTGGGGAATTTTTCTGTGCCATTAGAGTAATCAGCAAAAAGCTGAAATGCACATTGATTAATAACCTAAGTGGAAGCACAGGGGAAACAAGTGGCTTTAACATTAATAAGGCAAATAAACCATTTATATAAAATGGTTGCTAATTGAGTAGGATGTTAAATATGCTGCATGCTGGCATATGCTGCCAAAATGCGGTACTTCCATAACCCTACCAGTGAGATTTGGGGAGGTGTCTACAAGTGAGGATGTCTTCTGGCTTAGAAAATCCTGGGTGGTTGGATAAAAGAGGTGCAGGGGAGGTTGAGAATCCACGATAGTTGAATTCAGGATCAAAACCTGTGACTGCGAAAGGATTAGAGCCCTGTGCCTGGGTGGAGAGTGAAGTTGGCTGCTGACCTTCATGGTGAGGACCTGGGTTAGGGTGTGTGGGGTGTGCTCTTTCTTTTGGTGGTTTTTGGGTTTGAGGTCCCAGTAGGAATTACAAACATTTTGAGGAGGGAAGAAGGGAAAGCTGACTCTGGTTGCGCAATGGTGCCCTTTGGAATAGGAAAAGGGTATGTTATTCTGTAACTGGTGATAGATGTTGCACAAAGTGCTTCTGGAAGTGTGCAGTTTAAAGGTTTGAGATAGATATAACACAGTGCACTCAGGCGCTTCGAGAGAAGTACAGCCCCAAATGTGCCAGCCTGGTTTGCCCTGCTCTGATTAGAGGGTACCAGCAATGCTGTGTCGTTTGCAGGATGTGAGCTTAGGGTTCTAACTCAGGTGCCCTTCATGGATGTGTCAGTGCTGTTAGCAGGACCTCAATGCTGTTTTACATCTCTTCCTTCCTGGCACACGACCATCTCCACAGGAGTATTCTCCCCAGTAAAATAAACACAAGGCTGACAGAAGCACAGCTTTAAAGCGAGTGGAGAACAGTGACCACCCGGTGAAAAAGGAGAGCACTGATAAGAACCATCAACTAAAAATTCAAGTTTGCTGCTTCTGCCAGGCAGAAAACATGCATTGAAAGCAGCGTGTGTGTGTGACAGCCAGGGAGGAGGTGGCAGGGTTGCTTTGAGTGTGTGGTGTACCCCAGAGCCGGATTTTTTATCTCCCTTTGCTGTTCACAGCTTAGTGTCATTTCACCTGGAAACAGTTGTGTGCCAGGATGCTCTCTTAGTTTTTGTAGTGCTCTTTGTTAGCAGATACCTAAAAACCTATAGGCGTTACCAGCAGCACCATTGAAGGTGGTCCATTCCCAGAGGTGCTGAGCATCCACCCCCAGATCCTTCTGTAGCCAGAATAACTGGGCTTTTTTTTTTTATTTTGGGTAAATTAAAGGTGATCGGATTGAGTGGACAGTTCAGTAGCCGTGTGTGTCTCGATGACTCCACCGGAGTCGATCACAAGCTCACACTTTTCTTTCTTCTTCTTACCCCTTGTTAATGTGGGGCCGGAGCAGCGGAGCTGTGCTCAGGGGTGATGCTAGTGTTTCTTGTCATCTTTGTTGGGGGTTTTGTAAAGCCTCGGTAGCATGTCAATTATATATGATGGCTGGAAGCCTAATATTCTGTGATAATTAGAAGGCAAGTCTAGTGTGAAATCGGATTAGAGCCCAGCATTACAGTCTGGGATTCCTTTGCTGGTTGGTTCAGAGGAAGTCATAAAACTCCTTTAAAGATGACACAAGCCCATGTGTGCTAGAGGGAAGAGGGAGAGCACGAGGCTGAAATGGTGGCCCAGCACACTGTTGCCCTGGCAGTGTTTGCCTCCTGCTCCTCCACCACCCCACCTTACCCCAGCCTGATTTCTCACATGGGAGCAAAGTCCAGCAGTAATATCTCAGACCATAAACCACTTGTGGCTTGTTTACTGAGCTGCAGTGAAGGGCTAGGTTGTGTACAGGAGTCTTTTAAAGGAACACCCACCTCACAGCAAGCTGCTCCTGAAGGTTCACTAGTTTTGCAGTTAGCTGCACTTAAAGTATGAACTTGGCCGAGGTGAGGAGAAGCAGGCTGGGGAGGTGTGTTAGACATCCAGAAACAACATTTTGAAAAGGTCTTGGAAAGTTGTTCAGTAAAGAGAACTGCTTTTCAGTATCATGTAGCCCCTGAGTTTGCACTGCTCACTAACTCATTTGATGAAAACTTGTTTTTCAACACGTTGCAAAATAGTTACTTGATTTGGAAGAGACTCTGTGTGCCTGGAATCTGCTAAATGTGGTGTTTCTGTAATGGCTTAAATCATAAGTTTGCAAGATTACCTTTTTGAGAGCATTTCCTTGGATGTACAGATGGTAACATCATGTACCATCACATTTCTATCTTTAAACCACCACCTCCGTTCCCCAGAGGTGTGCTGTTAACCAGCCAAGGAGCAAGCTTCTTTCATAATTTTTGGTCCCTCATTTCTCTCTCTGTATTCATAAGTAGCATAAAATACAGAAAAAGTCTTGTTGCAACAGGCCATGGGAAAGATCTGCTGCAAATCTGTGACAAGCTGTGGTGATGGTGTGCATATGTGGTAGATATGTGGAGTTGGTCTCTGCTACTTAAGCTCTTTTTGCCATGCAGCCCCTGATGTGATGATTGCACACCCTGCCAAACAATTCAGTAAAAAGCTGAACTTGAAAGGAGGCTGTGGTAGAGTTGTGTTTTTGCTGTGCTCACATGGTGATAAATTACAAAAGCTGCCGAGTTTTTCACACTCAACAGTAGATGAAGAGACGCCTTGTATGGGCATTGTTTGATGAGTTTTAACTTGGGAAATAATTATTGCTGAATGTGTCCTTGACAGTGAGTGCACACCATGAGTGTTCTCTACATAATACACATAAACATTAGTTCTCTGTTAAGTATGCCTAAATACACATATTTTTCCCTCCTTTTCCTTAGAAGAGCTCACTGCCACTTGGACAAAGAGCATTGGCTTTGATCTTGACTCTAGTTTGGTGTTTGTGTGTGCATAACTGGTCCATGCTCACGTGGACCACTGGCAGTGATGACTCTCCAGGCTTCATTGCTTCCTTTCCCCTGGTTGTAGCAAGCACTGTTGTGTTTGGAAGCTGTTGTCTGATGACATCTTGATCCAATGCCCATGGGGGTGCGAGCAGTTCCCAACACCGCACCTGCTCACTGAAGTGACATGTGATGGATCCATCACCCAAGCATGCGACGGGACATTGAGATGTTGCGTTGTTCTCCTTGCAAACTTGGGCATGGGGTGAGTCCTGTGGATAGATCCTGAATGGATTAGCTCTGCTAGCCGATTTAAAAGGCTAGACATGAGATTTCTCACCAACTGTGTCAGTGCCTGTTGCTCAAGCGAGGATGTATTTTCAGGGATTTGGCAGCGCTAAGGACAAAACTCCCTGTGGGAGAACGGGGGCCCCCAGTGTCTTCTGGTGACTTTCCATTGGCATCTTTAGCTGTGGCATAAGAAAACTGTTAGAAAAGCAGCCCACAGACCTAAACTTTCTATTTTTTTAATGCTGGGTAGCACAGTGCATCCTCCTATGATTAGCACTGAGTAGCCAGAGCTCCTCAGCTCCAGACAGAACTAATTCTTGATCGCAAGCCAAGACCACATAGTGCTGACATGACGGAGAAATATCTTCCATAATTAGATTGCTTGGTCATTCATTTTTGAATGTCTGAATTGCATTTTGGAGCAGAATTTCTTAATGATCAACCAAATGGGATCTGTGCAAGCTTGATTTACTGTCAGTAGTGTTCCCCTTGCTTGGCTTTGTATGTGTCCTGGGGAGACACCATCAAATCTGGGACAAGAGGGATTAAGGAAAATGATTTTGCTTTGTGATGTTAGGTGGAATGGCAATTTTAGTTTAATGGTATGAATAGATGTAAAAATCTTACTTGCATTTGTGAAATACGTTGGGATTTTAGGGTTTTTTTAATCATAAATAAATCAGAAGTTGTTAAAGCCACTGTTTTAGGGATCCTAGGGCATCTATGGACAACTTCAGAAGTGTCTGCAAAGTGTAAGCAGGAAAAAAATCTCACTATCAGTAGGTTTGAATTTGCTTTGCTGCTATTTATGGTTCCTCTTATGTCAGTCCTTAGGCCTGTATTGGAATTGGAGCAAAGAGATTCAAAGGGAAATAAAGCAGTGGTTCTTGGCACTTTCTTATTTTAGTGCTTGCTGGTAAGGCAGGCTCAGAGAGGAGCATCCAGGAGTGCTCTGGGATGGATTTACCGGGCAGGATCTGAAAGTCTGGGTACGCCTGTTCCTCTCTGTAAAAAGACTTACGAAGCTCACTGAAGCTGCATCACTTGGTGCTGCACCCCTTAGTGCTGTGTATTTGCTGCTGGAAGTGCTCTTCTGAGGCAGAATGAAATTGTCCATGAAAGAAAAATATATCTGCAAGGAGGCAGCAAGATTTTTCTGTGTTTTCTGAAGGCTGCCTAAGCAGCGCTGCTTCCCGGAGCAGACTTTGAGCTTTCCGTAATTGAAGAGCGGTGGATGGTGTTGTGCAATAAATTAGCTGTGATGGAATTACCCACTGGTCAAGGTCTCTCTATAATGCCACAGAAAACAAACAAACCCTGTAGCACAACAGGGAAGTAGATTTAGAAGGAGAGGTTCTTAGGAACTATATATAGAGAGAGATAAAAATATTTATATCCCATTTTAAAATGGTCCTTATGTGTCTGTAAGGAGAGACACTAACTTTCCTGGGCTAGAAGGTCATACAAGGTGATGCAGAGGTTCAATATCCGGGCAAAAGATGTTGACAAATCTTGTACAAGGCAGGCAGAGCATAAACCACTCATATTAGCCACAGGCGGGCTTTGTTTTGCACTGTGCAAAACCTGCTTTTGTTTCCCTAAACCCACTTTTGATGCTCCAGCAGGTAGGATGGATGGCTGCTCAAGAAGTGTGTGTGTGGTTGCACAGGCTGTCAGGAAGAGGTTATTTTCTGCGTGGGGCTGACAAGTCCATTGCAGCTCTGGCAGTGAGTCTCTGACCCTCCATGGTGGTTGGAGGTCATTGGTGGCTTCCAGGATGTGAGCAGGTAGGGAAGAGCCTTCTCATTGCCATCTGCTTCCTCAGAATGAAGGATAAGGATTGGCAGCGGGGTGTGAAATGGGAGAGAAGGCAGCAGCTTACATGTAGGCTGAGTCTTTTAAAACACCATCTGACTTGGAAGGATGAGTTTTGATCACATCTCCCGTGTTGACAAAGATTTGCACAATTTGCCCAGATTTGAACCACTTTAGCATCAGCGCACCTGCCTGTGGTGGTGCCACGTTGTGGGGCCTGTCAGAGAGCTTGAGCTGAGGATTGCTGTGCTCTGAGGGTTTATCTTGGCCCACAGAATTTGAGAGCAGCATTTTGCGGGTGATGCTGGAAGAGGACAGCTTCATCCTGCACTGCTACCCCAATTTTACCCAGGATGATGACAGAAAATTGTAAAATTAGGAGCTAGGGTGTATAAAGTGTTTTCCTGAGCCATTCTGTAAAACAAGTATATTTTAATGTGGTAACTGTGCTTCTGAGAGGTCACTTCTCCTCTGATAACTGGACAGGAGAGGGCTGAAGAAAAAGGGCCTGTGCAAAAAGGGCCATTGCCATTGATGTGTATTAACTGAATGAGTCGGAAGTAATTAAAATGCTCAGCAAAAACTTCATGAAAGTTATCATGGTGTATACAAGTCAATTTTCTGATTCTTCAAATTATACTGTACAGGATGAGTATCTGCTTATTCACTGAATAAATAAGAGGATGTTTTTTAATGTTCTTGCAAAAAGACAAGGTTTTCACATGTATTGCTATAAATTTCCTCTGCAGATTCAGGTTATGATATGCAAGGCAAGGCCTCCCTGGGAGGAGATGGTGCTACAGGTCCTCACACCCCCTGCCTTGCGAACCAACCTTGTGTAGAGAACCCTTTTAGCTTAGGATATTTTCTTCTCTGCTTTCCAGGTGACCACTTGAAAGTCTGCTCGCAAGGCTACACATGCTGCTCTCAAGAAATGGAGGAGAAGTACAGTCAGCAGAGTAAACACGACTTCAGAAATGCCGTTGTAGAGCTTAGCAATCACCTGCAAACCATGTTTAGTTCCCGATACAAGAAGTTTGATGGTAAGTGCAGAGACCTTGAACTTGCTCTCCTTGGGATAAAAATATAAAAAATCCCCGTCCTGTTGTTTTCTGTGCAGTTGTTCTGCTCTGTCTCCCCCTTTGCTGGGAAAGTTCATGGCTCGTGGCTCAGAGGGCAGAGCATGCCTTGTTTTGCAATCCCATGAGAGAGAAATATTTGCTGATTATGACTGCTTGTTTCCCAAAGAGAGAGATCTATCTTTCTGATTAATCTTTTGTAAAGCCATTTTGCTCTAATGTAAGATTGCAGTTGGTTTTGCTGGTACATCCCTGCAGTGCGTGTAATTGTAACGTGCACATCTTGCAGCCCTGATCCACAACAATGCTGATATTTCCCAGCATGTTGTGAACCCACAGGATTTGTATCCATCTCCCTTTTAGCCTTTGGGGCCAAGCGGAGCAATAGATAAACACAGAGCTGTGTGGAGGCTGAGGGTTCAAGTGTGATGCAGGGTCAGAAATGAAATGAACAAGTCTCGGCTGAGTTCCCATCACTGGAGTGATGTGAACTGCCGGCAGATAAGCTAACGCCTGGTCTCGGCATTGCCCTCGGGTCTGCTGTGTGTCCCGTCAGACTGGGTCTCCATAGGGCATGCCTGGTTCATGGGAGCTGCAGGAAGAAGCTCCCTTTGCAGGCAGCTGGCACACAGCCTTCCAGCACTGCCCATGTTGCAGCCAGTGTCTTTGTTTTGAGACCATCTCTTGCAAACAGCTGCAGACACTGGGCACAGCACCCATCTGAGGTCCAAGCAGCATCTCTTGGTTTGCTGCTGAGCTCTTGGTTAGTTCCTGCGGGGCTCTGCAGACACCTCAGTTCTCTCTGCAACCCCTGTGCCTGGACATCCTCTGGAGGAAGGAGCAAGGTATCAGGCTGCTGCTTGGGTTGTCCTTATTGGCTGGGGGAATGAGGTGACAGCCAGTTGCACATGGAAATATCAGATCAGTCGAGTGGATGGGATTGTTCACATAGTTTTTCTCCTTGTACATCACCATTACTATCCAGTAGTAGAGAGTGATACCACCGTGCAGCTCCTCTGGACCGTTTTCTCCTTTTTCTAGTCATTGATTCAACTTGAGTTTTCTATGAATATCACGAAGTCTGTGCCTTGAACCTCATAACAACCTCCCCTACACTACTGCAGCAGGTACAGGCTCTTTCTTTCAAAAGGAATTGGCACTAGAGTGAGAAAAAAAATCCCTGGGTATGAAATTGCAGTGAGTCAAAGTGGAATTACACAATCATCTTGATAGCATCTAAATCTGCTAGCTAAATATTTCCCTCTTAACCTCTGTTGTCTCTACCTGCTGGTACACCAAAGGGGTGATAGAGGGAGAACCAAAGTGTCTAGACTTGCAAGCTTATTAAATGCAGAACAAGACACTTAATGAAATCCAGCCCGTAGATAAGCCCTTTCAAAGAGACCAGAGGAACAGCATCTGCTTCACCTTAAATGAACGACGAGGCTTTTTGAAATGCTGCATTGAAAACAAAGAGCATGCACAGTTTGCTGCATTAGCATCCCTGACATGGAGCAGACACACAGCGAGGTGCATCTGCTGGTTTGTGGGATGAGAGATGGCTGCAGGGCTGTATGAGAGCAGGGGGATATTAAGCCAGGATGAGCTGGATACCTGTTGAAGCGCAAGGCTCCAAAATAGGTGAGTTTTGGGAGGGAACCCTGTACAAGCTGTTCTGTTTGTGCTCTGTGTTTCTCCTGTCATCCCCTTGCAGTGTCCCCTGTGCTGGTCTCCCTCTCATTTTAGCCTGAGGAGTCCTTGACCGGCAAGTCTGGAAGGGGATGGTGGTGTTCAGCTGTTTCTGAAAGCTGGATTTACTGTGCCCAGCCTGTCCCTCAAGGGTGTTTCTCTGCCTTGTACAAAACTAATGAAGGAGAATTAGCAACCTCCTCAGCCTGTCCCAAAGCCTAATGGCTCTGTCTTTGAGTGTTTGATAATATCAGATCTAAATCTTCATTTGCTGCAGACAAAGCTGATTTAGGGATTTTTTTTTTTAATCTTACCTGGGATGGAAGCAGAGATGAACTGATTACTGCCCTCCATCATCTACCTCTTGGAAGACTTAATCATGACTGCTTCTCTCCCTCCAGTACAAGTCACACAGAGGCTGGAGGCACACCTTCAGCAGTGCTTCTGCTGGTGGCTGGGTCAGGTTGAGGTGTCTCCCCTCTGAGATCCTCAGACTTTTCTGCAAAAATTTGGAATTCCCAGGCCCTAGACTGCTGTGTTCTGTTTGTTTAAGAGCCTGCTGTTTAGTGTTCGGCTGCTTGGGGGGTGGTGTTTCCTTCCTTTGGGTCTTGGTGCTTGGTCATCAGGTCAGCTGTGATTAGTTCTGCCTGACACATTTCAGTTCATCCCACACTATTTGATGTTATATGCCCAAACTATGAGAAGGAGAGGCAATCAAGACCCATG
Source organism: Sclerurus mexicanus (assembly GCA_013396755.1). Classification (NCBI taxonomy): domain Eukaryota; kingdom Metazoa; phylum Chordata; class Aves; order Passeriformes; family Furnariidae; genus Sclerurus; species Sclerurus mexicanus. The sequence goes on along the minus strand of VWZF01002699.1, from coordinate 383,503 downwards.
TATTTGTCCTGATTTCTAGGGATGAGATTGGAAAAGGATACAATCCCTTCTGGAGGTCATCCTCAACATGAAACCATACCCTGCTTTTACCATTTGCAGTTCTCCAGGGTTTCCTCATTACTCATAGCTAAATCCATTCAAACAAAAATAAAGCTGACAAGAAAGAGCTGTGCACCTTCCTCTGTTTGATATGAAATCCTCTGTGCTACAGCTGTGTGGAGTGGCTGAGCAGGCAAGATGAGTTATTACAGAGACCAAATTCACTTCAGCAAGTGGAATGGACACTCCTCTTGCAGTGTGACACATCCCCATCCTGCGAATGGCCGCTCCAAGATGCAGCCCAAGCACCAAACCCTGTCCTCCAGCCTTTTGGAAATCTTTGTTGTGGGTTCTTTGGCTGCTGATCTCTCAGCCTTGACATTCAGGTCTGAGAAGAGAGGCAAACCTGTCCTGCCTCCGTTATGTGCTTGACCTTTGAAGCAGTTGCTGCTGCAGAAGGACAGTCGAAGTGGTGGCATGTCCTTTGGATGGAGGCTGGGATGCCCTGTGGCTTCTGGAGTGTTTGCATCAGCTGTTGCTGGAGCGCTGTGTGCTGTTGGAACTGTTGCCAGAATTGCTCTGATCTGACACCAAAGCTGTACAGAAATGGATTATCTGCTCTTAATCGGGAGCATGGAACAAGCTGCTGATTATCCATCCCCAGAGGGCTGACCAGGAGTCGTTTCGGCTCCTAATGCGTAATGTGACAGCGTCAGATCCTCCTGCGTGTGTTTGGTTTGCAGGCGCTGGGAGAACTCGCAAGCTTTGGAGTCCCATATCTTATATATCCTGTCTAAATATTTGCTTACAGTACAGCTATGTATGCTCCTGGGGGTCTCTCCTGTTGTAATTTAAACCACTATCCTGATCCCAGTGCAGCAGTAAGGTATGTATTTTCAGCAGTAAGGGAAATGATTTTTTGATAAAATGAAAAATGCTTTGTGAGTTGTTGGATTCACCATTGCTAAATGATTTTAGAGGTGAAGATTTGCAGTTTTTTCCGGTATCCTCTCAGATACATTTATGGGCTTCATTGAGAAATTAGTGGGCGAGATTCTCAGGCCAAGTAAGGCTCTCCCTCTGTGACAGTGACAGTCAAGGGAAAGCCACTGTAATGACATCTCATAAAGCAGTGAGGGCTTTGAACACCCTATCCCCCTCTTTTTTAAATAAAATCTCCTGTGCCTTATCTTCACACAAGTTAGTGCCCTTCCCTTCCCTCTCTCAGGGATTAATAACATTAATAGAATTAATGGTGACATTAAGACTGCATAAGTGCTCGATCCCATTTATTAAATTCAAACTTTCACCTCTTTTGCCCTTTGAGGCTGAAGTTTTCCACGCCAGGGTCTGTGCTAGCCAAGCAGTGCTTTGGGGAAATGGCTCAGCTGTTTTTGAGGAACTGGAGCCAGGACAGGACATAGCCCATAACTCTTCTGCAGTGTTTCCGCTGTTCTGTTGCTTCCTAGATAAGATGTTCTTACTTTTTTCTTATTGAAGACACCTCCTGAATCTCTTGGAAGACTTAACTTGTGCCAAGCTTTTTTCTGGGTAAAGAAATGATTTTCTTTATAGGCTGATTGCAGGGTGACTGGGCAGCCAAATCCCCAGTCCCCCATTCACAAGGGTGCTGCTGGGTCCCCCAAGCTCCTTGCCTCTCCTGCCCCTGCATTTCACAAGCACTTTTGCTGTTGCACTTAGTCAGGTCTTGTTCCTTTCTTCTGTGTGCTTTAGATTTAGGGAAGGCAGCAAACTTCTGCAACCCTTGTACAGGAATGAGGAGGCAAATGTGAGATGTTTGGTCCATTTCTGGGCTGGGCTGGCAGTAAGTTTGGTGTTCCCAATGCCCAGACATGAGAAGGATTTGTACAAAGCAGTATAGCCTGAGCCAGCGCCTTGGGGTGCTGTTAAATGCTGAGGGTCTTGTTTCTGATACACCCCCCCCGACTTTTCCATTAGCATTTATGATAGAACAAGTACAGAAGTGTACAAGGAAACCCCTTGGGGACAGTGAGCAGAAAGGAACCCAATCCAAGAAGGAGCTGGCCAGGGGTCCCTGAGTCCATGATGGAAGCAACTCCTCTGCTGTACAGGTCAAGGGCAGAGGGGCTGGAGAGGGATTCCTGTTTGTGGGTTTCATGTTTGTGTTGGGCAGGGTAGTGACAGGTACAAAGTGTAATCATGATGTGCATCTTTGAAATCTTTGAAGCATCTTAGGATGCCCTTGACCCTCTGGTGTGAGCCCAGTGTGAATCACTTCCAATAACTGGCATGTGACTGAGTGCAAGAGGCTAGTTGGGGGAACACTGGTCAAATACCTTCCGAACTGTGGTGAAACTGGAGCAAAAAACCCCTGTAATTTCATTTCTGAATTTAGTTTTTGTTGTTCAGATAACCCGGGGCTTCCAGCTGCTGTCTCCAGGTAGGAGTTAACAGGGAGGTGTTCTGGTGCAGCGGGGCCCATGGCTGGGATGTATTAATAACTGGGAAGGAGGCAGAAGGGAGGAGGGAGAGCTTTTGGTGGTCTCCTTTCTGCTGCTTCAGGCAGTGTGGAGGCAAACGGTGAAAGACGAGCCCTGCAGGTGCCCAGCCTGCTGCTCCTATAGTTAGAATTTGGCAGACCATCGGGGCGCTCTGCCTTACCAAAATAACTGCCCTTTGGGGACCTTCATCTCACGTTAACTCTTTTATTGGAAACTGCCTGCAAGAGCAGAGACCCAGGGCCTTGTCCTGCTCCTTTGGTGGGGTCCCCCCGTGTCTGTGGCACCCAGGACCATGGGGTCAGCGTTCTTCTCTGCAGGAGGCAGCTCCAGGTGTGTGGTGCAGCAGGAGCACTAAGTAGACACCTGGTAGACCTTTGCTGAGCCAGAGCTGTGTGGTGTTTGAGCTTTGAATAAACCGGTGTGGTGAAGAGAGCTCTCCCATTGCAACCCACCCTCAGGCGAGTGCACTGATGATGACTGCATCATTAGTGTACAAATAATAGAGTGGTTTGGTCTACCTGCTGCTGCTGCTCACATCTAGAAGAAGGCACAGCCTTGTTATTCCTTCTCCTGAAAGGGATGGCACCAAACCTCACACTGACCAGGGCAGAAAACAGTGGAAAGATCCCTCAAATTTTGTGGAAGAAGCAGCTGCAAAGAGGCTTCTTTAGACTTGGTTTTGGACTGGTGCTTACCCAGGGTGATGGGAGCACCCACCAACGCACTTCCTTTAGAAAAATCCCACTTGTGGGCTTTTGTTTGTGCTTTCCCACTCACTGCAACAGCAATGAAACAAATTGTCTGCTGTCTGTGCCTTGGAAGTTTGTTTATTCTTTGTTTTTGTTCAACTGGCTCCTCTCCATCTGGAGTTTTTTAAGGAGGTACGTAAACCACCACGATTTTTAGTCCTGTTCATTGAGAAGGGTGATGCTTGTCTGAAAGTTGCAGGAACTAGACCACTCTTTGGGAGGCTTGGAAAGATCCTAAAGTCAAATTATCTCTGAAGGAGAAAACCTCAAAGGGAGGGGAAGCTTCTGCCCAGTAGGTTTGGGGCGGGGGGGAGGGAAGAGACTAGATCTTGTAACTGAATAAAGATTTCAGCAATGGGCAAAAGCTTGTTCTGTATGGACCTGAAGGGATCAAACACTCTTCTGTGATTTCAGGCCCAAGCAGTTCTGCTGTTGAGGTCACAAGTAAACTGCTCTTACCCATTTGGGGTTTTTTCCCAAAAGCTGAGATGCGGGCAGCAGGCTTTGTACTTGGTACAGGAAGTGTGCCTGGTGCTCTCTGGTTACTAATTGCTGTCAACCAGTCAATGAGCTATTGTTTGTCTGTTTAAAATTAACTCTCTCTTCCTCTGTCTTGCACAAAGGAGCCATCAACCTTATGTGCACAGTCCTGGTAGCTGCTCCTCCCGATGCCCATTGAGGTGGTGGTGCTTTGGGATCCTGTGGTGGACTTGAGGGTGTAATAACCCACCGGTGCAGAGTTGGAGCTATTTTGTTAGCGTTTAATGTGCTGTAATGTTTTAGTGTACAGCCGTCCTCGTTTTGGCTGGACAAATAACAGGCAGCCCCAGCTGGAAGAACTCTCAGTGCAAGTGTAAGGAGATGAGGGCAACTGAGGTAACGGGAACGAGAAAGCCATCCCCACTGTTAGCAGCATGGGCCCTCCTCGCACCCTTTGGCAGGAGTGGGAAGGGAGGCTTGGGAAAACACATACGTGTGAAATACCTTAGTGAGTGTCCCAGAAAGCTCCTTTGAGTTGAGGGGTGTAGGAGGCAGCCTGAAGGAGCTCACTTCCAGGTGAATGTGAGTTTGTTGTTTGGGGTGGGAAGTTGGTGTGTTGGTACCGAATGAATGTGGGTCAGCAGGCTGAAGCAGCTGAGAAGTCATAGATGTGTCTGAAAGGTCAGCTGAGATTGAGGAATGGGTGCAGTGAAAATTAGATGTGGGGGGAGTGGAGGAAAGAGCTAAAAATGGAGGGAAAAGAAGCAGCAGCAAGGGAGGTGCACTGGGGAAGAGTACTGTTGAGTTGTTGTCACAAGGAGGGGGATCAAAGAGCTGGAAATGATGGACCTGCTGCTCAGGAAGGAGGCAGCATGGGAATGGTGGGAGAAACCCATGGCAGATGACCCAGAAAAGGATTCATGAGCAGTGATGGTCCCTGAAAACAGGGATGAGGAGACTACAAAGTCTGAGCTCATCCTGCTGCATGGGATGTGGCAGAGCAGGGTGGACCAAGACACGACCAAGGGCATTTCTGTTCTAGCTGATTTCCTAATTTGTGGGATGACCGGTATGTGCAGCAGGATGCGATGTGCTGCCGTTTGTTTCTTGAATCACAGACAGCAATCTCTGCACTGTTCTTCTTCTTTCTTCATTGGCTCTTATTCTCTAACGAGCTCAGTCTCAGTGTGATGGTGGTATCTGGCACTGTGTGTTTTCTCCTGCCCTGCTTTTCTCAGCTCCTACCAGCCCCATGGTGCTCTAGAAACAAGAACTTCTAAAAATCCTGAGTTTTGGTTGTTTGTTTGTTTAGCCTCTATTAGGCTTTGGCCCAGTTCTTGTTATTGTCGACTTCTCACTAATCAAGCAAAGTTCGGGGAGATGATGTTGTTCCTCCCAGCTCTCCAGGGTTCACATGTTGGGGCTGTTACTGTGACACTGGCAAGATTTAAGCCTGTACTTCTTCAAGCTCTGTGAGAGAGTTCTTCCCATGTCAATAAGTGCTAACACATGTTTGAAAACAGGACACAGAAACAGCTTGTGGATCTGCCCTGCCCTTCCTGAGTTCATATTCCATAAATGTGTTAACACTATGCGTTCATCGCTTTCTCAACACTTCCGGAAAGAGGTTGTTAAGCTACGGTTTGTTTTTCCCTGGTGGAAATTACAAATGTGGTATATGCAATAAAGGAAGTGAAGGCATATTAAAAATAATGAAGCACATGTAGAAAAAAATAATCCCTCTTCTCCCTTTGGACTGGGTGGCATGGCTGTGGATGGCTCCAGCCTTCAGGTGAAGAGGGCTGTGAAACATTCATCTCTTTTCTTCCCAATTCCTTTTATCTGTCTGGGTTGAATTTTGCTTCACATGGTAGGAGCAGCTGCAGGGTGGAGTTTGTATCCACAGATGCGCCTCTGAGAAGATGCTGGGCCGGTGCCGGCGCCGGCCCCTCTGCGGCACAGCCTGCGGGGCCGTGGCTTGGGCAGGAGCGTTCGTCTGGGAATCCATCTTGCTGTTGTGGACATTTTACGAGTAAACCATTTAAACAGAAAATATAATTAATCTCTTTGTGGCAGTGTTCTCCTGTACGTACTAGAAAGCATAATTGTCTATACAGACAAGCAAATTAAAGGTTTTGGTAAGACAGACAGTCCTTAATTAATCATAATCTGGACAACATATTAAGAGTATGCCTGAAACGCTGGGTGGCAAATTATCTGAAACTAATTAATTGTGGCTATAAAAATGCAGCATATTCCATCTGCATGCTTGAACCTGGTTTTATTTGCTTTTTAAGGTGTGTTGAGTAATTGCATGTCTACCTGGGATCTGTTTGTGTAGAATAAGGCCAGTTGAAAACTCAGCTCTAAGCTAAGGAAACCTGGTGCATGGGAAACACAGTGTGTCTGGTGGCTTTTGGGAGCAGAAAGGTGTGTGGCAGCCCTGGCCTCCTTTTGGAAGGACACCAGCACACCTGAACATGGCCAACAGATGGTGTCTGTAGCAAGCACATTGGCTCAACAGCCTTGCTGAGCTCTTGGATAAGACTCTACCTTTTTTTGCACCACAGTTAAAGTTTCTTTTCTTTTATAAAATGTGAGGTTTTTAGGTGCTGAGTCCTGGGTCACTGATGGTTTAAGTCTTTGCAGAGGCTGCAAGAGGAGCAATCAAGGTGCCATGGAGCACCGTGCTTCCCTGTGTGAAGTTATTCTCTGAAATAAATGTGCTTCATTCTTGAAGATCAAGAAATTCAAAGCAAAACTTTGCACTCCCACGGTGGTCAGCTACTGGTTCAGCCCTGAGGACTTTGCCTGTGGCAGGGCAGGAGAAGAAAAAGACACTGGTGCTCTGGTCCTGACACAGGGCAGGTGGTGGCAGGAGGCAGCTGAGAACAGGCAGTTTTTCAGCTTCTTCCTTTGTCACCTGTGCTCATAGGGAAATACCAAACCTGCCTGTGAGTGGAGGGGAATGTGCCCCTTTGATGTGTTCATCTCATTTCCAGGAGCTGCCTTTGATTTAGGTAGGACTGTGCCCTACAGCGCCAGGTTCTCCTCAGCAAAAGCCCTCTTGTATGAAAATCCCACTCTTAACATACCTGAAAATGTCAGCACAAGGAATAGGAAAACGTTGCCTCCCTTCTTACTTAAAAAAAAAAAAGAGGATATTTTCAGATGAGACATGAATCCAAGATGAAAAAAATACTGGGTTCAAAAGTCGAAGGGAGTAGATGTGTTGTCTGGAGGTGGGATTTGCGCTGTCTCACAGTAGGTGGAGTGATTGTGTTTCTTCAATTAGCTCATGTATCTGCAATTTGGAAGAAAGATTGTTTTGAATTATTCTGGCAGTGGAATCTGATGTCATGTGGCAGCACCTTGGGGAGATGTGGTGCTCTCCTGTGCTGGGTTACTGGCAGGGCTGGTCTGCCCTCCAGCTGCAAACAGGTAATACATCTTATTACCTGAAAAAAGAAAATTGCCAAGTAACTGTGGTTATGTTTCTCACTGTGCTCTTTTATAGATGGATTTGTTCAAAAGCAGAGACTTTTTTTCCCCAGGATTTTATTGCAGAGATACCAGATATGTCACATCTAGTCTTTCCTACCATTTCCTGACATCTCTAGGCTCTCACTGAATTCTGGGCATTGAAATTCTACCTTGGAATTCAAACGTGTTAAAAGAATAAACAGAGCCCAGAGCTGTAGATTGCCCAACTGCAGATTACTGCCTTTTCTGTCTAAAAGTTAATTGCATTGGAAATGTCATCTTCCTTTGAGCTTCAAAGCCTCTAGCATCCACAGGATTTATTTCTGCAGTACGGAAAAAAATTTAAAATCGTTTCTTGGTGTTAGAAAGGTTTTGTAGCTCTGGTCCCATGGGGCAGCTCAGCAGTGCTGGTGCCTTCACCCCTGCATTTGTCCTGCTGAGCATCGTCCTGAGCAAGTAGGTGACTTTGCATCAGCAGGACTTAGTGGAGATGTGCTGAAGCAGTACAACGTGGACTTGCTGCTGTGTCAGGCTGGACCAGACCTGGCTGTGCCATGTTAACCCAACGCCTTGGCTGTGGTCCGTTCTCTCTGTGTAACCCAGCCATCTCTCCACACTGCTCTTAGCCAGGAGAACCAGGGAGACCTTTCAGCCACGTGCTGCTCCCGCGGGTCAGTTTGTGAAGCCCTTCCCAGCCGTGTGTGTGCTTGTGCCTGTTTGTCGACAGAGGGGCCAGCCCTTGTTCAGGGAGTTTAAACAAGATAACTGGAGGGAAAAGAGAGCCTGCCATCCCTCCAGATAGCAGTGTCTCAGAGAGCACTGGCAAAGTACGATTTGTCGTCTGTGAAAAATGCTTGCGTTTGACAGCTTTTCACAGGAAGCCTGTCAGAGTGATAATTTAATGAGTACAGATTGCTTGCAACACAGCTGTAAAACGTGCTTTTACAGTGCTGTAAAATAAGCAACCAAGGCCTTTGTGTGTTTGCTTTGTTTGAGAACAAGTCAACTTCTAATACAAATGAAAGGTGGTAATTTATTTTACCCAGCAAACAGTCAAGACGTAAGAGAGGAACCTGCCATTTTTCTTCTTGTGGTGGCAAGGTTAATGCTGGGTTACGTTGGTGTTTGCTAATCAGCTCATTTCTGTGAAGGGTAGAATTAATATCTAATTAGATGTAGGGAGTTACTAGTCAGATTAGCATTTAACTTATAAAAAGGACTTTTGGGCTTTCTTCTCGTCATTGTAGACATCTATGCCCATGGTTTGCACAGAGGAAAGATTAATGTTCCTTCTTGTGCCCAAGCTGATTTCTTGACATGGAGATAGAAAGTGGGGATGCAGACTTACACTATGCCAATAGCCAGGCTAAAGTTCCCTATATATATATATATATATAAAAGATTTAATTGCTACCGCTGATCAAGTTAAGAGAGCTGTGCATTCCATGGAGGAAGATGCCAACGTGTCCCACTGCTGGGTCCATCCCAGCTTGCTGGTGTCTGGTGGCCCCTTGTCACTGGTGGCATGCTTAACATCACTCCTCCCCACCATCCCAACCTCATCTCCACCCCAGGAACCTTGAGGTGCCAGCAGTGGCACCTACGGGCCAAGCCACTGTTGCAGGTCACTAGAGCATCCTGTCTGGCATTGTTTGGGGATGCAGGCATGTGCTGGCAGGGGAGCTTTCGGGGCCAGGAGGTGGATGGTGACTCTGTGCTGCGGGCACACAGCCTCCTCTGCCCTCCTCCCCTTCTTATTTGGGGAGTGGCACTTGAGAATGGGTGTTTTCTGTCCATGAAGATGGTGGTTGGAGCTTGAGCCAGAGCCGATGGCTTTGTGTGTGCGTTCTGCCTCCTTCAGCAGCGTTGTGTTGGGCTTTTAGAAATGCCTGGTTTTGGTGGGAGGTTTTAATTTTTTTAATTTATCTTCCTTTCGGGCAAGGAAAAACTGCTGGCTGGAAGACTGCAGGTGCACAGCTATTTGCTGCTAATTAGATTGCAGGGCTTTTTTCAGGATAATTAATGAACATACCTGGTTCTAGCCAACATGAAAAATTGCTAAGAGATGAAGAGCTCTAAAGCCTGGATACAGTTTATTCAACTTCCACTTTGGAATGTAACCAATAAAATGAGTTTGGGCAGGAGAATAAATTGGTTATGGTAATATGTATGTATTACTAAAGATAACTTTCTTGGCTTAAAACATTGCTTTGGGTTCTTTAGACTGGTGGTTGGAACTATCTAGTAGATTTACTGTCAATATAATTTCAAAATCTAATTCTTTTTGAAGAGTTTGCTGATGCATCTGGCAGATCTTGTGCCTAGCACAAAAGTATTTAAATAAACAACTTATTTGGTGATAGTAAAAGGTCTCACCAAAGAAAGGAAGTGAGGCTTCAAAATGATTAAGTGAATTAGAAATTAATATACACTGAGCTAATCTCTATAGTATAAACTCAAGAGAAAAAAAATCTTCCTGGAGAGGAAATGCCAGTCATGGGAACGAAAGTGGAGGTTCCTGCTGATATTGGACAGAGGACGTGTTGGGTGTTTGAAATCAATCTCCTCTTCCCTGGATCATTTCTCTTGTACTCCTAAGAGGCTGCATTATATACAGCCATGTCAGGCACTGAACTCCATGACTTTGTTCATCAGGAACTCAAGGAATGTTTCAGTTTTTCCAGAAAATGTTTTCTGTGTTAGGCTTTGTTTGTACTGGAGAACTTTGAAGACGAAAATCTGAACTTCAGCATACTTTTAATGTCTTTTAACAAGGTTTAAATTCACACTGGGCCAAAATATCCCCACCCCCCCGGCCCCTTCTTCTAACAACTTCTGGCCCTGAACATTGCTCCTTTGAGGATTTAAAAAAATCACAGTGGCATGTTTTATTAAAAAATATTTATTGAATATGAGTCACAGAAAAGCAGAGGTCAGAATCCTCAAGTGCTGGTGGCATGCATAAAATAATACGCTCCCTTGCCCACGCCGTGTGTAGCAACAGAGAGGCTGTGCCCGTGCCCTGGGGTGCCGGTGTTCCCGTGGGGCTGGAGTGGACAGGCAGCATGGGATGCTTTGTCCCAGCAACACCCACCCTTGCTCTCCTTAGCTCTTTCCCAACGTCACATAGCACTGAGTTTTGTTCCAATACAGCCCAAATGCTTTTTGCCTAGTGGACCCCTCACCTATTTTTTGTTTTGTTTCTTTTAAGTCATCTATGCCAAGTCTCCAAGGCAAAGGCTTTTTGGCGGGGTAGTTTGTGCTCAGACCCACGTGCCGAGGCTTTGGTGGCATGGTCTTGGCGGGGCGTGTTCTTTAAACTGTGTCTGACATGCCAGATGTCATCAGGTGAACTTGTTCTCGATGCTGGAGATTATGGGGCAGTGCCGAGGCACGGTGATGGCCCTTTGGCAGCAGCTGCTCTCTGGGCTGTCCAGTGCTCTCAGAGGGTGAACCAAAGTGTGGATTTGCTTTTAGAAAGTGATAAAAATCCCCAGGGCCCCCGTCTGTCCTTTGTTGTCTCAAAAAATCCCTTGTTCTTGTGCGAAGTGTTTAACCTTGGATTTTGGGCAAATTCTGGTATAATTGTGGGATTTTTTGCACTGCCACAGACATCTGAAGCCCTGTCTGCAATCAGGACCAATTAGGTAATTAGAGACAGGCCATGCTGTGAGAGATGACAAACTTGCAAGACAGGAGAAAGAACTTGCAGGTAGATTTTTGGATTTGTTTTTAAAATGTATTGAAATTTGTTCAGTTTTCAGGCTGGTTTATGATCATTTTTGAAAATGAATTGTCAAGAACTGAAAAGAAAGGCCCATTTGTGTAAAACATCTGTTTAACAAAACCACCTTTTTTCTTTCCGGTACTCTTGTGCTTTGAAATGACTTCTTTTAAGATGACTGAATGGAAACATAAGAAACTGGTGTCTTTTTGCTGACTTTTGTCATGGTATTCAGATTTGCATCAAAAGAGCTTTCACTCATGCAAGTTTTCCAATCTGGGGTGGGGGGGTGGTGGTTTATGAAGAGTAATCAAAAATTTTGAGATACAGAAGTTATTTGAAAATTTTTAGGGAGTCCTTTAACCTTCCATTTCATTTGGATGGTGGCCTCGTTGGGCTGAATTTTCCAGTTAAACAATGGCAGTCATTGTAGAATCGTGTGAACACAACAACCCACTACCCGTGTCTACTGTATCTTCTCTTCCTCTCTTCTAGAGTTCTTCAAAGAGCTGCTCGAAAACGCTGAGAAGTCGCTGAACGACATGTTCGTGCGGACATACGGCCGGTTGTACATGCAGAATTCGGAGCTGTTCAAGGACCTCTTTGTGGAGCTGAAGCGGTACTACGTGGGCGGCAACGTCAACCTGGAGGACATGCTCAACGAGTTCTGGGCGCGCTTGCTGGAGCGCATGTTCCGGCTGGTCAACCCGCAGTACCACTTCACGGACGAGTACCTGGAGTGTGTCAGCAAGTACACGGAGCAGCTGAAGCCCTTCGGGGATGTGCCGCGGAAGCTCAAGCTGCAAGTGACGCGAGCCTTCGTGGCCGCCCGCACCTTCGCGCAGGGCCTGGCCGTCGCCAGGGACGTCGTGAGCAAAGTGTCCGCGGTGAGCTCCGTCTCGTGATTGTCCCTGTGTCCCACGGACCCACGATGGGCAGCGTTTTCCCTGTTGTCCTGACTAGTGCCTAAAGGGTCTGGTGGTAGCTGAGTGCTGGTGGGACCAGACTCCAGCTGTGTGGGCTGTGTGGTAGAGTCGTGTTCTGGGGGCACAGCATCCAGCGCTGTAGCCCAGCAGCAGGGGTGTTCCTCGGGTGGATGCTTTGCTCCTGTCTAGGGAACAGTAACAGCAGGAAATTAAATCCCTTCTGCAGTGGAAATAACCATGTTTGCTTGTGTAGTGGCCATATCTTCTACTTAATATTGCCTTTAAATTACAGTGAGTCATGGATGCTGCAGGCATCCATTATGGAGCAGCTGATGATTTGCTCCTCACCCTGGGCATGGGGAGAGGCAGTTCACATGAGCGAAGAGCACTTCCGTGATAACAGTAAGCTGGAGCCGTATGCACAGGGCAGAAGCCACTTGTACTTGGTGCCACACACAGAGCACAAGTTAGACCTCAAACATTTATGGTAAGGTCACTTTTTTTGGGGGCATCAAACAGCTGCAATATAGTGGTCACTTAACTGTTTACCTCCTTCTTCATATAAATCACTTTGGAGTTAAGTGAGGTGACTTTTTTTTTTGACATGAGATTTATCTTTAATTTTAGTCAGTTGTATGGTATAGGGAACAATCAATAATCCCCTCAAAGTGATTATGTAAGATAACAAATATTAGTGATTTCCTTTTAACAAACTCCACTTGTTTCCTGTAGGCTGTAGAAGATTTATTCTAATAATTTAATGGGGCAGAGAGAGGTTTATTTTCTCTCTACCTGGTTGCGGAGTAATAAAACACCAGGCTAAAAAAGCAGGCAGGAGTTTGAATCACCCTAGGTGCCAGGAAAGAAGGAAAAATAAAAAAGTAAACCAGAATAGCTGTTCAGATGCTCTTAGAAGCAGAATGCAGTTTTGTAGGCAGCACAAGCAGCATTGCTAAGTGAGATAATTATTCAAATTTCTTTGACTTACAGGGATAATATTAAAATATGCTCTCTGAGGATAGGGGGAAAAAAAGTATGCTTCCACATTAATTTTTCTTGAAGAGAAATGAGAAAAACAGCCTGCAATAAGCCTGCATATGTGTGGTAGGGCAGAGAATATTAGCAAGGAAACAGTTGCCATATTAATATAGCCAGGTTCTGGGAGTGAGTTGTAAGTTAACAGTGCCAGGTTTAGGTTTTTGAACTCCTTGACTCCCCACCTGATAGTGATGACTCTCAAGGTAGTTGTGTCTGATGTGTTAGATGTGTGCTGCTGGCTGAGGATGGATGTATGGATCTCCATGTGTGACATGTGGGTCACTCTTACGAACCCACAAAATCTTCTGGCCTCAGGGATGCCATCCTGTGGTGGGAGGGAGGGTCGGTGCCACATGAGACCAAGAGTCTGTGTACCATGTCACTGGTCAAGCCTGCTGACCTCCTGGTGGGGCTTTCAGATTTGGTGGCCCTTGTCTATGGCTGTGTGGCAGGTCTTGTGGTCAGGGGATAGGGTTTGTGCTGCTGTAGAGTGTGGATGAAGTGCTCGGGTGGGAGGTCTGGCCGTTAAGCCCCAGTACAGTTTTGGGAATGTGCAATCACTTGATAGGCAGTAAATGTGCATGGGTGAGGGATCGTGTTTATGCTCCATCTGCTCAGAATTCATCAAAACGTCTCCAGACTTGACACGGAACCACAAGGGCTACGGTCCCCGCATCTGTTACGAATCAGAGTCGTGAACCTGAGGTGGTGTCGTGATTTCTCTTTCCCTTTTGAAGATCCTTGAGTGTAGAGTTGCCTTCAACCCTAGAATTAATTGCTTGAGTGTGGAAAGCTACCCATAGTCCCACGCAGCTGCAAAAATAGCTCACGTGCTGTGGACAATCACAGTTGCTGCACTTTCCACTTCACTTTCACAAGTTGCACTGGAAATTCTACAACAGATTGACTTTTCCAATCAGTAACAAGAATCCGTGCTGCTCAATACCTAAGATTTAGTTGCAGTGGTAGGAGGAATAATAATGTTTTCTGTAGTGTTTTAATCTAATTCGGTGGCAAACTAACATCACATTTTGGCAAGACACAATGGGAAATTCTAGACATGAGTTTAAAAGCTGATGTTTTTATGCCTGCTGCTCTGTGGTTGTGTTTTGGGGCTTCCCACATTACATATAGATTAGCCTGGCTTTGCTGAGCTCTATATAATGACTCCATTGACTTTGTTTCCTTATTATTTTTACTCAGGAGTTGTAGTGGAATGACTGCTGATACCAGGGATTAACTTGAGGGATAAATCTTCAATTCTTCTTTATGAAAAAATGTCCAAGGAAATGCAAATTAGTTTTACTTTTAATGCATTTTGTAACAAGTAAGTTAAAAATACTTAATTGAAAAGCCTCAGGAGGAGTAATACAAACTGCTGCCAGCCCCAGCTGCGTACTTTCCCGGCATACTATCAGGAGAGCAAAGAGCACTTTACAGTGGAACGGCCTTGATGGCTTTTTAATGATCCTAGATATTTTTACATCTTCACTAGGGAGATGCATTTAGAAGGGTATTGTTCTTGTCTGAGTTTGGGAGTAAAGAGGTGAAAGAAAAGAGGATATTGAAAAGCTGTAAGTGTGCTTGATTTCTGAGCCAGAATGCTAGAAAATAACTTTCAATTTGGCCTTGGATGGATCAGAAGCCACTGTGCCCGAGTACACAACAGAGAGAAAGCTCTGTGGTGTTGAGAGAAAGCACAGACTTTTTTCAAACTGTCTAAACCCTACAATTTTGATGCTCAAGTCTTCATCTCTCAAAATTCCCTCCTTTGGACCCAAAAGTACAAAATTCTCCAGATCTGTCCTGAACAACAGATCTGAGAAGAAAACTCAGGATGCTGTTTCTGCATGCTGGAGATGTGCCCTGCCTCTGAGGTTGGCTGTGAGGGGCTGGGGGCCTCCAGTGCTTCTCTCTGTTGTCTGCTGACACTGGGTGCTTTCTCCCTGACCTTCCTGCCCCTGCCTTCGGGAGACGGAAATCTGCCCATCCCCTAATCACTCACCTGCTACTTAGCCCTCAACAAACGCTGAAGTCAGCCGGGTTAAATTGCTGCCAGCAGTGACATTTCCTGCCCCAGCCAGGGCTGGAAAAAAGGAACAAATACAAGCCAGAGCCCTGAGTGACTAAAAAAGGATGAGAACCTGCAACTGGGCAGTTCTCAAACTGCGGAGGTGTTCCTGTAATTAGTTACATGCAATTAAAACTGCAGCCTGGTCGAGGGTCATGACACCTTTGAGGGCAAAGTGCAGCGGGGCTTGTAGGGTGCAGGTCAATGACAGGTATGGAGCAGAGGTCCGTGTTTGTGGGGGGAAAAGAAGTGAAATCAAAGACTGAGCAACTTGGCAGCATTTTGTGAGATCAGGAGGAGCTGGGAGGAGAGGTCTGGCTGGAGGTCAGCAGCAGAGGCACATGAAGGATGAAGTGTGTAGCCACTGCGTCTGTGACACCATCTCTGCAGACGGGGACTTGTGGATGTGGCCTCCTGCAGTTATAGTGGTGGTGAGAGTTTTCTGGAGCCCCTGAGGAAATTTGTGCAGATGAACTGTTGTTTTGGGATTCTTTTACTACTTCTCCCTCTTGCCCTTGAGTCGTGTCATTTGAGGCAGAATTGCTGGGAGCTGAGGAGGCTCCCGAATCACCTCCCCAACAAGCATTTGCAAACTGAAAGCCACATGAGGTGCGGTTGCCAAAGCATCCGGCCTGCTGGAAAGGGTCTTCCAGTCTATCCTTGGGAACCCTGGGAAAGGCAGCAGCTTGAAAACTGTGTGCAAGAAATGGTGTTTAGTTTGGAAACACAGATATGAACCACATGAAATAATGCACAGCTTCATATGAAGAATAAACCTATCTCCTCATCTGCTGTCCTCAGGTGACATTAGCAGATGAGACGAGACTGCTGGAGATGTTCGTGGTGGGTGGAGCGGTCAGCTTTCTTGGTGTTGGCATTTCTTCCCTAATGAAGTGTAATGATACCAGCCAAGGAGAGAGTTTTCTTCAAACTGTTTGTGTAGAGAATTGCAGAGGGAACAGGTGACTGCCTTCCCACACTGCTCCAAAGCTGGAGCGGGAGCCCGGTAGCTTTTTAACCCCTTTTGCTCTGAGGTGTCAACCAACCTAGTGCTGACTTGTGTGAGCTCCCTGAACTCTGGCTCCTGCCCTTTTCGGCATGGATGCTGAATGTGGACCAGACATCGGCTTAGGAGAAGTGGAGATGAAAATAATAAAACAATGAGGCCTGTGTCATTACAAATAATAAGGCATTGAGCTTTCGCTTTGGTAAAAGTTATGCCCCTTATAACTACCATTTGAGGATCTAAAAGTTTAGTCAGAGAGCCAAGGTCCAGCCTCCCTCTGTGCAGTCTTTGTCCTTGGTTTGACTTAAGGGGAATGCGACCATAATCCTCTTTCAGGAAGAAGTTCATGTTCCTATATCCAATGAAGCTGCGCAGCCTTCAGACAAGAGCAAACCCTGCCAGGGAAGTGACAGAAATGGAATGTGTTGCTTGCATGCATTGGAAGGGGACAGAGGGGCAACACTTTGCTTCGTGGGCAACCAGGAAATGGCCAGAGAAGCCAGGAAGCCCTTTTAGTGTAGCAGGGGGTCCTCCAAAGAGGCAGTGCTGTCCAGGCAGGTTCCAAGTTGTGGGCCAGACCTGAGGGGCTGCTGTGCACAAGGACCTTGCCTTCCACGTACCGAGGGCAAACATCAATGCAGAAAACAATACCAAGCGCTTCTCCACATCAAAGATGACCCTGAGAAGACCTGCCAAGAATGTGACTGCATCTGCCTCAGCTCCAGCCATCTGAGGGTGTGTGCTAGGCACAGCCTTCAAAGCATTCTGGAGCAGCAGTCACTGCAGATTTAAGGGGCTGGGAGCACGTGGATGTGGCTGTGGGTTTGGAGCCGATGGCGTCATGCAGGAGCGCTTCAGTGCACTGGGTTGGTTTTGTCCTTTTCCTTCTTTGCCTCCCCCCTCACTGTGGTTCTGCTGCTAATTTTGAAAACAATGCGCGGGATAACTAAGGATGTGTTTGGTTGTAGCTGCACACAGATGAATGTTCCTGCTGTTGTGCTCATTAAAGCGAACAGAACGTTGCTCATGATCCACGGTGTCTGAGGCAGGGAGAGGCAGGTCCTGCAGACTACAGTCTTGGTGTGAAAGGCGCTTTGGTTCTAAGGGCACCGGCAGCAGGAGATGCTGATCCTGGCATTATTAAGTTTTTGGAGGGAGAGGCATCTGCTTAGCACCGTGAGGTCCCCCATGCCCCACGTGGGCTGGGGGTGCTGTTGGGGAAGGCAAGCACGTGGTGTTTCCCTTCTGACACGTTAGCGTTAAGACTGAGCAGGTCGATTGCCCAGCAGTGTGATTCTCAGGAGCTCTGCTGTTCCTCTTGGCAGTGTCACATCTGGAGTGGGGGGAGTAAGCTGTAAAACAGGGAATCGAGTATAAATGTACTCTTGAACTTTTCCTTGCACAAGATAAAGCTGCAGCAAATGTCGTCGTGGGTAGTGAATACTGATGAGACACAGCGTCTTGCAGTTCCAAATATCATTCCTAAATGTGCTCCCTTATGCAAGACCTCAGAGGCCCAGCTCTGTGGTTGAAACAGATGTTGTCTAAATTATTCATGTGCTAGCACCAGGCCAGCAAAATTGGTTAAATGCGTAGTTAATTCCAAAGCACTTTCATTGGAATATTTGGGGTGGGGAAGCAAACCAAGAGCCTCCTGAGTGATCTTCTGCCTCACAGTGTGCTGAACGTCTGGACCAGCGTGTGCCAAGATGATGCTCTTGCACAATACTGAGAGAAGGAAAAGCTGATGCAAGTAAGGTTGTGTTGGTCCCAAAAATGGACACCTCAGTTGTCTAAGCTGACTGCTCACATGGAGCATCCCACAGTCAGCTTTGAAGTGTGATTTTTGAAATCATGAAGTTATCTTTCCATGTCACCCAGAAGTTGCTCCCTCAGTCTTCTGTAGCCAGTGTTGCCCTCATTCAGTTTTTTTGCAAAGAAAAGAGAGTATAAAACAAAACTAATTTCACTGCTTTTATTTTCACATTGTTGGATTTTTATGTTTTCTGGTGGCTGTGCTGCTGGCATGGCAACGCTGTTGTTGTGCAAGCTTGAAAAATAAGAAAGCCGGAGTTATCAGTGTTATTATAAATAGTTATTAAAGCTGAGAGGATTTTAAATGTTATTATTAACATTCCTAATGTTAACTTGAGGGTAGAGTGGGAGAATGAAATGTGACTCTGGCTGTCTGGCAGCTGGTGGGAGCTCCCTGCAGGACTGTCCGTGGTTGGAGCTCTGTCATCCTTCCTCAGCTATTCCTTGTCTTGAGAAGGAGATGAAAAAGAATCTGGTTATTTCTCTGAACTTTATCTGCTTGCACAGATTGGTTTATCTTGACTTGTGGTGGTTTTGTGGTAGGCTGTGACCAAGGCATACACACTTGATAGGTGTGTATTTTAATGGTGCAGTTTCTAACAGGTGTAATGCATCCAGCTGCAATTTTCAGTGAGCTGGAAAAGCCTAAGGATGTAAGGTAGTTTCCCATATGTGAGACTCTGAAATGGGCTGGGTATGACAAGGTACCAACAAAAACCAGATTTTATTATGCCAAGAGGATGGCATTTTTACCTTTACCAGTCAACGTAAGTTAGGGAGTTATCCCCACAAATATGATACAAAATGTTTGCATTAAGCACAGGATTGGGGATTTTTTCACTTAATTTTTGTAAATCGTGTTCAAATCTGTATTTTCAAGGAGCAAGTTCGATATCAATGTGAAGATTGGTGCCAAAACACATCTGTTAGCAGCTTCTAATCTTCACATTTGACAAAGCGTATAGATATAGACAAATTGTAATTTACATGATGAAACCACAGGGTGATGGATTGCTGCAGTGGCGTGGCACGCCATGGAAAGGAAATAAATTTCACAAGATAAAAGGAAGGGACTGGAGTGCATTTGCTTCTATTAGATGCTTTTACAGGGTATGTGTACTGCAGTGTACTACTACCTGGGCTCAGATCTAGCAGAGTAAATCTTCTCCATTAAATAAAGCTTTCTTTGGGACTGTGCTTTATTAGAAAGGAGATTACTTGGTTTTGAGGGTCATTCTAGAGTAGAGTTTGGATGAACTTGAGTTGCTTTCCAAGATAAACACAACCCCAGAACAAAGCATATCTGGGTTTACTGTTACATACAATGGTGTTTTAAGAGCTTGCACCTGGCATGGCAGGGCCAGCATTAAAAGCTTGTGAAGAATTGCCAATGCAACATATGGCACATCCCAGTGACAGAGCCAGAGCTGGTCTGGACCGGGTATGGGTCCCATGCCAGGGGTTAAGGTTCTTGTTGCAGCAATATGCAGCAGTTAAACATTTATCATTGTTGTAACGAGGTGTAATTGCTCATAATCTTCCCCAAAACTCTCTCCTAGAGGTGATCTCTGCTTGTGCCTTTCTATTGCTTTCTGACACCATAAAGTGCCAACTCTGGACTGATGAATTTGTCCATTGTCTTTTTCTTCACCTGTATTAGCTGTATTTCATGCTAACAGCTTCCCTGTGGGTTATGTCCATCACTAACAGGGCTCAGTTTAGCAGTCACTGGAGGCTGGGGTTTGTCTTTTCCATCACCCATTTGTGATCACCCTCTGCTCAGGACTCAGAGCCACAAACCTGTGTGGGGAAGGAAATGAAACCTCATTTGCTTTTAAAATCATCCTGGATCTTTGTTCGAAGGCCCTAAGCCAAGTGACCATCACATATCGTCTGCTGTGGAACGTGGGAAAGCAGCTTCAGTTTCCCCTGCATCTGCTGGGATTCTTAAAGATCAACCCCTATGAAATATCAAAGCAGGGGATGCTGCAGGCTTGCAGCCACTCGGAATTCATGGGGCGAGGGGGGAACCTAAGATGGGAAGGGGCCTCCAGGGTCACGGCTCTGCATGTGGGTTTTTGCAATACACTGCCATGCAATCCCTTCCATAAAGCTGCAGCTTTCCATGATAGCGTTGGGGGAGCCTCCTGCTCCTCATTCAACTTCAAACTTGTCTAGCACCTGGCTGGTGCTATCAACATTTTCCTAATTTTTCATCCCGAGGAGAATGCAGAGCACTCTTTTGAGGGCCAACAGCACTAGAATGGCCAGGATAAGTCTCAGCACTATGCATGGAGGTGCTGGCACCTACTACCAGGTGACATAGGAAGGCATTTTTATCAGAGAAGCAAGTAAACTGCTAAACTGGAGCATCCTTCAGAGCTTGTCTCTGGGTGTGAGATGTTATTTAGTTCCCTCTTTCTCCCTGCGACTTTTGTGTTATGCAAGGACTGCACCATCTGGATGGCAGATGATACCTTTACATTTGTCTGTTTCCAGTTTGCCAACTATAAATCATCTGATTTAGCTGGTTTCTGTTGCTTGAGCTCTTCCCAGAGTTTGAACCAGCTCTACTTTAAAGCCATGCTGTCTCAATAGGGAGCTTTCTGCTGGGGCTTCTGCTCCCACTATGCCTTCCAAATATATATAAATATAAAATGTATATATGCTCTGAAGCATCTGAGTCAGATTCCACCACCACTGCAAACAGCTTTCTACATGGAGTCTCCTTCTGCTCAGCCAAACAGGCTCTTCATGGGCATCAGAAGGGTAAAGTGCTGTCTAATGAACGTTCTTGGCCAGCCAAAATCCATCACAGAGCTCCATCAGCTACAGAAAACTGTCCTTCTGCCTCCCTAACCAGTTTGCTTGCCTACTGAAGGGAAACCACGGTCTTTCTGGGGTTGTCAGAAACAGCAGATTTTTATCTGTCATCTCTTTTCATAAGAAAAGAGGGTTTAAAAATCTGCTGATGTTGTTAACAAAGCCAGTCTGATTACGTAGCCTTTTTTTCTGTTTGGTATTTGCTAAAATCTATTACCCCCTAGTTTCATGTATTGCCACCCAGTTTTTGCACCAGTTTAGTTTCTCCGTATCCCTCGCACTGAAATGGGCTTTGCAATAGTAAGGTCCTCAGCACGTGTGTGTGGTGCCAGATCTTCCTTGTGTAGATTAATCTCCATTCAGTCCTATTGTCCTCTCTGCCATGAAAACCATTCACAGGCTTCCAGAGATGAGATGTGGAGGCCAGCACATCTCCAGCACTTTGTATTGAGTGACTTCCCTACTTCTCAGGGGTATTGTGTGTCTCCTCCAGCAGGGTCTGGGATCGCAACTTATTTGGAACACTTTCCCTAAATGCCTTCCAAGGAGTCTTAGGTGCATCATTTAAAACACCAGGCACCGCTTCTGTTTTGTCAGTGTATCTCTGATGGCATCTTAATTTTCTATTTTCATGTGTGGCTAATTAACACTTAAACTTGCTCTTGAGGGAGCTTCTCTATTCAACACTTTAGTCGGACCCGCTGTGTGGTCGGCGCTACCACGTTGGGATGGAGCTAATGCTCCTTAGACTGGCTGGGTGGAAATGGTTTCAATGAACATTTTGAAGCTGGGCCAGGGAGTGAATCAAACATGAATGACCATGAGTCACGTTGGAAAATAGCCCTGTTGAGGGCTCGGGGGTGTCGTGCCTGCTGCAGACAGCTCTGCTCGCACGCCCAGCGGCTGCACACTGGCTTCGAGGGTCCTCCCGCCTTGTCCTCAGCTGCAGGGTTGTAGCTTTGGGTGTGGGGAGCAGCGTTCCTCAGAGTGATGAGTGCTGAGTATAAATGAACCCGGGTATCTGTCATGTAAATGCTGTGTTGCGGGAGTTGAATGTGAGATAAAGGAGCTGGTCTCCGAGCCGGAGAGCCCTGCTGGGCGATTGTCCCAGAAGAGCCGAGCCGCAGCGCGCGCTGAGGAGGAGGGCACGCTCCCGGCGGGTTTGGGGCAGGGATGGTGGCAGACATCCCCTCTTGGACACTTTTTCCTGAGAAATCCTGCCATCATCATCTTCAGCACGTGTTTGCAGCAGGGCTCAGATAGTGCGACCTCGTGTGACATCATTTGGCTTGGTCACATTTTAGTGCCTTCCCTGAGCTCGAGTGCTGCGTGTCCCCACGTGGTGCCTTTCCTTGCAGCCCTGGAAGGGGTCCCACGACACAGAAGGTGTGTTGAAATGCAAGTAATGTTTTGCAGAGAAAGGGACTGTCTGTGTGCCCTGGAGTGGTGAGAGCCAGATCCCTTCATCTGTTCCCCAGATCCCTGGATCACATAAGCGGGGAGCTCTGACCAGACATTGATCACTGACCCCCTTGCATCTCCTCTGCACAGCTCTGTCCTGTGCACCTCGGGGTAGTTGTGTGGGTTATTGGCTGAGGGCTAATTTTCTTCTCCTTTTTTTTTCTCTTTTAAAGGTGAACCCCACACCGCAGGGTACGCGGGCGCTGCTGAAAATGATGTACTGCCCGTACTGCCGAGGTCTGGTGTCAGTGAAACCCTGTTACAACTACTGCTTTAACGTCATGAGAGGCTGCCTGGCCAACCAAGGGGACTTGGATGCCGAGTGGAATATCTTTATAGGTAAGGCAGTATGGGTTAAAACTGCATGTAAGTCTACACTGATACCGTGTCCTCCACCTGAATGGCTTTGTGAGTGTCTGTGCTGAGCTGTAGCAGATTTTTCAGGTGTCTGTGATGAATATCTTGTCCTTCCACACACCTGTATACAGCACACCTTTTGCCATTCACATTAACTTCTAAATAAATGAGACTTTTGTTGTGCTAATGACTTCTGTTGCGGCAAGCTTTAGGAACATGGAGCTGCCATGTGCTTGTAGGCTTGGAGTGTCTCTTCTTGCTGGACCCAGCATGTGTACAAGGTATTTTTACCATACTGCTTCTTATACATTATTGTCACCACACAGCTGTCCTTCCCAAAGCCAATTTTCTTCTTCAACAGCCTGAGGATCTTCCTGCTAGCCATGATGAGCTTTGGGAAAAACTGAAGGCCTGGATTTTACATTACAAAATTGAATGGGACATGTGTCTGAATCTGTTTTTAAACAGCTCATTTGGCGCTCAGCCACCATCCTTTTGCACTGCTGATGGGTCTTGCACTCACTGTGAGTGCCTTTGCCGTCCTCTTCCTCCCATTTGTTATTTCTCTTCTGTGCTTAGACACAGTATCATTCAATACATGAAATTTAGACTGAAATGTTAAATTCTACCTGGAGTCAAGGCTCATCAGAACTGGCAATGCATCACATTTTGGGGGCACAGGCAATAGATAATGTTAAATGTTTTCATTTGTGCTCCTTTTCCAGGAGGTTTGATTTATCTGTGATTGAGCATCCTTTGGGAGCAGCTGCTTCACTCCAGTTAATGTGTGATGAAGTGCACATGTAAAGTATCTGCTGCTACTGAAAAAGGCTGTGGTACTCTTTCCATCCCACTTGTGATAAAAAAGACTGTTAGAAAGAAAAGTTTTCCCTTTCACTAAGCTGCAAGATAAAAAAAAGAAGGGAAATTGCTGCTAAGTTAGCATTTTAGGCTAGATTTATATCTTAGAATGTGATTTTTTGTGTTTTGTGCTCTGAATTTTCACTTCACTGCCCTGCCAACTGGATATGTGAAGGGTGATATTTTCAGAAGGCTTTTTTTTTGGCGTGTGTACTCCATATAGGGAGTTAAATGTGACACTAAATTGGGTTTCCAAGTCATTCTCTGGGAGGCTGACACCCCGCCCCCCCCCATTCCTCCCAGCCGTCTTTCTCATGAGAATATTAAGTATTTCAACTACAATTGTTGCTGAAATAGCTCAAAGCCAGGAGACTTGCAAACATCTAGTCCAAGTAGAAAAGAGGAATCCCATGAAAGGGAAGGGCATAATGCCAGAAAACAGACAAAAGCACAAGCAGCTAATTGCTGTAGGTGGTATGCGGCTAAAAACGAACCTCGGGGGAAGCCAGCGAGCCCTGTCACACGAGACTGATCAGGGGCTGCATACAATAATTAAGACTATTAAACAAGACAAAATAAATACATGTGATTCCAGGTTGGAAGCAAAACTTTCTTCTTGAAGTGCTTCCTTCCCAAGGGGCTTCCTGTCCACTCGTTACTTAAGTATGGTATTAAGCTTCGTTATGTTTATTGGCAGTATTTGCTTGGTTCTTGCACTCTGGGTTGGTGCTTGCAATGGAGTGTGGATACGGAAAACTTAAGCTGTGCTTTCTCTTAGGCAGTTTAGTAACTGAACAGGTGCTGGTTATGTTCCAGGTTTTAGTTTCTATCTCAATTTGCCACTCAAGAAAAATTAAATTAAGTAGATCTGGTGTTTAGGGC
Source organism: Sclerurus mexicanus (assembly GCA_013396755.1). Lineage (NCBI taxonomy): Eukaryota > Metazoa > Chordata > Aves > Passeriformes > Furnariidae > Sclerurus > Sclerurus mexicanus. The sequence goes on along the minus strand of VWZF01002699.1, from coordinate 359,305 downwards.
AGGGCATGTGCCACAAATCTCCTGTGTGTGTGCTTAGAGCTTTAAATAATTAAATAAATAAACAAGACCCAAAAAAATTCCCTCCAAACTACCCCACAAAATCCCAAAAACCCACCTGCATGGGCTCAATGCAATTTTGCATCGTGGGTTTAAGAACCAAGTTATGGCAATGATTTGTTATGAGTCAAAATCAGATTTTGAACCTAGCAAATCAATTTAAATATAGTTAAACGGGAGAACATGCAACAAGTGCTGCAAGTCTGTATGAATTTGGGTGCTTGTGCGTCTGAAAAATTCGTGTGTGTGTATTTTAGTGGGTCTATATGTAAGTCACTTATGTAAAGCTTTTCCAAGCTGGAATGTAAAGTTTGTAGGTTTTTTGAGACAAGAAGACTCTATAAATCCTTATTTCTCCAAAGTACCATTTAAAGTTGAGGAGTATGAAATAATGACTGAATTGTACTCTTTTCTCCCCTTTAACTATCTAAATTATTTCTCCCTCTATTCCTGACACAATTGTACACCAATTAGACAGGGGTATACTTTGTTTCAAACAGGCTTTTGGGGAGTTGGAGCTTTCCTGAATGAACAGTGTTAATCTCCAGTGCCTTTTCATGATTTTTTTTTTTTTCTCCACAAAGGTTTACTCTGCTCAAAGATGTTGAATTCAGGCTCCATATACATATCTGGAGTACTACTTTGTGTGCAAAGAAATTTCTTCCCCTTTAAAAAAAAAAAAAGATTGTTGTTAATGAATGGTCAAGGTCTTCCCCCTCCTTCCCTCCCCTTTTAAATCAGATCTTGGGGTTAAGACTGAAAACTGCCTTTTGTTCTTCAAGTCAGACAGTGAGGCTGAAGATGTGGGTTTCTGATTATTGGTGGCACAATGTGAAAGAATTGCTTTCCTTCATGAGAGGAGGTGCTTTGTTGCCAAGGATTGTCTCAATGCCAGTAGCAAGGACAAATGTATGCAAGAGGAAAAGGGTCTTTAAGGGATGGTGCTAGATGGTTGTGGCTTGGTTCTTCCCCCCACCCCCTCCCCCCAAATCCACTTCTATCTCCCCATCACAGGGAGGAGAGTCAGTCTTTGTCATGCTGTGTGTTCGTAGTACATGGCCAGGGTACGTTTTTCACTCTGCCAGTCTTCTGCAAAGCCAACCTGAGCCACCTCACTGCAGCTTGCAAATATCAATTACTTTGCACCAGAGCTGGGGCAAAATAACTGCTGTTTATAATCAACTCCTCTCTCCCAATAGTGGAAAATCTTTTTTAGGAGAGACGTTGCTCCAGAGATCCATTGCTGGTGCTGGAGCAGCATCGTCCCCTCCTGCGGGCAGCGGTACCCAGAACCCAGCCAGCCTTGCTAACGTCAGACGGGGCTGGCGGCGCGGCCGCTGCTCGCCACCGCTGTGGGGACAGCAGCCAGCTCCTGGTGGGAGGTAAAAGTTTGCAGGATGCCTCCAAAACCAAAACTGCAGATGCGGGAGAGCCCCCCACCCTCAGCCCCTCTCTCCCCTCCCCGCTTTTTAATGGTAGTTTATTTCATTTAGCGCTCCTTGCGAGTATCAATCGCAGCTCCAATTATTACTTTCCTTATCTTTTCTCGCCAGCTTTGGCAGCTCTGCTGGAGGCCGAATGCATTTTCTCTACCGGCAGTCAAAGCAGAGGCTGCATTCCTGGGCTGTGATACATGGAACGCCATGGCACCCCTGCTAACAAAGGACCCAATTCGCTCTACATTCCCATGGTCTTGTGGATGGCCTGCCCCGCTCAAAGTTTACAAAGATGCCAAACAGCCAGAAGAATTGGGGTTTATGTTTCCTTTCAGTCTTTCACAAACACTTTATTGATCTGTGGCCTTTACTGGCCACTTGGAGAATTAAGTAGTTACAAAATGGAATGATTTTTCTTTTTTTTTTTAAAAAAAAAACCCCAAACCTGTGCATATTGTGTGTTTTATTATCTGTCTATTCATAATATTTTTATTTGAAATGAGCTGCTTCCTGCAAACTGCACCAGGATGTTCTTTATGCGCGTGAAAAACCCCCAAAGCTTTGACAATGATGAACACATTTAAGTTGTGCTCCACTTGTTTACAAAAGTCTCCATTTGGTAGCACATCAAAAGCATTTTTCTCTCCTCGGGCACAATGGTATATTCATGCTAGCAGTCATTACTCAGAGATTTGAAGCATCACTTTATTGGAGCCCACCACAATACAGTCTAAGACTCTTTGTTTCGTTTGTTATTACCTTCTTTATTTTTTCCTTTTTTTTTTTTTTTTAATGCATTTAGTTCAGACCTGTTTGTAGTCCCTGATGGCTAAATTCCAGCCATGCCCTGCAACAGCTCTGTCATTGATGCTGGTGGTGTGTGCCTGCAGAGCGAAGGGCTTTCCTGGGGACTCCAGCTCCTCCCGGGGTTCACTCCCTAAATACCCACACCTTGGTGGAGCTGCATGACTGAGAGTGGGTTAATCGACTGATGGGCCTTTGACTTAACACCCAACAAAACTTCAGAATATTAAGCTGTCTTTAAAAAGTGGATTTTACAGGCTAGGAAGGCATCTGCAGTTCATGTGGGGGTTTTGGTGTTGGATTATTATTACTACTACTACAGCAACCATTATTGTTGTTGTTGTTGTTAAGCACACATAGCTTAATTGTATGTTTGTCACTAGTTTGTGGGGTTTTTTAATGTAGTTTACCATGACTTGGGCACTAAGGCAGATCTATTACTGAATTGTTCAGTCTGTGGAATTTCTTTGTAGGGCTTTAACAGATAGCCAGAGCCCACAGAAGTTTTCTGCTTTTTGAAGGTACCTTCTGCACTCAGGAGGAGGATGATTATCATCAGAAACACTTTTCAAGATTAATAGACTGACTGTGAAACACCCATTTCTCCTTAATGGAAGGGAACAGGCATATCCTAGGAGCAGGGAGGAGCTTCTTGGGGCCAGAGGGGCTGTTGTGTCCTGACCTCCCTCATCACTCGTCTAGGAAAAATTGAATTAAATGCAACTGGAAAAGATGAGTTTGTGGCAGAGCATCATGAAATGATGCAGAAGATGAGACCTGCAAATGCTTTGGGGTTGAGGATAGTGAAAACTACCATTACATTAAGGTTGCAGCGGGTAAGAAGCTAGAGCTTAGTGCCAGGCATGTACCTGGAGGTACCTTCTAGGGGAGAACTGGAGAGAGGATGTGAAATGCAATGCAGGGTGAAAGCCTTAATGCCGGTAATAATTCCGCAGAGGAAGGGAATTGCTGCTGTGTTTAATGATGCATTTGATGAGGACGTGCATGTCAGCACAGAAGGAGTGACCCAGTGTTGGCTGAGGGACTTTCCATCTCCCCTTGTCTAGAGATGTGCCAAATACATCATGAGTGCACAGCCTTCACCCTGGTCTCATGTAGGCTCCCTCCTGTACATTGTCCATGTAATGCTAGGAGGTGCAATCCCTTGTCTTCCCTGAGAAAGCCTGTAGCTGTCCATAAGGGAGAGATGATATCAAGAATCATCTCTAACCCTTGTGTGTGTTGGTGTCTTGTGCTCAGGACCAGCACAAGGAAGCTGGTGGCTTTGAAAGCAGTCTTGAAAAACAAATGACACAAGGCAATCTTTAATAAATGAGCGTGGAGTGGAGGGTGTTAGTAATGCTTATTCTGATGGGAGGAGCTGATTATAGACTGCTGTTGGCAGGCTGTGGTGGCTCTCCATCATTTAACATGGCTTTTGATGTATATGAGCCGAAGGTTTGGTGCTGGCAGCCTGTAAGTGCCTGGTGAAGGTGTAGGCTCTGGGAATGGAGCAAAATGTTTCCTGGAGATGTGTGCTGCTCAGAGGCAACACCGCAGTGGTTAATGTCCATGTGCGCAAACTCTTACTCTTGTTACCTGTTATTCTTGAAGCTCCTCCATTAAAAGCCTTTGTTTTTCTCTCTCTGTGTTAGATTCGATGCTGCTGGTAGCAGAAAGGCTGGAGGGTCCCTTCAACATTGAATCAGTCATGGACCCCATTGATGTGAAAATTTCAGATGCAATCATGAACATGCAGGAGAACAGTATGCAGGTGTCTCAGAAGGTAAATGGGCCAAGAGGACACTTGGATTTTATTTTTTCCATGTGTTTTATTTCCCTATTCTCATCAATATGTTTTTTCTTGAGTGCCCTTTCAAGTATATATAAAGCTGATGTGTTATTTTGGGCCAGGGCTGGGTTGGAACCTGGAGAAGGGAGGCTTTTGTGACCTCCCATTTCATAACATCCTTTCCTTCTCTCACGTAGGTTTTCCAGGGATGCGGCCAGCCAAAAACACTTGCCCAAGGCCGGACTGCTCGCTCTGTCTCCGAAACTGGATTCACTGCTCGTTTCAGACCCTACAACCCGGAGGAGCGGCCAACTACGGCTGCCGGCACGAGCCTGGACCGACTGGTGAGTGCCTGGTCCTGCTGGTGCCACGGAGGTGCTTCACACTCGTGTACCACTGTGTATAATTTTCCATTTTTAATTTATAGGGTTTCTTAATATTCCTTGGCTGTCTTAAGCTCTCTGAGGGGTGTAATCTGCCCATGGCTCTAGACATGAATTACCTCAATGCTTCTATGTCAGAGACGTGCCTGTGTTAAGGGCTTGGCTTATGAGTAGTATGTGTTTGAGGAGCAGTGTTTAATTTTGTATTAAAAAAGTAAATCAACCATCAAAACACACAGCCTGAAGATCTGGCCTGTACACGTCTGTTGTGATAAAAAATACCTTCCCTACTTCGCTTTTAATGAGTGTTTGGTATTCTGGATTATGTCTTGTGTTTCTTTTTTTCTTTTATTTAATAGGTTACTGATGTGAAAGAGAAGCTGAAGCAAGCCAAAAAATTTTGGTCATCTCTCCCTGGCAACATTTGCAATGATGAAAAGATGTCTGTAGGCACTGTCAATGAGAACGAGTGCTGGAACGGGAGCGCTAAGAGCAGGTTTGGCGATGCTGCTGGCCCTGGTTAACCCCCTCCCTCTCTCCTCAGCTTTTCCCAGTGTGATGGCCTCTCTCCCTGAGCCCTGTTCTCCTATAGGAGTGACTCCAGCTTTCCCAAGATAGGCTGCTGCCATTACCCCTCTTGGTTTTGTAGATGTGAGAGCTGGAATGCAAAGCCAGAGGGTTGTCCAAGCTCTATTGGGGGTTTGTTTTAGAGGAGGTACCTGAGTGTAGGTACCCAGATAGGGCACCTCTTCTTGGACTTAAGCCTCTTACTAATCGTTCATGGATTTGTGAAGATCATCTGTACAAAATCCTGTATCGCAGCCGTGGAGCAGGGATGCTTGTGTTTTCTGTTGTGCTGCTGCCCCAGTGCCCCCAGCTGGTGTTTCCACCAGGAACTGGTTTCTTTGCTGAGCAAAGGCAGGGGTGATGGAGGCTGGAGACCTCCACTGCTGAGGTCAGTGGCACAATGGGGCCAGTGGTTTCATTCACTTCTTATGGAAAAAGAGTTACAAAACTCTTGTTTTTTAAGTTGGGTTTTTTTCTGTTAGGGAAGAAATTGCCAACACATGAGTAAGCCAAAGTTTTTCTGTCATATGGTTTATGTAACTGTTTAACTTTTATTTTGGAAATAGAAGTTTCTTTTTTTTTACTGTTTGCTTACTGAGGAAATAAGTGCAATCCAAGATATTCCATTAAAAAAAAGACAGTTGTTTGGGGTTTTCCAGCAGTTTTTCTAAGTAATAGCAGTTTTTACCAGTGATATTTTTGGGCCACAGGACTAAACCATATCTCTTAAATTTTGCACTGTTTCGTGTGTGCCTAAAACTCTTGTTTATCAGCAGCTTCTACATGGCTCTTCATAGCAGATATCCCCAATGTAGATGAGGGCTAGCACCAGTACAGAGGGGAGATGGAGACTTGGCAGCACTGGGCAAGGAGTCTGAGGGGAGGCTGGACATCCCGTGTGGGTTGTGCAAGATAATTTATTTTGCTGTTAGTATTTTCTCAGTGACTCCAATAAGCTAAAGTTTGGTAGTCTGCCACGCTTTGGTCTCTGACTTCTTTGAAACATATAGTATTGATCACAAGTAATAACAAAATTATCACCACCAATAAGCATCATCATATACACTCCCACATACAGGACAGAGTTTGAGCATACTTCAAATGTATGCTTATATCTCACTGCCTGGTCTCCATAATCAGTAGTAGACTGTGCTAAAAGCTTTTCTCTCTCTTGTGATACTGATGTTGGCATCATAAGTAAGAAAAGTATTTTTTTCTTCTGTTAAACTGATTTTTCTAGCAAGTCAGGTAACTGGAGGAAGGAAAGAAGCATCCTATCCTTGCTGTATAAGATGATGCTCCAAAGACCTGTTTCAGATGTGTTCTGTTGGATTTTGTTGCTCAGTCTCTCTTTTAAACCAAGAGGCTTTATGTGTGCTCAGACCTGAGCATGCACACCTTCTGAGGCTGAGCAGCTTGGCCCTTCCCTGCTCCAGTGTGTGGGGCTACAGGATCTCATCTTCAGCATCTCAGGTGTTTTTCCTGCTGGGATTTAGGGAAATTGCATCTCATGCCTGCATGGTGAGAAGCACACATTCAATATCCCAGCTTGATGGTTAAGGTGCATTTCACAAAGCCAGAATGAGATGCTTGCCTCCAACAGTTCCTATAGGTTTCTCTGGGATAACTAGGGCCTCGAAGGTTGTTTTCCCAAAAGCATCATCTAGCTGGGCATCAGGGCATCTCAGCACCTTGTTTTCTCCGTTGCCTGCAGCGAGCTGATTTATGCTGTTGAAAGCCATTATTACTATAAACCCCAGATCTTCTTTCTCTTTTCAAGTCGGGGAGAAAATTGTCCTTCTCCTGCCTTTGTGGCGCAGCATAAATGAAAACAGTGTTTAATTCCACATGCTGCAGAGATTGCAGGGAGGGGAGATGGGGTAAGAAGGCAGAGAAGGGCTTTGTGCAATTTAGCACGTGGGAAGATCATGTTGGGCTCAGAGTACCACCCAGACTGAACACAGGGATGGCGTCACCAAGTTCCCATGCTGTCACCCCTTGGCACAGGGACCCTGCTGAACTGCAGCTTTGATACCAGCAAGAGTGGTTTCTTTTCAGGTATGACTTTGCAGTGACTGGAAACGGCTTAGCAAGTCAAGTGAACAACCCAGAGGTCGAAGTGGATATTACCAAGCCAGACATGGTGATTCGCCGGCAAATCATGGCTCTGCGGGTGATGACCAACAAGCTGAAGAATGCGTACAGTGGGAACGATGTCGACTTCATTGACATAAGTATGTTGGCTGTGGTTTGCCTTTTGCTTTTTTTCCCCCCTTCTTTAATTGGATTTCATGCTAACACAGGGTAGTTGGTTAAGCTTCAGCTGTGGGTAAGCGTGTTAGTAAAGAGGGTGGGAAGTGGCATCTCTGCCAGGCTGTGTGAAAAGGGTTGTTCCCACAGAGTCATAGAGTAGTTTGGTTGGAAGGAACCTTTAAATGTTATCTAGTCCAACCACCCTGCCATGCCATGGGCAGGGACATCTTGAACTAGAACAGTTTGCTCAGAGCCCAGTCCATCCAGCCTGACTTTAACTGTTTCCAGAGATGGGGCACCTACCACCTCTCTGAGCAACCTGTGTCAGGGTTTCAACACCCTCATCATAAAACAATTCTTCCTTATATCTATTCTAAATCTACCCTCTTTTAGTTTAAAACCATTAGCCCTTGTGCTATTGCAACAAGCCCTGCTGAAAAGTTTGTCCCCGCCTTTCTTATCATCCTCCTTGAGGTATTGAAAGGCTGCAGTAACAGCTCACTGTGGCCTGCTCTTCTCCAGGTTGAGCAGCCTCAGCTCTCTCAGCTTGTCCTTACTGGAAACGTGTTTCAGCCTCTGAGCATTTTAGTGGCCTCCTGGACTGTCTCCAGCAGATCCTTGCTTTGCTGGGGACCCCAGAGCTGGATGCAGTAGTCCAATTGGGGTCTTATGAGCAGAGCAGAGAGGGCAAATCCCCTTCCTCGACCTGCTGATCACGCTGCTTTTGGTGCATCCCGGGACACGATGGGCCTTCTGGGTTGCAAGCACACATTGCCCAGATTTGGGGAATGCACACAGAAGTCACATTAACCAAAGGACCCACGCTTACATCTCATAAGTACCAAAACAGCCATTCCCTTGCCTTTTTTTCCCCTTGCTGTCTTCTGCTCTCTGGCTGCAGAGAGCAGGGGAGGACAGCAGGTGTGTTTGTCTCCCGCAGGTGAGGAGAGCAGCGGGGAGGAGAGCGGCAGCGGCTGCGAGCTCCAGCAGTGCTCCCCAGAGTTCGAGTTCAACGCCACCGAGGTCACTCGGAACTCCAACAAGAGCGATAAGAACGTGAACACTTCTGCCGCTACCAGGAGCGGTCTATCACAAGCAGCCTTGCTCCTTAGCATTTTGTTCTTGGCCATGCAAAGACAATGGAGATAATTGTGCAGCATAGGGGGGGGAAAGACTTTTATTATCAAAGGTAGAAGGCACCTGCTTTCACTTTTATACCATCTAGAGACTTTGCTTTTTAAGTTAATGGACAACAGTGTACAGTTTTTACTATGTTGCCACTGGTTTTAAAATACTGATTTTTTTTTTTTTCCCTTGCTATTCTGGGAATAACGGGAACGGGGACTACCAGTCTGTCCTGTTCACCAGGAGTCCATTTTAGAGGTGGATAACAAAAATGTATATACAAGCCTGTAGTTAGCTCTGCATTTGTGTTTTTATCACTTTTTTTTTCTTTTGCTGTATTTCTTATGAAAACAAAACCCCCAAGGTCTTCTTTTGGCCTGTAACAAGTATGTGTTTCTGAAATGAGAAATATCTGTACAGAAGCAGGTTTTATTTATCATGTTATCTTATGGGGAAAAAATAATTGCCCAACAAGCAGAAAATGTTTCATGTAGTTAACTTCCCATTTATCCACATTATGTTAGTTGCCTTAATCTGGAGAGAGATGGAAGGCATTTGTCTTTATTATGCGGTAAAACAGAAGGTGAAGGCAGAGCTGGTCAGCGTGCCAAGGGCCCCGTTTGCGTAGGGCATCAATGCCAGGAGCAGGTTGTGATTGCTTTACAGGAGGTTTGGTTAAATTGGAAGGGACTACAGAGAATTCCCGTTCTGCAGACACGAAGGAGAGTTGTGGTTTGTCCCCCAGGATCCTTACAGTTAGCTGTAACTCCTGTGGGTCAGTTCCTGACGTGCATCCCCCACGGGAATGAAGCATTAAACTTGTTCGGTTGGAAGCAATTTGTTGTCTCGCAGGTCCAAATGCCAACTTGTGTCTTGTCTGCAAATTTCTTAGGTGAATGCTGGATTGATTTTTTTAATTGTTCTGATTTTCAGGAATCCTTTGTGGGAGAGCAGGCGGGGGGTGTTTGGTTTGTTTTTACAAGAATTTTGTTCCCGATGGGGGCAAAAAGGAAGGAGCAGGCACTGTTGCAGACAGATGGGAGTAGGAGCTGGCAGGGCTGGAAACGCCTCCTTTTTGGTGTTTGGTCTGGTGGGAGCTGATGCCCAGCACCTGTAGTTTTTCGACACCACCTGAGACACCCTCCTCTCTCTACCTGTGCTGTTGCAGCTGGAACAGTGTTGTAGTGAATGGCAACCCATGAATAAAAGAAATATATATTTTTAAGAACAGAGATGAAATAATTTTTTAAGAGTTCAGCAAAAGCAAAGTCTTTGGAAAGACTCAAAATTATTCTGCACATCTCCTCCTGCTTTGGGTAGGCTTTAGGTCTGGCTGGACACCAGGATCCCGCCGGGACAGCAATCCAGAGAGAGAGAGAGAGGGTTTGCTCTACTCCACCCTTGTGTCATGAGGATAATTTTCTATTTTTATATTGAAGCATTAATTACTTGTTAGCTCAGGGTCAGCATTATATTCAACTTTATTTTCACACCAAATTTCTGCAAAGCTATAAAGACAGAGTATTCTTGGCTGGTATAAACAATCCTGGAGGCTTAATTTTACTAGAAGTAGCCAGTTATTTATTAAAACATGATGTTAGTAGAGTTAGGGATATTCTGGCTAGATTATTTTTCTTTAGAAAATAAATCATGGAACCATAAAATTGAAAAAGTTATAAATTTATGTGTGGGAAAAAATGGATTGTAAATAGCTAAGTTGCCTTGCGAGGAATTGGAAAATGTGCTGATACTTAGAAACTACCTCAGTTCTGAGGAATTTCCTTTCTAGCTTTGAGTGCTATTGCATTTACTTGGTAGAAGCGAATCTGGTCTCCAATATGTAGCTGAAAGAGTTATCCCTATAGACCTTGTTAGATTGTTTTTAATTTAGAGGGTTGAACTACATCCAGCTGTTTTCTTTCAGCTAAGTTCCCTAACAAAGAGAATTTCTGAATTAAATATTGCTGATGGTTTCCATGACTTTTCCTGATTTGTTTGGTTTCATGGCATTTTCTGATTGCCCTTTAATTATTTAAATGGTTCTAGCCATTTGAATTTTAATCCTGAAATAAACAAACCTTAGATGCACTACCATTGTAAATATATCTCAGTAAGGTCTGACTGGATAACCCTTCTGGCTCATACCCAGCTGGCAGGCCAGCAGAGCTAAATGAAGAAAAAAAGAATAAAAAAATAAAACTTCTTCAGAGCTCAGAGATTGGTGGAACAAAAGCTCTTGTGTTCAGAGGGGCTGCCTGCTCCAACATCTCCCTTCTTGGTGTAAGTGTTCATATGTAAGGAAGTTGCTTGTAAATTCTCCTGCTTCTCAGCGTTTCTGCTCAGAAAAGAAAAACACTTCTGAATTTATATTTATCGTTTTACAACTAATTGCTTACTAATTATTTTTCCTTAGTTTGGTACAAGCCACCAATGCAAAGACCTGCCGTCAGTTTTAGCCGTGTCCAGTTGACTTTGTTAATAGCACAACAGTCTTCCTCTCTATGAAGGACAGATTTGTCACCTGGGGCTACAGAAAACAAGAGTAAATATCAATGTAGGATGATCAAAAGTTGTGTTCCTGCTTTTATTTTGTGTTTGTGTCTGAAACTGGCTCTCTGACATGAGCTTGTAAACTAAACCATACGGGTAGGGACAAAGCATACTGCTGACTTCGGGGAAGGCATGTGCTCCCCTCCTTAAAGTATTTCCTTTTTTTTCCCCATAACCATTGCCATTATGAGCATGATTTAAAGAAAAAGTCCCCTGCACAGAATTAATAATCTCAGTTAATGACTTGGTAATGACCTTCAAATGCAAAATGAAACAGAAAGGTGGTGCCCTTGGCAGCATGGGAGGTGCTGTCTCCCAAAGAGCTGGAACAAAAAGAATCCAGCCCTTAAAAGGACCTGCTTTAACAGTTCAGGTGCCTCTCCTGAAACGTGTGCAGCCACATGCAGCTCAGTGCTGCCAAGGCCTTGTGGGGAACACTTGGAGGGGGGGAAAGTAGGAGCCCATAATGGCATTGCTGTGATCAGTCTCTGTTTTGTGCTGTGATGGTGGTGTCCCCCCCCAGGTTGGGACAAATGACCAGAGCAACAAGAGGAGTCCTCCCACACTTTGGGACAGGGTCCTGCTCCCCTGGGCTGAACCAGTGTGGGTTTGTCTCATGGGCAAGGTGGTGTATTAATTCTGGAAGGCACAACCTCTCAGTACAGTGGTCATTTCTTAGATCAAATGGTGCTGAAGTTCCCATCACCATCCCCTAATTGATTTGCTGGATGTAAGCCTTGCTGCACCAGGCAAGCCCTCTGGTGTGGTCCTGGCTCCTTTCTCATGGTAGCATCTGGTGTTGGGCATCTTGGAGCATGGCACATAAAATCCCCTCTGTCTGTTTGGATGCTTTTGATTATCGTGTGTCCCACGGCAATTGCCAGCCCTGTTTGTCACCCTTCCCACAAAGCCACCCTCCTCCTACCTGCAGTCCACTGTGTGATTGTGGCAGTGTCCCCCCATGGTGACAGCAATGATCGGATCAGTGGCAGCTGGCACCAGGGGCTGCTGCCCTGCTTGTGCCCTTTTCTTGCCAGCATAAAACCATGGCATTTTCTCTTGTCCCTGGGAAAGCCCATGCCGCTGGCACTGCCTGGAGTGGCAGACACCCAGGTCCTGCCACCACAGGCAAGCCTGGAGCAACCTGGAGATTGAGAACCAAGGACTCTGTGTGTGTAAGCTGGTGGGCATTGCTGCTGCAGGAAATCCGACCCTGGATAAATCCATTTCTGATTGTTGGAAGAAAATAACTTGCATTTTTGGATTTTATAATGCTGATGGCTTTATTTTTCCATGTAAGCTGGACTGACTGGGATAACTGCAGTGTCTCTGCCAGATGTGATGGCTCATGGCCACCAGCCTGCCTTGGTCCGTAAGTCAACACTGCAGTGCCTGCCAGGCTGGCAGGAAGGTTGCCTGACCTCTGCTGCTTCTCATCTTTGGAATGTTCTCTAGGACTGGTGGTAATCTGAAAAATGAATAAAAACGGTTTAGAAGGGGGTGAACATTGATGCAGAAATGTTGCAATCACCATCCCAAATGGTGAAGTAGTGCTGTGCTTTGTGGCATCTTCTCTCAAGTGCCTGGATTTAATGGTTTAAGGTGTCTGCAAGACACATTTTGGTTAGAAATGGTGCAATAGTGCTGGTTTTAGGACCACCTGAGTGTGAACTAACCCCAGTAATGGTTTTCATTTGTTGATAATGCTGTTTCAGCATCAAATTTTGTGGGTTTGGTTTGCTTTTCTTCTTGTTTCATCCTCTGCTGTGGTTTGTTTGAGGGCTTGTAAAAGTGTAAATTTCCTGGGAAGACACAGCTCTTTATTGGCTTGCTGTAATTCTGGGTCAAGTGTGCTCAAATTGCTGTAATTTGTATCTAATGGATTACATGGATTGAGAGCCCTTTTATAACTGTTGGAGCAAGGAGGGGCTGCCTGCCCTGGGAGGAGGGGAAGGCGTTCTGGGCATGGCCCGTCCCTTTGTCCCTCTCCTCTGGAAGGGAGGACTGTCCTTTTCATGATCCCCTGGGCTGGGCAGCCTGGCAGAGCTGGAGACCCAGCTGGGTTCAGAAGGAGCAGGTGGCTGTGGCGAAGAGGCTTTTGCTAAACCTGGCGGGTTTTGGAGGATGCTGATAGAATGTCCTAATGTCATGTTGCCTTCCTCTGGTTACTATGCCTGTGCTGTCAAATGGATAGCTGGTGGGTAGCTGGTGGAGATGCTTTTCCTCCCTAAATATGCTCTGCGTCATTGGCCTTTGCCCTTCTGGTCTCCTTTCAGCCTGCTCACTGTGTTGGTCCTGTGTTTCCTTGCTGCTATGACTCCTCTTTCCCAAATCTTTACCTCTTGGGTGTGCCCCATGTCCCAGCAGGAGCAGAGCAGGAATGAATCCCACTCGTGGACCTTGGTGGTCTGCATGGCAAGCTATCTCCATTTAACCCCGAGGCAGGGATTCCTGCAACTGTTAAAACCTGAGTTTTCATTTAAAAAGCAGTTCTTATTTCCATTAATAAATCTGCCTCAGTTGTTAGTCATTTACATGGTTTAGTGGTCAACCTGGCAGTGCTGGGTTAATGGTTGGACTCAATGATCTTAGAGGTTTTTTCCAGCCTTAATGATTCTATGATTCATTTCAACCACCAGGTAATGTCTGTCTCCCTGCTGCTTGTGTGGGAGCTGAATGGGAGCAGCTTCATCCCCATCCCAAAATCCACGGTGCCTGTACCCCTCTTTCATGTATTGCAGCAATACAATTCCCTTGGGTAGCTGCTCATCTTCCCAGCATGTCCTGCCACACTGGCTCCCACTACGTGTGTCATTAATTCATGTAGCCTGATGCAAATCAATATGCTAAACCCCTCATTAATTGCGTTACTGATTTATACTAATGAGACTTAAAATCTCGGAGAAGGTTGAGGGTATTTGTTTCTCCTCTGACAAGCTATTGTCAGCCCCACAATGGCTGGCCCTTGGCTGGGCTGGTAATTGCCTCGTGACTGTATTTGCATCGACATAATGGCAAGGATGTTAGCAGGAGCTAAGACATCTCATCTTTTCCTCTCAACGGGAACGTTGAGGATTAGCAAGGTGGAATGTGTTTGCCAGCAGTTGCTGGCAGCCCTGTTGTGTAGGGTGGCTGCTCTTCACCTATAACTCGGCTCTGTAGGTTTTCCATTATAAACCTGCTTTTCTTCGGAGCTTAATAAGCTCAGCCATAAAAATCAGGCCCGCCTGAAGACTTGGCACAGTGGGAATTGGCCAGACTTTTATTTTTTCTAGTGGGAAGAACTGATGATTATTTTTAGAAGAAATTGTTTCGTCTGTGAAGTTTAATGGGTTGAAATGCTATTTTGGCATTCACGAGCCTTCAGACCAGCTTTGTTGAAAACCCCATTTAGCATCACCAGTAATACAGTAATGCTGAGGATCCCCAGGGACAGGCAAATGAAACAATAGCCGGAATCTTACATTTTTAAAGCTAATTGTTGTACATGTTCAGCCGTTTCCCCCATGCCAGCACCACACGCGCGCTTGCTGTCTTGTGTAAGATGCAGATCTGAGGACAGTTTGGTCCACAGGAGGCATTTCACTGACGTTAACAGGAGATGCGTCTGCATTTCCAGGAACTCTTTAATGGTCGCTGATACATATGCACTGGATTCCTGCAGCAGAAAGACAATTCTGATTTAACCAAGAGTCTTGTTTTTTAGTTTTGTTATGACTGCCTTCGTTTGCATCCTCCTAACAGAGTGTATTTGTATCGGAGCTGGTGTGTGAAGTCCGAAATATATCTGTTCCTGTGTGGCAGGGCTCTGGAGGCAGCTCTCAGTGCATGTGTCTTTACACCACCCTGCTCTGTTTGCAGGTGAGGAGCTGGGCACCCTGATAAATGTACAGGGTAATGGAGTAAGAGAATAAGTGGCTCTCACTGGAACAGTTCTAAATGACTTCGTTGTTTGCTCTGAATTTCCACCAGCCATTGCACTTTCAGGAGTGTGCTTCAGGTAAAATGCCTCACAGAATGGGTTGAGGTATGACTTCTGAGAGACTCCAGGGCCTTCATGTCTTGAGACAAGTGGGAACTTTGGCTGGTGTGTCATAGCTTTCCTACTTTGTTTTTCTCATAAGAAAACCAACCCAAATTCATGAAAAAAATTAAAATACGTGATCACTGTTTATTCATTGTTAAGTTCCTTGGATAGTTGTGCATTCAAAACCACTCCAGTGTTGAATAGGAATTTGTGCTACAAAACAGTGGTGGGATTTTCAGATTTGATCAGGAAGAGTTGAAGGTCAGTGGGTATGTGGGTGAACAAGGGGCCAAGAGAGTCAGCATTACAAAGAAGCTGTTGTCTTTGATAATCAGAGGCCTTCTGGAGCCTAGCTGTCTGAAAATAATTAGCCAAATAAATCAGGTGTGCTCCATGATAAGTAATTCTGACATTTGGCTTCCTAGGGAAAGGGATAATATACATACATAGGTGCACGGAAAACTTGAGTACCCCAAACCTGTATTTTTGTCCTATCTCAATGAATGGAGGGAGCAATGGATTCCACCGTTGATTTTCAAAAGCATTAAAGAGGGAAAAGTCCACCAGAACCCAAAACCCCTCCAGCCCCTCCAGTATGAAGGTTGTGTTGAGGCTGCACATCCCCGGGAGCAGACAGGGCTGTGGCTTGGAGCCGAGCACAGGAACAGTCCTGGCTGTGGTGAACCCAGACTCCTGTGAAAGTGAGCACTGAGATGATCTCTGCACTGTGGGGGTGAAAATTCTGTCTCTGTGCAAAGTCTCTTTCCTCTGGGAAGACAGGGATTTTCGGGATCTATATAAGCAGCCCCGGGGCTTAACTTCAGGCAAGCCAGGCTGTGGTGGTGCAGCCACCTCCCGCCCCAGCAGTGGCTCGGATAATCCATGCACAGCGTATTCCGGGCTCTCCTCTTCCAGTTCCAGCACCGAGACAGCAAAGTGGTTTTAATGAGAGCACATAAGTTAATTTTTTTTTTAACTTTTAAAATTTAGTGGCAGACTAGGGCTGTTCAGGTTGCTATTTTAACTGCTCCAGATGTCAAGCGTGGCTCAGCCAAGATCAATGCGTAATCCAAAGGAAATACTATTAATTTCAAAGGAATGTGGTCAATATTTAAATGTTTTGAATCTTTTTAATATGTAGACAGTGGCAGTGGTCTAACGGGGCTTATTAACTCTGCTTTTGGAGCGGTGATTCTATTAGCATGAATTAATGTCTATTAACATTATTGATTCTCATTTATTTTAACATGCGGGCCTGTAACAATATTGGTTATTTTAGATATTCTCTGAGGCTGTACTGAGTCAGGAGCTGTTGATTTAAGGCCTGATCCCACAAGCTTTTATCCTTCCAGTTCCTTTTTAAGCCCTGACTTAGCTCCAAGCCTGCAGAGCGGCTCCCGCTGACTCCAGCAGCAGTCGGATTGAGCCTGCTCCAGTCCTGCTTCATCCAGCCCCAGCAGCTTCAGCTTCATCTACAGGGAGGCTTTGCTGGTCCGTGCGTGGCCAAGGTGGATTTAACCCCTGGAGCACACCAGTAGTCACTGAGATACCCTCTCTGCTCTACCTCTGCATCACAATGGGAGCCAGCCTGGTCTCTTACATGCAGCAGTGATGACTGGATTGGACCTGGTCTTTATATTAAACTCTATTTCTAAATTAAGCCCAGGTAGACCAATTTCCCCCCTCCTCTGACTTTTTGTGCCTATTAAATGTATAAAGCGCCTGTAAGGCAAAGTGTTTGTAATGAGGAACAGAGTCTTCTTGAATATTTTGTTAAAGGTATGGAAAAAATGGAAAGCTTTGAGGAAAAGGTTGTTTCCTTTAAATCAGATTGAAGAGCGACTTAAAATAACAGTTGGAGAATGAGCTGCATCATACAGAGATAGAAATAGATCCATTTTTCAACAAAAAGTTCATAACTCGTCATTTTCTTAACAAAATATCTGTTTTCAATAGCTGTTGAAATATTTTGCTTGTAGAGGTCACACATTCTTAGTGAAAGACGTATCTTTTTTTGGTTAAAAATATTTTTAAAAGCCAAATGACTCCTGTTTAAAAAAAATACGTTGTTTTAAATCACTGGTGAAATTCCAGAAAAGTTGCATAAGAAGAACATTATAATCAGTCCAAATACTTTTTTTTTAAAGTAGACACCCAGAAACAAAACCCCCAACCCAAAATGCCAAAGATTTCAGCCTGCGTCAGAGAACACTCTCAATAAAAGGAAACCTTCGATTCCTTTGTCTGAAGAAACCTCACCCTTTATTCATGTCTGAGAAATGGTTCTAGTTACTGAGAGTGTTTGCCTTGCACAAAAAAAATGTTTGTGCGGGAGATGTTTTACATTTGAGTGATGCCAGAGAGCCAAAATGTGGAGCTGTATATTGGCAGTAGTGACCACAGGCTGATGTAGCTGGAAAAATTCAGCTGAAAGCCTTTGGGGAAAGGGGAGGATTTCCCTTCCCTCTCCAGGCAAGTGGGGATTTGTGGACAAGGCTGAGCTCTTTCTGTGTGGGAAAAATCCAGGGCAGGCACTGTATCAGCCTGCATGAATGTGTGGCGCAAGGGCAAGGGCATGTGGCCAGGGCACAGGTACCCTGGTGCCATCGCCCTGGCTCAGGGCACATCTGGGCTGCACATCTGTGGCCGTTCACACTGCCCACCCGTGGGCTCTGTGCTGTTTCTGTCTGTATGCACTAGATGGCATTGCCAACTCAGCTACAGGGAGTGTGGGCTCAGGCAGGGAGTGGGTGAAGAACCACGGCCCTGGTGCTGTCTGGGCACACTGGCACTGCCACCATCTCCAGCAGCATCTTCCTGGGTGGTGCTTGGTGAGGGCTGGAGGCTGGCATCATTTGCATGGATCCAAGCTCTTGCACACTGTGTATCAGCAGTGCTGTTGATGATAATCTGTGATTTTTTATTTGTTGTATTTAAGCTTCTCTGTACCAGAGAAGAGCGTGGTACAGCTGCTGTGTCTGGAGTGGGCAAGCTCCAGGGTGCTGGTGCCTGGGTATCCCCGAGCTGCTGTGACGGCAGGTGTGACTAGGGCCTGGGTTGTGCTTATCCTGAGCAGCTGACATCCAGCCTGGAATCCTGCTTCTGGGCACCGGCTGAACACACAGCAAGAAATGGTCTTTGCTGCTACCAACGATTCCTGCAGGTGAGGTGGTCAGCTATGAGAGAGGCCAGGTCAGTGGGGACATCAGGAGTTCAGCAGCACCTTTTGATTCCCTGTTCAGGACGTTTACTCCCTTTTGTTGTGTCCAGTGAGAGCCTCGCATCCGTCCCCCCGTCCCAGTCTCTCACCTGGTTGTGCATGATGGGCTGAGATCAAAAACACTGAAGCTGAACAGAAAGCTGTGAGAAGAGGGTGCACCTGAGGGACTGTGACCTGGTTCCGTGTGTACAGCAGCTGGCACTGAATGCCTGAAAAGCATGCCAGAAATGGAGGAATTGTAATCCTGTGACTTTTCTTAAACTGCCACTTCTCCTTGGAGCCTCAGCTGCTTTTTAAGGGCCCAACATACCTGTTAATCCCTACATCCATTTGCAGAGAGCAAACCAAGTCAGTAAAATCAAGGAGGAATGCCTGGGTTGGATCTGTAGCACAGCAGTGTCCCTGAAAGCAGGAAATCCATCCCAGGGCAGGTTCTTCAGGGTGTCCACTCCACCCTGGGATGCTGAACAGTTCTGGGACAAGCAGCCAGGGCTGCTTAGTGCCCTCTTGGGTGTTTGTGCTCCCAGACTTTGAGCACCTCCTGCCCCGCCAGTGTCAGCCCCAAGGCTTCACTGGGACAAATGCGTCATTGTTTGTATCCCGCCTTGCAGTTTCTCTTGAAAACTAAATCCTCAGTATCATTCAAGTAAAACAGTTCCTGCTTTCCCAGATGGCAGCCAGCGAGGAATATGCTCCCCTAGAAACGTCTGCTGTCTCCAGCTTGTGTCCTCAGGCGGGTTGACGGCTTGTTTTTCATTTAGAGTTCCCCTCGGTTGCCTGGGGTGTCCTTCAGGGCACTGGTGAGTGGCTGCCAACAGATCTAACGATCAACAAAAGTATTATTTGTGTTGTGTTAGCATCTCAGAGTATCCGTGTGACTTTCCATGCTGCTCAGCTATTTGATCAGTGTTGGCATCGCAGAAAAGCCACGAAAAATGATCAGGGTAAATCTTGCCCTGGTTGCTACTGAAACCCTCTAAAAACTAGTGATGTGGGAGACTTCATGATGCAACACTCCTCTGCAGACTTGCAGAATACTTCTCTCTGCATGTAACTAAGAGTTCGTTTGTGGGGAGAGCTGCTCACACCACTTTGGGCATTCAAGTTTCCATGGAGAGGGACCTGGCTGCCTTTCCTGCCTGGGAAATGCAAGGCTTGGAGCTGAACTGCTCTTGGAAAATGAAGCATTTGTGCTCAGTTGAGCTTCCCGGAAGGAGTTCTTGGCCCGAGTGCGTTGTTGGGGCCATTGCAGCACTGTCAATCAGCAACTCTTGGCTTCATGCCTTGTATCATATATCTTCATATATCTTGCATGAGATATATTTTGTAGGATCTTTCTCAAGTCCCTTCTCTGTCTCTGCTACCCCCTCCAAGGGTCAGACAAAACGTATCTGCAGCAAAGAACTGAGATAGCTGCAAGCTAGAAGTGCTGCTGCAGGACTTTCTGCTCCCATTAACCCCTTGATTTACTGCTCTGCACCCACTGCACGAGTGCCATGTGTTGCCATTTCTGATGGATTATGGCAATTTTGTTAGTATGAGCCACCAGTGTGTGTGCCATGGCCGATGTTTGGGATACTTAGCAAACCCCAAAAGCTTGGTAGTTCATATTTTAATCCTGAGATGTATTTAATTTTTGTTTCTCCTTTATGCAAACATGCCAATTGTCTTAGGAGCCAAAAATCCGCTGTCATAATGTATATAAATTTGCTGCTGCCAACCCTTTTGACTAACCTAAAATGCAACTCGGTCCTTCCTGCAGGCTTTGGTGATGTGACATGTTGAAAGAACTGAACATCTGTACCAGGGACTGTGACATGGACAGGAAATTTGTATTTTTACTGCTCACATAGGGACGTAATCTCAATAGGTGCATGCAAACTCAAACCAATTATGTTCCCTGTGCAAAACCCAGGCCTCCAGCAGCACAGCCTACGTCTTTAAGACAATGAAAATAAACCTACTGTAAGCATAAGTGATTGGA
Source organism: Sclerurus mexicanus (assembly GCA_013396755.1). NCBI lineage: Eukaryota > Metazoa > Chordata > Aves > Passeriformes > Furnariidae > Sclerurus > Sclerurus mexicanus. Next base: position 339,107 of record VWZF01002699.1, on the reverse strand, counting down.
GAAGGAGGGTAAGAGAGTGTGTCAGTCTTGAGCTTTATTAAAGGCGCCAGTTATGCACATCCATGACTTGGAGTGCCAGTCTGCAAACACTATGATTGCTACAGTCACTCTGAGTGGTGTTCATCTGCTAGGTAAATAAAAGGTAAGATACTCATATTTACAGCTGAAATTGTGTGAGTATTCAGCTGGCCCTTGCTCTGCCAGGCTGGACTACTTTCATTGCATGTTACTCATCGTGGCAGTCAGAAAATCACTTGCCATTAGTGAAATCTGAAGTAATTGCCTCTCTATCTGTGATGATAAACCAGAAATGGCTCCAGTTTCTCAAACTGAGCCCTTTTACCCTGGTTATAAATGACCTTAGGTTGGTGCTCGGTCCGCGTAAGAGCATGGTAGGGTGTTTGCAGGCACAGGCAGTCACTAGTAGTTAAAAGCAATTCAGGTGGAGACTTAGAAACTTATAGGATCCCAAATTATGCCTGTTTGCACCACTGTTCAGGAATAGTAGCACAGGCTTATTTATACTGATTTTTAGTGATGCTTTACATTTCTGCTCTTTGGAAAGGAAGAAACTGCATTGTTCTCAGATTATAAAAAGCATCATTGCCTTTGTTATGGAGATGATTTTGTGTTGAGGGATGGTGTCCATTTGCTACAACAGGTTACTCCCATCCTTCCCACCCTTATAGGCAGGGTTACTGAATGGAGGAGCTGGAGCAGCTCTGTGCTCTTCTGACTCTAAAATCAAGGCAAAAAGTTGTTTGACCACAAACTTTCCATTTCTAAAAGGGATGCCCCAAAACGTAATAACTTCTAAATTATTCCAGTGACCAGCAAACCTATGACTCCATCTTGCTAACTAGCAATCAGATGTTCCTGATGCCACATGCCTGGAGAAAGTATTTCTCTCTTGTGGGTTTCACCTGTATCAGTGTGATTAACTCAGTTGTAAGTGCTAGCCAGCTTCATCTGAAGTTGGAGGCTGATGTTGGTGCTTTCTTAACAGAATTAATACCTAAAAGTATGTTTCAGAATGTGCTTGAGACATGACCTGTCTTTCAGTGTGTGAGCTCTATCTAAGAATTACAGCTAAACCTCTGCATTTTAGTATCTAGGTGAAGGTTTGATTATCTAGGAAGAGAGAGAGAGAAAGAAAGAGAGAGAGAAAGAAAACCTTAAGCATTTGGTACTGAACCGAAAGTTTTATCTTGATGGATTTTGTTCATAACCTCCTTGTGGAACTTAACAGAAAATTAGATCTCTGCCACCGAATTCTTAAAGGCATTAGAAGACACTATGGAGTAGATCTTACCTTCCATCAAATTCCACTCCAGTGACTTTTAAAGAATGCAGCTGTTTCACTCATTTTGAATTCTTTCAGACTTTTCCACAGGGGTTATTTCTAGTTTTGCAAACAGTTTCCCATCAACTCAGTGGGGGAGGGGGGGTATTAAAAAAAAGAAGAAAGGCAGTTTGTCTTGAGGAAAATCTTGTGTGTTCAGCTGGAACCTTTCCTGCAAAGCTGCTCTCCCAAGGCCCAGGGAGCTGCTGGAAGTTCCCATGGCTGCTCCTGTGTTCTGTGCACTGGGGGCTCAGGGATGCTCTCCCTGAGTGCAGATAATGTGGTTGTCTTGTGCCACATGTGCAGAAGTAATGGGGGTGGATTCCCAGTGCTAAGGTCCCCAAGGACTTTGGCCAGTAAACCTCCCCCATGCCCCCAAATCACCATGTTTAAAAAAGAAAAACTAAAAATTTAAGAAATATTGCAAGGAATATGTTGAGCATTTGTTCTGGCTGGTGGTGTCTTTCCACCCAAGGAAGCCCCCTTTGGCTAAATTTTGATGGTCCCACTGTGGGTGATGACCAAATGTCCCTTCTCCCTCTGTGACTGCCTGGTAAGTATGCTTTGCTTTGAGCATCTGACCTTTGGGGCTGAAGTTTTGACATAATTAGGCCTAACCCAAAAGAATATTATTGAAAGATCTAGTCCAAATCCAGCCAAATTACTTGGACGAAGGAAAAAGACTAATGCTCTGGAAGGTTTGCAGTTGGGACCATCAAGGAGCTCACCAAGCTCAGGCACCAGTCCCTATCCGGAAAGCCCAGCCAGACTGGGAGCGTGGCATGTTTTGCCTTTCCTCCAATTCTACCCAGGTGCCTTGGGCTTTGGCTCCCCCAAAGGGTCACAGCACATCGTGTGACTCTGGCAGCTCATGGTGTTCAGCTGGGCAGGAGGGGAAATGGGCTCCAGTGGCAAAGGTGCAAAGACCAGGGGTGTCTCCTTGTCCTTTTCCAAAATAGCTGTGTATGTTGCTGACTGTGAAGTTAAAATGAAAGACGGCTTGTGCTATTGCATTTTTTCCCCCTTCTTTAAATAATCTATACATATGGAGGGAGGAGTGAGAGAGAATGGGGAGCTTTTGGCCACTGGCTTTGGGCAAACAGAAGATTGACCCAGCAGCATTGCCTACAGGTCAGGGAAGTTAAACGGGAGCGAAACCAAATTATTAAAAAAGAAATTGATGTGAAGGAGAATCATGTTTCCTGGAGGGTTTTGCTTCTCTTGGGTGTGGTGGTCTCTCTTGGCCCGGAGCTGGGCTGAGCTCACCGCCGGGCGGTCACCGCACAGCCTGCCAGGACCACGTACCCCGCTTTGTTCTCGGCACACGGGGTGGGGTGGCTTATTTAACCAGATAACTTAGAGCCCCAGAGGGCTCCAGGCTGCTATTTATCTTTCAGAGTGTCAGCGTTACATACTGTACTGTATTCCTTTCTTTTATCTGGGATCTTTTTATTTAATAAGTGCTAACCAGAAATACATGCTTTCCAGCTTCCCTCTCACAAATACCACAGAGACTTCGACTTGCAGGCAAGATAATGGGCAAAGTAGAGCTTGAGGGAATGGTGAGTCCACATCTGCAATGCCCTGGTGCAGGCACATTTGGGTTTAACCCTCTGCGCTGGGGAGCAGACTCTTGCAGCATGGGAATGCTGGAAAAGACAGCTCTGAATATTGCTGAGCTCCTTGAGGAGGTGCTGTAATCATCTATTTTCTGCTCAGTGGATCTCATGCCACTCCAGCTGTGCTCTGGTTTTATTTCCATCTTGTGTTGGGAGCACTCATAGCTTAGGCCTGAAAAGTCAGGTGTTAAATGCAATGCTGGACCAGCCCTTGACATAAGTAGTGACTCACAGGTCTGGAGCTGTGTGGGGGTCTCCTGTCTCCCAAAGGAACCACTTCCCAATGGGAGTCAAAGCCCTGTATGGTGCCCATCTCCTGGTGCTCTTCACTGCAGCAGGGACAGACTGCTGCACTCTACCTGGTGTATGTACAACAGCTCTGCATGCGCATGGGATTCAGAGACCAGTCTTAACTCCACGCAGATACAGTGTGCTGTCTCCTCATTTGTCCAAGGAATGGACTCGGAGTTTTAATTTGGTTTCATAAGAAAACAGTGCTTAGGTAAAAAAAGGAAGTACTTCTAACCCAGTTACCTGATTCTAGCCCCGTTTGATATGTGGATTGGTATCCCAAAGAGGTGAAGCTTTTCTGAATTTCATAAAATCAAGTAGCAGAATGATGAACTCAAGTTGGTCCTTTTGGGGAGAAGGTTGTAAAAAGAGTCTGTACCTCAGTTGCCTTCAGAAAATCCACAGGCGAAAGGTGCAGAAAACTGGGTTTCCTAAGTTTAACTGTTCACAGGTTTCCTGGTTTTTCTTGTATGTGTGCCTGTAAACAGACCTATATCCATCGTTCTCTCTTTTCATTTCACACCTTTTCACCTCATCTTGAAAATGGAATGTGTTGCAGGCAAGAACCCTGAGTTTCAAAGGGACTGACCTGAGGGTAAATGACAGCAAGAGAAGCTGAGGGGACAGCTGAAGGAAAACCTTAGGTCAAGTCTAAACATCAGCATGGAAGTGCTGTACATACCCAGACAGGGAGCAGGGGTGGTGTTGAGGCATATTTGTCTCTGAGCTATTTAGTACCTTGTGAGATGGCACAGAAAGACTGTTAACAATGAATCTGCTGCCATTCAGGGCAGCCTTGAGTCATTGTGGTTTAAAAAATAAATTATCATATAAATAGCTGCTTAGAAATCTCAGCCCAAAGACCACAAAATCTCACCAGTGCATAGCTTTTTTGGCTTACGTAGCACCATGTCTGCTTGCGGAATATTTTGGCTGCGTGTTGTAAAACCGCTTCCTATTTTAAAAAGAATATCATAGGAAAAGAGCAAAGTCTATTGTCAGTGACAACTGCTGGTGGTTTCCTAGTGCCTCTCGTTCCAGGATGCTGAGCATATCCTAACTGGATTTTGCATCCCATCTTCGCTGAACCCACCCCAAGATGCCACTACCTTGTGGAGCTCGGTACTCCTGTGCTGACTACCCAGAGGTGACCGGGAGCACCCACAAGTTTGGTTTAACACACTCTCTGGGTAGTTTTTGTGAAGGATTGGTGGGTTTTGAATAGCTAGAGGAGAGTGTGGTGGTGAACAAGCAAACAGTTGTGCTCCTGCAGCTGGAAATACCACTGGGATTTTCTTTTGCAAGCCTCCTCCTGGTGACTGGCATCATGTTCTGCTGTTCCAAAGCAAGGCTGAGTTGAATCTTTGTGACTTTATAACATTAAAAAGTGTGAAGGCCTTTGGTATAGTCATCTCACCCTCTCCCAGTGCTATGGGTGGTTAATAACTACATTTGGGTTGGCTTTAATGAGAGCAGGGTCAGATAACCACGAGCAAGAATCCTCCCGAGTAAGCTGTTTGGAGTGACCACCAGCTAGTCAGCTCAAACAGAATCCATCCTTGGGTTTTCCCACTGCCCTGGTTCTGGCCGATAAACTGCTTATTTGTTTTAGTTCTGTTTGGTTTTGTTTGCTTTATTTGCTTATTTGTGACTTCCTTTTAGGAAAAAGAAAACAAAAACGAGCAGACTGGGAAGTACAGCAGTGCCACCGGAGGTTGTGGGATGGTGCACGTGGTAATGATCCTTTCAACAGGTTTTTTTCTCAGACGTTCAGCAAAAGTTTGCAGTCCCAACACAAAATGTGAGAATGATGACTGTATCGCAAAGACATTTTCCCAGCGTGGCTTAGCTGTGATATGAAACAAGCTGATTTTCTCATGAGAGGGGAGTAAATCCTTGGAAGTGTTATTTTTCTAAAGTTTTATTTGAAAAGTACTAGCATGACCTTTTCTTGATGTTGCTTTTTCTTTCTCTTTTTTCTTTGTAAAAACCCTTGCAGGATTGTGATTAGCAAGATAATGAATACCGTCTGCTTTTAATCAATTCCTTCCTTTTCTCCCAAACCCTCCTAACTTCTAATATTAATGGAAACAGATTTGAATACTGGAAGGGGCCGCTCTGGAGAGTGCTTGGGTATTTACTATGTGAAAAGTGAAATTACACAGGTTTATTTCACGGGGTAGGGCATTTGACAGGTGCAATTTTTCTTCTAGATGTGTTGCATACCTGTTTTATAAACCAAAATTCATACTGACACATGAGATTATAATTCTGTATTGGAGGGAAATTTTAAGAAGAGGAGGTGACCTCTAGCATGAACTGGAGCCGCTGCCCAAGCTCTTCAAAAGGGACAGTGCTTATTTACCACCACAGTGACACACAGGGGAATAAATGCAGCTTGCAGGTAAAGCTGGGAAGCAAAGGATGGAGGAAACTGATGCCCATGACAGTCTGAGTGTAACCCCTCTGTTAGTTTTGCAAAATATCCAAATGGGACTTACTAACACAGCTTTTCTCAGTGCCTGTGCATTCAGATCTCCCCTGTATTATTTTATCTTGGAAGCTGAAAAAAATTTGAATTAATTTGCTGTCAGGCCTTGCTGCAGATCAAACTGGTTTTTTTCCCCTTGGATAGGAATCAGTTTGATTTGTGCTTTTCTCTTAGGTTAGAATCAATCATCCTGCTCTGATTTGAATGACCGTCTTACCCCTCTAAAGGTTCGCATTAACAGGCATTCCTGGGATGTTTTCTTGATTGGGTTCAAGGCATTGTGTGTTCCCATCTGTCCTGGCTGATTACAAACCAGCTCTGCCAGCTAGTGTTGGCTGGGAAACCTTTTCTTTCATGCATTGGTCCAAACTGGGTCCTGAGAAGAAATTGCTGTTCCTACCACAAACACAAGGTGGTCCTGGCTGGGCATGCTGGTTTTCTGCTGTGTCTGCCCTGGGATGGATGCTCAGTGCAGCCAGGCAGCGAATGCCAGTGGTTGGGGTGCCGTGGGTGCTCTTTCCAGAGACCTTAAACTTTAAAGAGATAAGACAAAAGGTGCTGGAAAAGAGCTGAATGAGGGTCCTCAAGAGCTTGGGGTCTGCAACCCAGAGCAATGCTGAGTGAAGACTCTGGGTCAGCATGGGCCAGCATAGCTGCTGGGCTGCTTGGGCTATCTGCCCATATGGTTCCTGCAGGGAAGTTGTATCACTGTGATGTGAATGGCTTCTGTGCATATTTTCTTCCCCTTTTTGAATTTGTTGTTCACCTTTTCATTGAAACCTTGGATATTCATTGTACTTCATGCAATACTTAGATTTTGGGCTGAGCACAGGCAAGTATACGCCTTCGAGCCTAGATGGGGGCATCTTCTCCAATGCCCCTCATCCATGACCATGGCCACTGCATATTTCAAGGGGAATGGGCTTGTTTCCATCACACAAGGCATTCTAGGCGGTGTTGCTGTTGCTGAGAGATCCTGCATGCCTGTGTGAGTGCCTGAATTAAACCAGGACTTTTACCATGAGGGAACATGACATGTACAGATGCTTTGTCCTCGATCTGGCATGGGTTCAACCTGGGGTGCCACATTCCTGCCACTTGCTTTTATCTTTGCAGGGCTGTTTGGTGAAAGCAGGGCAGCAGCACGTCCCGAACACCCACAATCCTTGGGCTCACTAGGTAAAGCACAGACAAAGCAACTCTCTTTTCAGAAGCTGGCTGTAAACATCTTGAAACAAATTTCCAGTGGAGAGTTTTTGACTTCCCCAGCCTCTTCCCTAATCCCTTGTTACTGGAGCTTTCGGGGTGAGACGACTGAAGTCGCACAAGGACATGCATGTAATACCGCTGATTAACCCACACAATTGCGGGAGCTAAAGCCTGGTGCTACCAAACAACGCGCTCTTGTTCTCTTTCTCTCTTCACAGGGCAATGCTGGCGTAACATCTTACATTTCCCCAGGATGTGGAGTCTGAAGTGAGCGAGCGTGGGCTGGGCTGGAGCCAGGATGCTGTATGAGACAGGGATGCAGTTATTGCTGGAGTGTTCCTACAGGTGCCTGACTGTGCTTCATCAAAGAGCGGGATGCTTTGCCATGTCTTGGAGAGCCTTTCTGAGTGGGGGACTGCACGAGCCAAACCATCCTACTGGAGTTGTCGCTGGCGTTCCAGGGTGGATGGAATAGGTGAGAGAATAACAGTTGATCTTGTTCACCTCCAAGAGCATGCTTGTGCTTTTCCTGCTCCTGGGAACCTCTGAGAGGCTCTAGTAATAGTTTGAACAGGGCACTTCTGGCATGCCTCAGGAAAATGCCACCTTCTGGCTTGGTGCTGAAAACATGGATATGGAAGCACTGCATGGTGAGGCAATATGATGAGCAGCAGAAGCTCCAGATCTGATCTCTGCATGGAGGATGTTCCATGCACTTCCCATTGGCACCCATCTGCTGCCAGCCAGCCTGCAGCCTTGTGAAGGTCAGGCAAAAATAATAACTCCTTTTGCAAGGCTGATTAAATGAAGGCAAGGGGTAAGGAGTAGCAGGGAGGAAAAATGGCTGTGATTTGCCAAAAAGTCTACATCTGGCACCTACAGATTGCTGATGGGGGCGGGCAGAGGCAGCAGTGGCTAATGAAAGGACCCCTTACTCTTAGCAGTCGTTTCACATGCACGGACTTAAAAAGCCTCCCTCGCTGCCCTGCTCCTCTACAGCTCCAGTCAGGAGTGGGTGTGGAGCTTGGACATTGTTCAAATTCTGTGTTTCTGGCCCCACAGAGGCTGTTCTGGCTCACCCCAATGTCACCGCATGGGAATGTGCTTCCCCTGCGCTGGGACATCTCTGGCCAACACCAGATACCCTTCCTTCCTGCCTGCTCCCATGGTGGGGATTATTGCTTTTGGCTTCTCCTGGCTTTGAAAGGCATCCAAAGAGCTCAGCTCTCGCAAGCTGAGAGCGGAGACAGAAAGCCTCTCCCTGCCTCACCTGTTTGTGGTTATTCAGCTCCCTCCCTTCACGCTTTGGCACAATAATGGCCTGAAAGTAAAACAAGAGGCAAGTTCTCCCCCCGGCTCAGAGCACTGAATAAAACCCAGCCAGCGGGGCCTATTGAGACAGCATCGAGACAAATGTCAACTTTAACACAAAGAGGCTTAAATGACTGACACAGAAAGGAATAATCTCGGATCTGTTTTCCAGGCTGCTCCCCAGCATAGTTGTGCTGCAGACGGAGACAATTTTCAGTTCCCCAGGGAGATTGTATAGCCAAAAAAAGATACTTGGTGGTGATATGCTATAAGACTAGGTCATGAGAATGGATGTTTGGAATAATGACAGAATTCATTATAGACAAACTAAATTAACAGAGTGTCTTGAGAAACATATGGGGAGGAAATTGCCACTGAAGCCCTGCAAAGTGTAGCTTTACTTCTCATTGTGCTGGGTTCTCCCAAGGTCTCCATGAAACAGGACAGGAGGTTATAGGAGTCATTTTGTGGCAACTCTCTGAATCTGTTGCCTTTTTGTTTAAGAGATAGCTATTTTCCCCTAAATCTTCTGGAAAATAAAAAGTAATTAAGACTCATAAATAAGGGGGTTGAAGTGAAAATATAGCTACCTCACCCCAGAAGTGAGAAGAAAATACTGTCCTAGTTGGTGCCGTCTTGATCATGCTCAGATCTTAACATGAAGTGAGCCGCAGTGTGGGGTCTGCACTCATCCGTGTCAGGCACAGAGAGCATCCCTGCCTGTCTGGGTGCTGCATTTGTCCGTGCCAGGCGCCAAGAGCATCCCTGCCACCCCTCCAGCACCTCCCAAAGCAGCCACTGGTCCAGCTGCCCTTGGCTGCAAAGAGCTTTGATCCCACAGCAGCCCCTCTGGGGGATGTGCCCAGGGCCTTGCCAGAGGTGTGCAGGTGGCTTTCTCCCTGAGATGCCAGAAGGAGCTGAGGTGCTTCCCAGGATCTTCCCAGGAGACCCTGAGGAGTCTGAACTGCGCAGGATCAATGAACCCTTGGTCTTTTCATTAGGATTAATGAATCCTCAGTCCAGGGGGTGTTCTCTCAAGGTCCTCCATTTCCTGCAGGACTCACCAAAGAATGTAGTTGCCTTTTGCAATTGTCTCTTCATTCAAAGCTGTCTGGTAACAGCTGGAAGCTCCGGGAAATGTCCCTCTACCTGTGTGGCCAGTGGCCCCGTGGTGCTTTTGGGTGGCAGATTGCTGAGCAGAGACTTGGAGCCATGGCCATGGGCTTCCAACAGGGTTACAGGTCCCAGCTTGGTACCAGGCATCCTTGCCCATTGGAAATCTGGAGCACTTCCATTTCTGACTCATATTCCTCTGTAGAAGAGGCTGCAAGATGGTAGCAAAGAGCTCTTAAAGTCATGAAACAGCAAACAGCTGAAGAATAGCAGAGTAGTGTTTTGTAGGAAAAGATCAGTGTAGGGAAACTCAAGATGAACAATTGAATACGAGGGGAAATTAGAGGGTTTTGCATGTTTATATTTATTGATACACATATATGTAACACATATATGTACACACCTGAGAAGTGAAGAACACATGTCACAAATCCAGAGCAGTGCTTGCCTGGACTGTGGTGCAGGAAAAGCAGGAGGATGCTCTGCAACCATTGTTATCCTGGCAGACGTCCTGTGCTAAGAAACGGAAAATGTGGTCCCAGATTCAATTACTAAAGAATTAAAGGACTGAGATTCAATTAATGTGGAGCATTTTGGAACAGTCCTTTTTTTCCAAAGAAACCTGCTTTTCTTCGTCTCCCCAAGATGTGTAAATCAAGGTGACAGGGAGGCGTGATGCATTTTGAAAGTTGTTTGGCTTAATATTTCAGGAGTTTGCAGAGGTAGAACATGGCAAAGTGTTTGAGAACATGCTAAATGTGTAACCTCAAAAGGAGCTTGCTGAGGATCTACTGCAATAGCCTTCTTGGAAGAGAAGAGCTGTTGTTTAAAGAAAGTCCTATTGGGTTTTTTTGGTGGGCGTTTTTTTATTTGGTCTGTTTTATTTATTTATTTATTTTATTTTTATTATATTGCTTTTTTCTGGATGGTTGGTTGGTTTGTGTGGTTTGGTTTGGTCTGGGTTGGAGTTGTTTTGTAGTTTTGTTTTGCTTTGTTTTGTTTTGTTTTCCTTGAAAGCCCTTTCAGAGTTGGAAGGGTTTGGAGCTTGGTCCACCGGGAATTAAAAGATGTATCTCTCTATACAGAGAGAGTATCTATATATCTGTGTATGTATGTATCTAATTTTTTTGTTAATTTTTGGCACTTTAATTGCCTTTGAGCCCTAGACCTTTGGGGAAGGCTCTGCCTTCTCCTGGGTGGTTTGGGGAGTCAGGCTGGGGGGATGAGACAATGCACTCACCACAGGTTTTCTGCCTGTGCTTAAAAGGATTTGCCCTTGTGGCTGGCTCTGATATGGTGTGGAAAAGGAAAGGGACAGGGAAGCTCAGAGGACCTGACAGGGGCAGAAAAAGGGTGTGAAATTCGTACTATCTGGTGTGTCTCCTTTGATGTGTCACGCAGAGATTGTGCAGGCGCTCAGATGGGAAGGGGTTAACTCGTTTCTCAGTAACCATTGAAATGGGCGCTGTTATGGTCTATTTAGGCAATGATCTGTTACAATATCAATGGCATTTTCGATGGCAGTGTCTCCTATTCTTCTATTGAAATCACAATAGCTTTGGAAGTTCACGGCCATGGCAGTCTCAGGGACAGATTTCTGTTCATTTTTCTTTGTTGTGAAGATTTTTCTTTTTTTTTTTCTTTTTTTTTTTTTTTTAAAGTAAATTAACTCACACAAATGCGAAAGAAGCTTCAAGTGTGTGACCTTTGGACAAAAGCTTCAGATTTGTCATTCTCTCTCCTTAACTTATGCCGCTGCTCTCAGCAATGCCCTGATACAATATCTACCCCAGCCTGGGCTACCTGGCCACAAATAGCTGGGCAAGGCTGGAGTGTCAACATGAAATCTCCATTTCTATGCTGTTGTCAGCTTCTAACACTTAGGGAAAAAAAGTCAAAGTTGGGGAGAGGTTTTAGCTGCCTGCCTCCCATGCATTTAGATATAAAGGGAGCCTCCTGTCTTGGCCCCTCTCTGCTTCTTTAGAAACCAGGGGCTAATGCAGTCCCCAGGACTGTCTGGAGAGGTTACTCGCCCAGCCTTCACTTTGATGATTGATGACAGTGGAGAAACTAATGATATTTTATTCACCTGTCAAAAAAATTACTTGCCCTGGGCAAAGCAAGGCTAGCATGGCAGAATTTTAACACTGCTCTTTTGACAAGAATGCAGTTATCCCATTTTCCCTAATATATTATCTCAAAGGAAAAAGAGCTGTCCTGCAGAGCCCAAGGCTTTGGGATGCTGACCAGGGGAATCTCTCCCACCTACAAAGTGCCTTGAACTGTGGATTGGGAGCATGAAATGGACATTGCAAGTGCATTCCCAGGGCATCCTGGTGCCTCTGTCCTTAAGGGCACAGGCAAGCAAAAGTCGCCAATGGGTGTTTTGAAGTATCCTTCCAAAGAAGGCAAAGTATCTTTAGATCAAGAGCCCCCTCCAGTAACCAGTTGTGCCTTAAACGTTGTGACTTTGAATTGCCACAACAGACAACTTACTTGTGTTTCACCCCACTTGTGTGATTTGTTTTTACTCTGTGTGGGTTTGTATTTCTTGATTCCATGTAATTACTCTCCTCTCTTCTTGATAAGGAGCACACTAAATGTTACCTGTTCCTGCAGCTGCCTGTCAAATGGCTCTTCCTAGACCAAAGAAACTGCATGTAACTTAGCAAAACTGTTAATTTCCCTGCTTCCTCTCAGGTATAGCTGGCTCTAAAGCCGTGTCCAGCTGCACCAGGCTGGTGGGTGGGATGGTTGTGAGCTGACCACCACTGAGTGCCAGATGAAATGGGGCTTTTCAAGGTACACTGAGTAAAATGTTGCCTCCTGGGCAGGGACAAAGGGAGCTGACCACGCTGGCAGCAGGAGAGGAGACCCTGCCTCTGCTGTTCCCATGGATGGACTGTGAGGATCCCTCTGCACCTTCAGTGCCATTTCCCCTCAGACAGAAATGGCAACAGCCTGAAGTCAACGTGCTCAGGGTCCCATTGCATTTGCCAGGGGATGGTCCCACGGCAGAGCACTCCTGGCTGTCTCTTGACACGTGTTCCTGAGCCTTTAATCATCTGCAACATTGGCAAAATGTTTCCTCAAGGAGGCAATTGATAAAGTGGATGAAAAGGGATATAGATGCCTATAGATGCAGGCTCAGGCTTTTTAAAAGCTGGATTCCTGCAGCACAGCTTAAAGTGCAGAGGTATGAAAAGTAAACATTTCATCTTAATGCCAGCGCAGGTAGAACTGTTCAAATGGGATGCCAACTGCTCTCGGCAGCTGAACTAATCTGAAGTACCATTAAAATTCATAACAAAGAAATCCACAGCAGAAAAAATGGCTTCTTCTGACCTATTTCTGAGCTCTCTGTGTCAGGGCACTGTTGCAGTCCCCATGGACACGATGAAGGGCCCCCACGCATGCAGAGAGCAGACCTAGAGGTCCAGAGCACCCCTGGGTGTGGGCTGGTAGGGGCTTCTCCTCCACTCCCCAGCACATTTTAAGCTATGCAGGGCAAAGCAGACCTGCAAGCTGTTCCCAGTTTGATGAGCTCTCCAAATGAGTACACATACAGCAAGGAAATGGAGTTGAGGTGTCCTTTAGTTGCTTGATGTGAGAGGGAAAGGCAGTACAAACTGCCACCCTACCCTGCAAGAATGCCACTGCCCTGTGTGAGCTGGGTGACTGCACAAGGGTTGCTCCCAGGTGCAGGAGAGTCCTTTAGGTGACTGGAAGCCTCTGCAGGGCTTGTGATTAGAGTGAGAGGTGAAACTGAGGGCTTAGGTGTGGTTTGAATATTAACCTTTCTTTTTTATTTTAACTTGACTTTTCTTCTTTACTTTTTTAATTAGATACTGAGACTGTCACTTTGAGTTCAGGGTCCGGTTACAAGGACTTACTTATATTTCACAGCAAGAAATTTGTCTTGACAGTAGTCAATGCAGGTTATAAAAGAAAACATGCGAAACTTCAAGCATCTGCAATGTGAAGGCTCCAGTACACTGTAATTTCAGCTCCTTCTCTTCCACCTCCATGGAGAATACAAAAACTCCCCCCAAAATTCTTTTTTTTTTTTATATCTCCAATGCAATTATGGAGATAGAAATGAAACTTATGCAAATGAAAATTGATGTGTCTCGGGGATGCCAGACTTTGAGCACAGAGCTTCCACAGAAAGCGTGCAAGCTCCCTCACTTGAAAATCTCACTTGACTTTTTAAGATTATGCCCTGGTGTGATAATTACTGTGTTGCTGTTATTGCCCCTGTAAAATCACAACACCATGAGTTACTTTCACTGTTTCCATAGGAAATGTTGACATTTCAGTGGTAACTTGAAAGCCCAGCTGTTTTGCTTCAGAGGAGCAGCAAGTAGGCAAGTGGGAGCTTGGACATGTCCTCACCTCATGCAGGGATTTCCTATGAGATATGGGTGCTGGGGCTTATGAAACAGCTCACTTCACTTTGCAGAAGTTTGGTTTTTCAGCAAGAAATATCTATGTATTTTTACCCCCAGAAGACAGACACTTCTCATAGTGTAACAGCGGCAGACCCACCTGTGATGCTGTGTCTGCCTTAGAGGGTCTGAGGGACAGGTGGGCACTTCCAACCCTGACCTCTCTTCCAGGTGTGTGCTGGTGAACGCCACCAACCCTCTTTTAGGAACAAAAACCACTGAGAGGTGGACTTTGCCTTCATAGTGGCTGTGATGTTTTCGGTGCTTTTTCAGATGAGATGTGTCTTCATAGTGTTCTTCATAAGCTGTGGAAAGTGGAGTGAAAACTAAACTACTGAGCAAGTAACCTGTGCCACAGCCCCACGAAGAGTCACTGGAACACCAGATCGATTTGCAGTCTGTGAGTTTGCTGGTACCTTTCCCCGAGCTATGCTTTTGCATTGCCACTAAGTGGCAGCCGAGTAAAAACTATGGTAAAATGAAACTTTTCCTGAATCAATATTTCAGCGGATGTCGAGGCAAGGTGCAGAAGCAAAAAGGAAAATTTCTAAGCCCCTGTTCCTCAGCCCGGAAATGCCCTGCTGTTTATCCCAGGAGATTAAACCTTGGGAGGAGACAGCAGTGCAGACATTGTAGGAATACATACAGGGTTTTCATAAAGTCTGAGTGTGCAGATGGGTGTGTTGGGGACCCGAAGAACAATTCAGCCAACTTCTACCTCCTGATTTGGCCAGCATGACATTCAACATTTACAGAAATCAGCCAAAAAAAGGTTTGGGGCATCAGTAAGTGGCATAAAGGTGTGCACAGTTGGAGGAAAGGCAGAGAATCAGGCTGGTAAAGTTCCCTACCCCCAGGAACTACAAACCATGCCATCCACAAGCAGAACGGAGCTTTCCCACATATCCAGCCCCTGGGTAACGTTTGGCTCTGGTACATTATTAACCATTTTAATTTTTAAGTGGTTTGAAAGGTACTCAGGTAAAGCCTCCTGAAAGCAAGGCAGAACTGGGTCAGACACAGAGTGCGTTGGCTTTAATTAGCACCCGTGTGGATTTTTTAACCTGTTGTGAAATTCGGGGTCCTCCAGTACCTCCACTGCTCTGCTCTGGAGCTGGAGCAGAGATGACCTCTTCAGGGAGAAATGGTAATTGGAAGTGTCAGTTATCTGAAACTTTTATCCGAAAAGGCAGGATCCTGGGCACTGTGCCAAGGTTCTTATGTTTCGAATATTTTAAAATATTTGAAGAAAGTAGCATGCATGGCATAAATTTTAATGTTCAAAGGACTCCTGAGATAACCTTTTTTTCCAAGCGTAAAGCAAATAGTAGAAAGGGAAGATAACTATCACAAAGTCATCTAAAAATGCCGAGGGGGGTTCTGTCTCAGCCACCAACAAAATCTGATGCTGTCGATCTGCTGAGTTTCAGCCAAAGCCAGCTCAAATTCAGTGTTGCAATTGCTGGTTCTGCTTATAGTTTTTCTGCTCCACGCTTAAATTCTGCTTAAGTCATGCAGTGTGAGTCTTGATGTCACGGAGGCAGCTCCCAGTTGTCCCCAGTGCAAGGATCCTGGAGATGATGCAGTGCAGCTGGCAGCAGTGTGTGTGGAAGATCTCTGGGCTACAGCAACACTATCCCTCATAGGCCTATAATGAGCCAGAACAGGCAGCTCAAGTAAGTGTGAGGTGGGTTGGGGTCTTCCTCTGGGCAGGATTTCTTGGGGTAGTCTTGAGCATTCCCCCATCTGATGTGATTTCCCCCTTCCCAGACCATCTTTTTTGTGGAAAATCCTCTGGGGAGGTGGCAGCACCAACCACACCTTGCTTTGCCCTGGGATCTGTGCAAACCTTTCTGAGGTTTGTTTTTTCTCTTCTTTTCCCCACACTGGACTGAGCTCACTCCCTTGGGTGCCTCACCACCTCCAGATATGGGCACACAGGTTATACCTGCAGCAGGAGGTAACCCCCTGCTCTGTGCTTGCTGGTGAACCTTAATAACTCTTTGTGGGGTCAATACTCATTCAGCAGGCACCTTGTTTTCCCTGGTGTAAGTTAAACATAAGGTTGAGGCTCTACCAGGGCACTGCCCCCTATGACTTAGTTACTACAAGTAGCCCAAAAGCAGGCCAGGCTTTTCAAACTCTACCAAGGTTGCTATTTCCTACTAATTTTTTCCCCAAAGGTCGCACCACATGACCATGTTTTCACATTTGAGCTCATCCATTTCCAATGCCACCATTATCTATTCCTTGGAGGGGCAGGGGGAAACAAAATTAACCTTGATTCAAAACGGGATGTTTTCAGAAGAATTAAATAAGGCAACACAAAAGCTTGGCTGAATGTGCAAGATGTGCCCAGGCGTGTGAGCCGGGCTCGCCTGGGGGGGATAAGAAAGCTGTGAGATTTGAAATGTTGTTTTCTTCAGAAGCTGAATGTTTCCAGCGCAAACTTGTGCCACTTCCAGCCAGCCCAGGAGCAGAGGCAGTGCCCGGGGATAGCCTTGGCACAGGTTTAACCAGGGACTGGGATGGGTTGCAGCTCATCCAGGCGCAGTGGGTGGTACCTGCTCCTCAGGGAGATGGTGCTGGCACCCCAGGAGTGGCTCCGTGGAGGTCCCTGTGTGTGAGGTGGTTTGCACTACCATGAGCCTCGTGTTCAAAGTGCCAGGCGGGCAGCTGTGGGAGCATTATCTGTGCTGTGCAGATGAGATGCTGCAGTGTGGTCGGAGCCAAGCACTGGATGAGGGTGGCGTGATGCTGGCAGGGGACTCTTTTGCAGTGTGCTGCTGGGCAGCCTGTCCTGCCAAAATGCCATCTGCTGGAGCTGCTTTTCCGCAAAACCTGGCGTGTTTTCTTTATGGAGCAGCAGAGCCCATTCCAGGTGGTGCTCCTGAGCCCCTCTGCTTTCCGAAGGGCTTTTCCGCTCACCCAGAGTCTAAGTTTGCAGCAGTCTTTCCAATTTTTGAGCAGAAACTCTGTAGACCAGACTAATCTGTTTATTTCTGCATACTCCTTTTCATGTGCTCCTTCAGATATCAGAATTCCTTTGTACTTTATCTCAGGCTCTGGATTCAGTCAGGTCCTCGGTACCACTCCCCATCAGTGTCACACCATGAAATAGGCAGTGGAAGCTCTGCCAAAAGGACCTGCATGCATCCAGTGAAGTACAGAACTCGAGTTGTTTGGGATGTGCTTTTGGCGTTGATGGCACCTCATTTCTGACCCGTTGTGCAGCCAGGATTTAGAGAGGAGAGTGGAGCTGTCTCAGGGTAGATTGTCTTCAGGCTGTGACGTCCCCTTAGTCCCCATTTCTCTCCTGAACACACCCTGTCCCCAAGCTCTTGTCCTGCACCACCATGTTCCCTTTGAATTGCTGAGTGTGTTTATTTCCTTGGAAATCAAATACTTGCCAAATAGCAATTTAGCCTGTGTTTGAATTGCTTTTGTTTCTCACCTAGTGACTGCCACCAGTTGCAAACTCAGATTATCAAATGCTTTTTTTCCTTAACCAACATCTTGGTAGAAATGAGTTACATATGAGCAAAAAATCTGTGTTCCAAGGATGACACAATATATTTCTGTTTTAACCTTGTCAGTGAAGTACCAAATGGATTGGCTGTTGGAAAGCCTACGGCACTATTCTTTGTTACTGAATGCAGAAGGGGAAATTGCCTTCCACTCTTAAAGCTGCAAATTCTGCCTTTTGCTTGATGGTGAATAGAAATATTGCCAGATCTTTAAACTCAGAGGTATTAAGGACCTTTTTTCTCAGGAGAGGAAGAGACATCTAACTTTAATTGTGTGATTAGCCCATTATCTTCAAAGGCAAGGAGCTGTAGCTGGAAGTTAGGCATATCCTGAGGTCCCCTGCTGAAAGAGAGCCAGACAACAGAAGGAATAGAAGCTCAAATTTGCAGTTACCAGTGCTGAGACTTTGCTGTAAGCAGCTGGAGAAGTGGGTGCACACAGAGGCTGAGGTTCCTTTCCCAACACATACACAGGAACACCTGCCTTTAACATAGGGTGAATACACAGACTCAGATCCTCCACCAAAAAAGTTTGAGGTGTTCTGCTGACCCCATTGGGTCTGCATTGATGTATTTCCAACAAGGCCTGGCCTCAAAGGCTTCCAGAGGTCTTTCAGGGAAGTACAACCTACTGATTTTTTTTTTTTTTTGATTGGTGAGGTATCAGCTTGTCTTTGCACCTTCATATTTATTTTCAGTGCATGTCTAGTAGCTAAATGGCACTAAACATTGGGTGTTACTTCATGCAATTGGATTGATTTATATGGTGTTGCAGTGGTCTCATTAGCAGCAAGATTTGTGTCTTCTGTTAATACTCAGGGTTAACTTTTCTGCACAGGTGTGTGTAGGAGATAATAATGAGGAAATATTAATCGGGAAGAATAACTTCTGTAGACACAGACATACTGAACGACTCTCAGGGATCATATCAGTTGGCAGCAATAACTTATCAATCACATCAGGCAGAGCATTCCCTTACTGAAGATGGTCCATGTTGCCCCAGTGACACAACCCCTTACACCATGTATGTGCTTGGAGGTTTGCTGGTGTACCAAGGCATGACATGGTTGAGGAATGGTGAGTATTCACCTGCATCTAGTGCTGCTGACAGCACAAGGTCAAGCAACTCATGCTCAGCAAATGAGACCTAAACGTATATACCATAATGGATGCCTCATCTTCTCCTGATCTCTTACTCCCACAAGTACATAAATATGAGTGGTTTGGGTACCACCAGAGTCCAAAGCCAGCTCTAATCCCCCTGATCTCTCACCTCACTCATGTATCCTCACATTGCAGGATAGACAGCAGGAAGAGGAATGCACCGTGGCATATGGGCATCTATTTCGGGGAACTTTTGGCAAAGATTTAGGGCAGAGAGTTACTTTTTAATTCACAGCTTTAGAATTGGTTCAAATAAAAGAAATTTTCTTCCAGATGTTTTTAAAGTGAAGGATGCAGTTGCACTGCTCCTGCTTCTCCCGTACGGCTTTGTTTTTGCAAGTTGGATTTACAGATTTCCTTTCTCATTAAAAGTGGTGGTGATTTTAAGCCTGGGAATCCTTGATGGATTTCAGATTGAATACTGTGAGTCTTGTATTAATGCGGGCTAGCTGCAAATGAAGGAGGAAACCATTAAGCATGTGGTGTGCCTCATAAATGTTCCGTAACACAAAAATGTTAATGTAGTGATGAGAAAGGAAAGTCAGAGTTGTAGGAGTCAGGAGATGCTGAGTGCTGAAAGCCCACTCTGGTCATCTTGGAGTTCTGAATTAACAGCCCTTCAGATGATAAGGGCCATGCTGGACCCCTCATGGAGCACTGCAAGCAGTGCACTTTTTTTTTTCTCTGATGAAATTTTGAAATCTCATGCAAATTTTTGTTTGTAACCAGCCAAGTTTGAGTGAAATAGTTAATCAAATGTAACACTGAAGACCAAGTTATTGCAATGTAACAGTGATGGCTTCAGTGAAGCTGTGCTCACTTACTGACCATGTGTTTGTCCTTTGATGCACAACTGGGTAATTGAAGCTGCTATTTATCAAACATCAAGCCAGAATGAGGCACCGTGCCCTGAAACCACATAAAGTACATGGGAAGCCATGGTGTGATGCAGCAAAGTCTGTGCCTCCATGTCTGCTTCATACATTTGCACTGAGAACATCACATAGTGTAGGTAATTATGAGAGTTACATTAGAATCAACCCAGTGCATTGGCCTCAGAGTCTAAAAACACTGAACTGAATATGTGGAGCATCCAGAGCAAATAGAAGGAACTGCAGTGCATCACTGGGGTGTGGATCCTCACTGCCAGCTACAGAGACAAGTGTTCTGGATGGATTTTAATAGGCACATCCATTACTGGTGCAGCTGTGAACGCTGAGCAAGGGCAGAGCAAACCCAGCCTGGCCAACCCTCACCCAGGGAGAGACCTGCAGTACCAGGCATGGTTCAGCCTGCAAACCCCCCTGTCTCCAGTGCTCGTTGCTCCCTGTATCACCCAGCAGAAGCAATGCTGTGCTCTCCACATTGTGCACTGGATTTTTTTTTTTCTGGATAATGTGTGGTGCACTGTTTTCCAGGTGTTCTGCTGCTGTGGATTGCTCTTAGTCAAGAGGTCAGCTTCTGGCATTCATCCCCTCCCTCCTGTGGTCTTGCAACCTACACTGGCACCCTGCTGGTACAGCACTCACTGTTAGCAAGGCAAGGAGGCATTTGTGGTTATTTCCAAAATCTGTAATGATGGAGGCAGGTTTGGTAAGCAGCTCCTGCCTGTCGAGGTGTTTCTTGAGCTGGCAAGGACCACACACCGGAGAATTTGGCCAGTCAGAAGGGCTGGTGGCACAGATTGGGTGTCTGGCTGTGAGACTCACAGTTTTTATCAGTTTGCTTCAACTCCTAGGACTGAGAAGCACAAGGGGTGTGCTCTGGGCTGGGGTGTAAGGTGCCATTCAAAGCTTCCCCAGGTTTCCAAGAAGCAATGCTTCTCGGTCTCAGGTAGAGACCATAGAATCCTAGAATTCTAGAATTGTTTGGGTTGGGAAGTACCTTAAAGACCATCTGCTTCCAATCCCTCTTCCATGGGCAGGGACACCTCTCCAATCACCCCAGCTGTGGACTTTTGCAGGCAGTGATGTGATTGTTGGGCAGGAGTAGGGCTCTCTGCAGTGTGCACCAGGGAATATTTTCAGTCTGATTTCAGATCCAAGGCGGTGGCTGGGTGTCTCTTCAGAGCCAGATGTTTGAACTGCTGTCTTACTTGGCTGGATGAACTGCTGACACCAAGTTGGTTGGAGGACACCATGAAAGATCATGTCATGTTATGCTGTAGGTGATCTGAGACCTAAAATCATCTAAGAGGTCTGGCAGCCAGACAGTGATAACTTAATGCATTGCATCATCTTGATTTTGGGTCCAGTTGTGGGGTTTTCTGCCAAACAGCCCTATAGGGAGCTCTTTATCAAACTCCAGGAGAATGGAGTCTCCTTGTTTTGGAGCTTTAGTCAGGGTTTTGTTAAGGCTGTGCCTTAAGCCACCTCTCCAGAGACAGCACAGCAGGAGAGGAGAGCCCATCCTCAGTGCTCCTTCCCGCTCCACAGAACTGCAGCATGGTTTTATCCCAGTATCAGGCTTGCAGGGGAACCAAAATACTCTGGAGTCTGCAATCCTCATCACATTTTGTAAAACTCATCTGTCAGATGAGGAGAGTTCTTTCTCTTTGAATCAACGAGGAAAGGTTTTGAATATCCAGAAAAAAATCCCCAGGAAGGTATTTTACCCCTGCTCTCTATACATTAAGCTCTGTATGTGCCTGTGGTGAGTTGCCCTGGTTTTCCTGGGCTGTCTCAGCATCTCTGGACTCCCTGATGGAGTTGCAGGGACATTTGCTGAGGGGCTGGTGTGCTTAGCACCAGGATCTGTTGAAACAGAAATCTCACTAGAGGAAGAGTGAGGGGCTGTATGTGATATGTCTGGTTGTGGTCTGATTCTGCCTGGACAGCTGCCCACATACAGCGATGAGTAATGTTTTATGGATGTTGGCTGATGTTGTGTACATAGCAGGCACATGACATTTACCTTGACCTTGCAGGGGAGAAACCCTTTGCAAAAGATGTCATTGAATTAGGCACAAGCAGGTGGCCTTTCAGTCACTGACACAGCAGAGATGCCACCTCTATCCTATAGGTTTTTTTCTCCAATAAATATTTCTGTCCACAAGGCAAGCAAAATCTGGTTTTCCCTGCTTTTCACTTTGTTGCCTCTGTGGCTTTTGAAGGTGGTCCTCCTTGCTGGATTTGGAACTTTCTAGTTTTCAAATGTCTTGAGGCTATTGAGCTCCAAGGGATGAAAGATGACCTTTCCCTCGGGGGTGCTCATCCCAGGGCACCATGCCCTTTGCTGAGGCAGATAAGGCTCGAAGCTCTGTCATTTGCTTTTGTACTTGGTCTTGTGTGAGGGACAGGAGGGCAGGCACTGCCCTGGCCATGGCAGGGGCAGAGCAGCAGGAGGGGTGAGCTGGTGTATGAGATTCTTTGAGCCCTGCTTGTGACACCAAGTAGTTTCTGCTAAGATTTCTAAGATGTCTTCACAGAGTGTAAAGAAATTCTTTACAGAGAGCTAAAATGGCCAGATGTCCTGCACTCTTGAGAGAAATGTAGTTTCAGTACAGAGCGAAGAAGATGCTGTGCAATGTGATGGATAGCTATGATACATGAAATGTGACTTGTTTCTTTGACAACAATGTTAGAAATCCTCGACTTATTCCTGGTTTATTGGTATGAAACAAAGAAAAATAAGGTAAATCTATCTACTGCAGGAAGTTTTCCAAGAAAAAGAAGTAAGTAGAGCTTTTGCCACATGTGTTATTTCTACATAACTGACACTTCTTTTCCCAGAAGCTTTAGTGTCTTGGTCTTCATTCTGTGCCCAGGTTCTGTGTAGAGATGTCCTCAGATGTTGCATCAAAGTAACTGAATAGCAGAGGAAGAGCAAGGTTAAATCAGGGAAATGGAAACGTAACGATGATCTGTTAACTTTTCAGAGTGGAAGCTGCTAATTTGCAGTAGATCACTATGTCAAGTAGGAAAGCATCAGGAATGGGGATGCTCCAGTCCAGCTTGCTGAAGGCCAGGCAGCATCTAGGCTCATCATATTTGCCTCTTTCTCTGACCCATTTAGATTCTTTCTTCTTAAAGGACGTTTCTCCAAATGACAGTGTTTAACTAATCCAGAATTCCTATGTCTGAAGGACAGTCTGTGATCCAGTCCATTGACTCCTGATTTCATTTAAACTGCAATTCATTATTTTCTTCCTGTGCTCATTCAAGAACCCATTGTTCATTACTCTTTCATCACTCTATGATTGGAACAATTTGTATCTGTCGTTCTTACATTGGCCAGATAATGAAATAATCATTTGTGCATCTACACAGTGTTT
Organism: Sclerurus mexicanus; assembly: GCA_013396755.1. Lineage (NCBI taxonomy): Eukaryota > Metazoa > Chordata > Aves > Passeriformes > Furnariidae > Sclerurus > Sclerurus mexicanus. The sequence continues at coordinate 316,319 of VWZF01002699.1, read as the reverse complement.
TACATTTATTTTTCACAGTGTAATTCACTTTGTAGGGTCATTTTATCATTCTGGAACAAATTGTGATTTTGTTTAAGCATTTGCTGGTTGGTAACAGCCTGCAACTGCCAATGTCAGGACCTATGAGGAATACTGCTGTCCATGGACAGAATGGTGGTAAAATTATTGCTGATCCTCCAGCTAACAAAACCAGCCCACCTTCTAGGAGGAAGGATTCTACTGGCCATCATCTTGGTCCAAAGTACACTGGTGTTACTCAGCCAAGTCCTACAGTCTTTTCCAGGGTTTGGGTCAGCCTTTCAGGGAAAGACATAATAAGGAGGGATAAAATTACCTTAATAAAAATGAAACTATATGATAATGCACCCAGAGCACAATTATGGTGCTATTCAAATGAGCTCCTATTCTCAAGGAGGTCAGCAAGGTTATGATTTCTAGAGCGGTCAAGAGATTACGAGAATAAACTAATTATTCTGACATCGAATAGATAGAAAGGTGATTGCTGATTGGTTAATTCATTTTTCTTCTGCGAATCTATTTCTGTTCAATTAATTAAAATGACACATATGTTATACTCTCCAAATATCACACACATTATTATGTAAAGGTTGAGTTAGTCATTATGTTGGAAAAGGTCAGGGCTTGAATTTAATGCTGGAGAGTGATGCTTCCATTCACTCGTCATGATTACCATCCAGTTCCTGTCCTCCTGCTGATGGGATCTCAGCTATGATTTTCAATGGGCTCGCCACGAAAAGTGTTTTGGGCCTCCCTCCAAGAGCTTATCCAGCAAAACAAGGGTTAAAACAGATACACAGTCTTTAAACCCATCTCTGGCACAGGAGATGAGCCAGATCAGTGGCAGGATGTGTCATGCTTCTGTCTGCTACCTATCTGGAGGTATCACCAGAGGCCTCTAGGAGAGATGAGGACCCCTTTGTGTTGGAGACTTTTCACGAACAGCTCTGGGAGGTGTTTGGTTGGCTGAGGTGTGGATGCACAGAATAGACTGGTGGTAGAAGATGAGCAGATACATGGAAGATTGAGTGACTGTGGAAGGGTGACTTTGCTTCAGCCTCAGACCCGTTGAGCTCAACAGCTTCCAGGATCAGCCCCATGCTCTGGGCAGGACTGACATGCGAGCACGGAGGCACCTGATGGTAGTGAAGCACTTCTGGATTTGGTGTGAGTGTGGACAAGGCATTGGAGACTGGTGTTCCCACCCTGTCCTAGGAATGACTCCCCATTTCAAGTTCCTTGTGAAGGTGATGCTTTTGGTGCATCTGCTTTATGGGTATGTGGGGTTTGGTCTCCAGGGCCTCCCCAGGTCTCCAGGACTCTTCTGTATTCATGGGCACTGCCCACAGGAAACACCAAATCTTCTACAAATGGAGGTGGTCAGATGGATATTTAGCAGCCTTGTAAAAGAGCCACAGAATATTCCAGGTTACTATCACATAGGTTTAAACATTTGCTTGTGCTGTTCGGAACAGGAGTGACTGAGGGGACACATGTGGCCCTGTGACTTGCCAGAATCCTTAAACATAAATCTGTGGTCACGTTTGTAATTTTAATGCTTTATGTGAGACATTTTACTGTAATTTTAATGGTCTAGAAGTACTTTTTTTTTTGGTAAATATATTAATTCTTCTTAGTTACGCTCCATTAACTGGTGTTTAGTTAACATGCGTGTAGACTGTATCAGCCATTTTAATAGAACAAGATGGGGAAGAAATGCTTTAAGACATAAACTGGCATCAGATTTATCTGGAGAGAGAAAGTATCAGCAGAAATAAACTGTGGTAGGATGTTAAAAAATCACCTGCTTCTTAGAGGAGATACAATCGGGTAACGATCCATGGAAACATGAACATTTCAGATTGCATATCTTCTATTCAAATTTATGACCAGCTGTCAGAGCACTGGTGCCCCTCACTCCTCAAGAGAGATTGCTCTTTGCCAAACTGTAATGAGTAGATTATGGGTGGCGCTAGAAAAAGTATAGGACTCTCTGAGAAATTGCAGTGCATCGTATTAACTTCTCTCTGATGTTAGCAATTCCCCATCATATTGTATTACCAATCACTGTCACTAATATACCATGAAATTCAGATGTATAATGTAGTGTACAACTGAACCTCTCATTTCAAAGGTTTGTTACCCATAATCCTGCATGAGTCATTAGTAATGTCACTGAACAGAGTAAAACTCATTCACTTCTTACAGTGTTTCCCCTGCTGGCAAATAACTGACATATTACACGTGGGCACAATGCTTAATTCTCCAGAGAGCTTTGATTGTGGCATCATGGAATGTGGACCTCTTTAATGGGCAATCAGGTCAATGCAGAGCCCTCCACTACCCCCAGTCTACATGGTTGAGCAGCTGGGTACACTCATAAAGCATCTATTTGCTTTTCTTTAAATTATTTATCTGTTGAAATGGTGTTTGTGGTATTTTAAAGGCAATATCATGCTAAAAGGTAAAAAAATACAGTCACCAAAAATGGAAGGACTTAAGGGTAGGATTACAATTGGGAAAAGAACTTTGATTTTTTTTAAGACTTATTGTCACTTGCAAAAGTAATTTAAAGGCTTGTAGCCCAAATTTGGGGATGAAGGTAAGCACCCAAATCCCTCAGGAACCAGCAGCACAGAGGAGTGAGGCACATCACCACCCATCTGGAAATGAGGCACAATGAAACCCAGCTGTTGCTGGAAATGCTCCCTTAGTTTTAATTGCAAGGAGAATCTGCCAAGGCAGGCTCAGCAGAAGGTTTCACAAGCAAAGGGACTGCTTCATCCTCCAAGAAGAAAAGGGATATTTTGAAGTCTCAACCTACTTGTTGGGTTGTTGTGTTCCACAGATGGCTTTATTGACCTTTACCGTGGGGATGCTAGGTGAGTTCTCCTACCTGGGGAGGTCATCTTGAGCCGTGATGCTGTTGCCCAGAGTGATATACCCCTTTTCAGCCAGGCATTTGTGATTTTTTTGGGGAACTAGCCATTCTGGCATCAGAACAATGTGTTACAGGACAGCGCTGTGTTCTACACTGAGCTGCAGATAATGATTTTGAGAGTGTACATTTGTGGCAAATTTTCATTTCACTTCCATTTCCTCATTTTGCTCATATGAAAGTTAAATGGGATGGTGTCACAAGCCTTCCTGAGCCAAGATGTATCGCATCTACCGCTCCCCTTTGGCTCTATGCTAATTATCCTGACAAATTGGTTTGCCGTGATTTGCTTGGAAAATCGGTTGGTCGTTTCTCACCTTCACATTGTTAGACTACACATGTAATGCTTGCTTGTTTTTTTGGTTGGTCCTTTTGCAGGCAATGGTTTTTCCAGTGGGTCTGTGCCTCCTGCAGAGCCATGGGGCATCCTCCTCTTTTTTTGTTTTTCCCTCTTTTCTTTTTTTTTTCTTTTTTTTTTCTTTTTTTTCCCCACCATTCTCACATCAAGCCCAAGATCAGGTCAAGAGACTTTTGGCTGGCAGGTCATTCTGTTCATGAAGACAACTCTGACAGGCTGGTGCTGCAGGGTGTGTGAGGTGTTTACAGAGAAAACCCACATTTAAAGCAGCAGGTAAAGTTCATGGCAGGCTGAGCAGCAGAGGAGCTGTAAGATCACCCACCAAGGCATGGCTGAAGTCTCTTAATTTTGCCTGAGCTGGGCTGTGTGGAGGTGACACTGCAGCTGAACTCCCACCTCACACAGCCGACGAGGCTGCAGTTGTTAATGCCGAGGCGCAGTGACGATTCTCCCAGCAATGGTGTGACAGGCCCAGTGGTTCCTGCATTGTCAATTCCAGTACTATAGCCTGCCATTTCCAATTTATTTCATGGAGTCTCTGCAGTCTCAGTATTTGCTAATGTCACGATGGTGATGAGTCTATTCTTGTTCCTTAAAAGGATTCAAAAGAGGGACATTAGAGCCAGTGCAGCTCTGTTAAATACCTTGTTGGCAGGGCATATCGGAACTGAATCTGGTTTTTACACACAACTTGCTAAAAACTTTATTTAATGGAGAACATGATTATTAGGAGTGATGCTTGTGATGGTAACTGGCTGAGTGACAGTTTATGACCTGATTTGCACACCAATAGTTTTGCCTATACAAATAGCCAGGCAGCTAGACTCAAAGTGCAATTAAAAATGGGAGTCGAGATGTCAGCTGTTTAAATCACACTAAATACATACCAGCCTGGGAATGATAAACCGTCAGTGACACTATCAATAACTTATAGTAAATTAACTTTTGCAGCCTGGCCTGGTCTGAGTGTCACAGAGCAGGACTGTGTCATTTGGCAAAGGCTGTGATCCCATGTTTGGGTGCTGTGTGATATGGAGGGATAGTCAGAAGCTTTCAGCTAAACAACTTCTCATCGGAAAATATTAATTTATCTGGCTGAAAACTTTCATCAGAGAATTCTAGCTTTGGCAAAGCACAAGGGTTATGGCATTCACCAGTGAAGTTTGTTATCTACACCTGATTTTCCGAAGCCCTATGTGAGCGCTCAGACTTCTGATACTCAGGCTACACTGGCTGGCTCTCTCTCAATCCCCTATTCTTCAGAATTCAATTTTGACACTTTTCAAGTTTGGGATCTATTTCTGGCCGCCTCTACCAGTGTATCTCTGCTTGGTGTTTAAATGGCAAGAGGAATAGCAAGGAAGCCTTCCCTTCAAATCCCAGTTCAGCTCAGCACTTCTGTAAATTTGTGAATTTGCATAAAAACATCAAGTCTCTGCTGTGGTTGCTAAATTGGGCTTTAGGAGAAAATGATTTTATAAAGCCTGAGGGCGAAATGGAGGGGTCTACAAGCCTACATGCATCTTGCATGTATATGCTTGGTTTTTTTCCTAAAATTTTCTGATCCTAAAGCCCAAAGTAGCTCAGAGGTGTTCAGACAAGCCAGATGTTTAGAGGCTTGTCTAAGTGCAGCTGCTGAGCTGTGGGATCCAAGAGAAAGCAGAACTTGAACCATGCCTAATTTTTAGTCAATTATATTTATTATGAGTCATGTTGGGATTCTGGTCCCGTTCTAACCTCTAACCATTTTTTTTGCCCAAAAGTTGTGCTGGTGCTGGGACATATGGGTGAAGCCACAAGGCTAGGCTTGCTTTGAAGCTTGGAGACTAGTAAGGCAAGTGGTGCCCTGGTTGAATGCCCAGGCCTTTTGCAGGAGAGAGTGAACTCAGCTGCACCTGGAGACCTCATCAGCACAAACCAGTGAGCTGTTCCCTCTCCCAGCACGTTGTTCCACTGTGGCACCCATTGCTGTGGGAGGCCGAGGTGGCCAAATGGTGCTTTAAATGGTGCAAAAAAACAATTAGACGAGTTCATGGCACAGTGATGCAGCAAGGGCTGTTACACACCAGGAGACCGAAAGTCTCTAAACCCAGAGTACTGGGGCTCATCAAAGAACCCCAGGCAGTTACTGTGTGTTTGTCCCATTCCTAAGCTTTTCTGTAGACATCCACAACTATTTGGTGTTAGAGGCAGGATGCTGGGCTAGAAGAACTGGTGATCAGAGCCAGTCTGACCATTCTCATAAAGCAGAGGAGGATGGCTTGTTTTCATCTCTGCTTTAGACAGCTCTTGAAGATGTGAAGTCTATAGGATCTCTTGGGTAAGTGATGTGAGCACTCGGTGTCTCTGAAAGCTGTTTCTGTTACAAAGAGCCTGAGTTCTCCACTAGGAGACAGTCCTGAGGAGACTGGTAGTCATTCCTGTGTCCTGCTGGAGAGCATCGTGTCTGTGCTGGGCTTGCATTGGTTCAAGCTAGTAAGGAGAAAAGGATGGGAAGATACAAAAAAACAAGACTAATCTGGCAATTCCAGTGTCAACCAGCAGTTCAACATAATCACTGAAAGAGGAGAAAATCCAGGAGATTTCATTGGAACTGAGCAAGAGCTTGACAGCTGGCAAATGCTAATGTAAGTAGGCAACTGGGAGCAAGGGGTGGAGGGAGGGTGGTGTCATTTAGCATCGCTCACAGAAGTGCCGTTTCCATTTGAAGAGAGCCTGCAGAAAACCTGCCCCTCTTTGCTCAGCTTCCCTGCCCTGTCACGGGTGTCTTCCTGCCCAGTCCTGCAGTGCCAGTGGGTGTTTTGGGCACTTGTGGAGCTCATCTAATGCAAAGCGTCTCCAGGTCAGCCGTGTTTTGTGGTGGAGAAGAAACAGTAGCTGAGGCAGAGCTGGCACAGGGCAGAGCTGAGTGTCCAGCCTCAACACATCACCATGCCTTTCTCATGTGAATCTCTGCTCAAGTCGTCAGGTTTTTCGTGGGGGGTGTAACATCAGTGTGTGGCTGTTGTGCTTTTCCTGCTGGCAAAGTTTCCTGGTTCTGACCAGTCCCTGGGTTCTCTGGACACTTACCATTCAATTTCACTTCTGTCTGCTGCCTCTCTGGAACTCTGGCAGGACTTCATGGCCAAATGAAGCCAAATCTTTTTTTTTTCTTGCATAGTGGCAAATGTGGCCATTTTTTGTTGTATTAGAAGTAGAATTCTCCCATGGACATCCAGCCCAAAGCACTGTTCCTGCAATAATGAGTTGGTGCCAAACATCCATGTTGGGCTGCAGACAAGATCTACCCCAGCTCAGTCCGTGATTGCATCAGGGTAGTTGTGCATAGTATTTATCAGCAATATCCTCTTCTGCACCTAATAACATTGGCTATTCTCCCTCTTTGTACAATTAACTATTTAGCATTTGACAGCTCAGAAAAGCTTGATTGTGCTCCAGCAATGGTCTATGAGCCTGTTCCACAACCTAATGTTCCAAAATTGCTCCCTGGCCTCCATTTCCAGCAACCTCGTCCAGAAGCAGTTGGGCCATGTTCACATTCTAATATCAAAGTTGCATTTTTCAGCATTTAAATAATAATTTTATTGTCTAAGGATAAGTTTTTTTGGCCTTAGAGCTGTTGCTTTGATATTTTCTGTCACAAGTACCTGGTCATATTAAATATCCGTGCTGGACACTGTGCTTTCCTAGAGGAAAAAAAATAAATAGTGAAAGTTGTAACTGCAAACCACATTCCTTCCTCATTTCCTGAATGGCATTGTGCTATTCAGAGTTTCAGAGGTGTCGTTTCCTATCTCAGGCCATATGTACCATGGGTTACACTCCAGTAATTCTCCACAGAGGCTTAATAATGAACAGATAAAAGTAATGTTAAATAATCAGATTTACAGGAAACTGTTTTGCGTTGTTGACCATGTTAATAATAAAGGTCTGCAGAAAGAGAACATCTGGGTTTCTGTAATCCAGCCTGCTTTTGTGCAGGTTACTTTTGGATTCCTCTGAAATGTTTAGTCTTGAAGTTCTTAATCATGACTTGTAATTGAATGTTTTTGCAGTCATCCCTGAAGCAACACCTTACCAATGATAGGCTTCAGGAACTCGTGGGTGTGTTAATTTGAATTAATTATAGCAGATTTGACTGCCTTTGCTATAAAATTGACTTGCTTAATTCACCCAGTAGAAGTTGTCACTAATAAAATCGAGAAGGTTTATGAGGATAAAGGTTTTGGGATTCTGGTCACCCTCCTAAACACTTAGAGTAGAGCTGAAATCAGTCAAACACAGGGTCGCATGCCTATATTTAGTGTTGATGATCATCCATAAATCCAGGTGCATGCAAATCCCAAACATGTTATGATTTGATATTATTCTAATTAGGAAGGTGTGGAGGTCCCCAGTCTTCCGGGGAACTGCGTTAACTGTGGATCTTCTCTTTGTGTTTCCAAAACCAGCAATAAGTGGTCGTGGCAGGGAGGACAGAGATGTATGTGATACTTGTCACTTCATGAAGTGAGAGTTATGATGGGGATGACTTCATCAACCAGTGTGATGGCTCCTGGGGGCCGGGACTGCAGATGGAGACCCTGGGTCTGGCAGACTCTCGTGACAATGGAGTATCACGTGGCAAAGGACCAGTGCCAGCTTCTTTTGGTAAATTAAAATGTAACAGCAATTTCCACAAGATTTCTCAGCTCTCGGGATGTCCGTGTGTTTGGAATGGGGGGGAAGAGGCTTGTGCTGAGCTCAGAGTCACTGGAACACCCTGGACTGGGAATGCTGGTATGCAGTTACAGGGCTGGCAGGGGTTCTTCCTATGGTCTGACAAGAAAAAACCTTAATCAAAGGCCGCACATTTCTAAGGGTTGTTTTTCACCTGGTGTGCTGATGTTTCCCTAAGGAAAATGTTATATTGAAATAACAGTGCTGAGCCAGCAGCCTCTATGTTTTAGCCTTTTAAATCTTAAAACCAGAGGGGCTGGCAGTCAGTGCTCATGTGAGAAACACATCAAATAGGTAACAGCAAAAAAAAACCCCAAAACAAAATTCAAGCTACCAAAGGGAAATATATTTTTAAAAGGAGAGAGAACCATGAACCCTGGCAGTTAGGGTTTTGCCTGGGTGGTCCAAAGAGGTTAGACTAGGAGTCCTGTGTGCTTTCCTTGGGCTGTCCTGGCAGGACTATGCCCCTGCAGAGCCACTTTGTGCTGGAATAGTCACCCAAGTCTTACACATTGCTGGGAAAGGTTTCCACTTTAACCCTCCCACCCATTTATTTTTTCCTACCTGAGGAATAAGAGCAGGAAAGAGAGATGAAGTTCTGTCAGCAGTTCCTGAATGAGCTCTAATGTGAAGCTTTTTGCCTTCCAGTGAGAATGGGAGAATTATACACTGCCCTGCCGAGCCATGCTCTCATATCCTGCCTACACACATGTGTAGCTAATTTCTCTTTTATATGCTTAACATTAAGACACTTCACCCCTAGATTAACTCTGCTGGTAATTCTACTTCATTGGTGCCTGGAACACTGCGCTATGAAAGCTGCATTTTTATAGCTAATATGTGGGAAAAAAAAATCTTTCATCCTTTCACGTGTGCTTCTCTTGGGCTCTGTCTTCATTATCCTCTGAGCATGTCTAGATGGCAAAAAGATCTGCTCCTGTTCATGAGCACAGCCAGGAGAGTTTCACAGTAGCCACACTACAACTTTGAGAAGAGGTTGATTTCTTCTTCGGAATTAAATGTGTTTGATAAATAAAATTTGTTAATTTAAATCCAGTTGGAAATTAAATAACAGCTTTGATGGGAGGCACAAAGTGCCATTTCAAAATCTGTAAGAGCAGGTTTGGGGACTCGCTCCTGTATAGAAGGCACAAGGGTTTGCAAATGGGCCGTGTTGCTCCAGAAGCCTTCCTGGGCTACCTGTGCAGCTGTCTCATCCTCAGAATGATTAAATGATCTACATGGCAGGAACTGTGTGTAGTAGAGGTGGCACAATCTGAACTGCAATGAAAACTGGAAACAGGTTATTAAATGCTCAGGCTGTTTTGTGTATATTAAGAAAACGAAGGTAAGAGCTAGATAACCTGTAAATGGGTTAATTAGAATAATTTAAGGCTTGTTTAAGCTGTGTTTTCATAATAATCTGTGGGGTTCAGCTTCAGAGTTCAAAAGTTTGGCTGCATCCTGTTTTAGACAATCATCGTGTATTGGCATGGAATTTAAGAACAACAAATCTGTGGTGAAATAGACTCAAGATAAAATTTTGCAATTAAGTTCACTGAAACTGAAATGACTGGATATAGGATGGAATGATGAAACTCAGGACAGGTGAGATGTGATGAATGGGAAGAACAGTCCGAGTGACCTCACTGAGCTCCTGCTCCTCTGTGGCAGGGAGGATGCAGACATGAAAGTGTGTCCAGGGATAACTTTGCAGGAAGCTATTCAAAGTGATATTTCTTCCTTGCATCTTGCTATGCTGAGGATTACCCATTAGCAGTGATTTGTGGTTAGAGTAATTCCATATTTCATTTGTTGTGTTTATTGTATAGGGCATTAGCACACCAAGTAATGAACCTGGAGCAGCTGAGTGATTTGGCTGAGGGTTTGCTCGGGTGATGAAGCTGGTTGATGATCAGTTATGCTTTTGTTGTTCAGGAAAATGCTAGTTTCTAGGAGTATTAATTTCTGTGTATGTATTTACAGTGGAAAACAATATGCGCTAAGATTATTTTATTTCAAATAGTTCCATAAGTCCCAGTGTTGGAACAATGAAACTTAAAAGTTATGTTTCCTGTGATGTTTTACATTCGTTTTAATCATACTATTCTTCCTTTTATGAAGCATCTCTGTGGTGCTCACAAACCACAGAAATTCATATCATCTCCTTTGACTACAAGTTTACATGTTTCATTATTAGATGCAGAATTTGCCTCTTTTCTTTGTGAGATTTAACACCTGACTTTGTTTTGGCCTTGAGAACATTTTCCACAACCTTGTGCACAGACTCAATCCATCCCCTGCTCTGGGCACCCTTCCTGGCTGTCAGAAACGCACATAAACATCAGGCATCAGTTATCTGAAGATCAAATCAAATAACCCCACAACTACATGAGGCAATTAAGATAAACATGCTCACAAACCCCCAACAGATTCTACCCAGCCCAGCCAATCTCCTGGATGATAATTAACGTGAGAAAGGTAGATATTTGGCTATAGTATGTGTCTTTTCTATCAAATTACTGGGATTTTCTTTTCCCTTTTTTTTTCCCCTTCCAAATTGCTCCCAGGTATTTGGTGTGCACCAACTGGTTTTAATTCTTGCCTCAGGAGTTTTCTGAGTTTGCATGTGTTTTTAGCTGTCTGCAAAGGGTTGTCTGTCCATGAGCTCCTGGGCAAGCACACATCCATTCCTGGTGAAGATCCTGTTTTCTTTAGGCTCCCGCACCAGCTCCACCTTTGGCTCATGAGGTATGTGTTAATTAACCACCCCGCTGGCTGTTAGATAATCCGCATTAGGAAAAATCATGCCAAGGGAAGTTTACAGTTACGATGAAGGAAACTGCAACTAAAATTTGGTTCACATGAATGAAACCATGGTTTATTTAATGACTAATAACCAAAGGAGCTGCACATATACACACATGAGAAAAATCAATATAGCTGATGAATCCCTTTCTATTTTGCAGTCAAGCATAATTAATTTCTAATGACACTCAGTATTTCCTTGTATGAGCATCAAATAGGAAGAAGGACAGTAACTGTTCCAAAAATTTGGCTTATGCAGAAGATCAGAACACTAGTTTCTTATTGTTGGGGCTTTCTGTCCAAACTCTAAAAAATGTAAGAGAATTTCATAGAAAAAATTGAAGACATAGCTGAATTACAGTAAAAAAAAAAGAGAGTATTTTGTATATTAAAAGGTGCTTCTAATGACATCTATTTTCATAATAGTGTTTCGTGGAATGAATGGCTTGGACAAAAGCGCTGGTAAATTGCCTGAAACGAGACTGCCTGACACTCCAATGCTGCTAATGGTAGGTAGCTCCTTGACTTCTTGTTATATTTCTTTCGTGCATTTAATCCTCCTCAGACCATTATGCAGAAGGACAGTGCTTTGCTTAGAGGGTTATCAATGTCACCAGGCACCGGTAAAGATATGGGGACATTTTAAACACCTTTGTGCAGATGGGACTCACATGTCCTGTTGAGAGTCAGCAGAGTCTCGCTGAGGTTGGAAACCTTCAGAGAGGAGCCCTGGAAAGGCTTTTCTTCTGCTTTGTGGTGGTGAATCTCTCTGGGGGAGTGAAATTATAAGCAGTCACTCCATCACTAACCACGCAGGACATTTTCCATTTTAACTCCTATTTCTGCTTCTTTTCCAAGGGAATGATACTTACAGAGCAAGAGTTAAAATCTCTCTTAACAGTATCTTTGGACTCTGCTGCCCTAATCTTGCCTTGTCTGCGTTGGGTGTTTCTATAGCAACTCCCCAGGGAGTTTTCCTGTTATCTGGGTGAAGTTAACTGGAAACAAGTAAATATACTCGAGATGAAGTGGTGTCGGAGAAGACTGATGAGACCTTCAGAGCATGGTCTGAAAAAAAGCTGAATTATTTGTAGAACTTCCCTCACTGTAAGAGGCTTGAAACTCCTGCAGTCAAAGATTTTTGCCTAAAGTGTATTTGCCCTCTGTGGTGCCAGAGCAGTCCCAGGTACAGGCAAATTTTGCAGCATATGGAGCCCAAACTGGCCAAGCCTGGAGGTGCCTTGCCGGGGAATGGGATTTTCACAGGCAGTTTGAGAAGATCGATTGTCCCTGTTCCAAGCAAATTATAATAAACCTGGTGTCATGTCTCATTAGCAGGCATCTCTGTGTGGTTTCACACCCTGTGGGTGAGATCCATCTCCCAGCTCATCTGGGAGCTGCCAGGGCAAAGCAACACCTTTTCCACCATCCAACAGCAGTATGGGGGGTCCAGATCTGGCATTGCTGCTCAGAGGAGGTAAAGGGATGGGCCTGGCTAGAGGGATGCTCTAAAGGGAAAGATGTCCCTTATGCAGCTTTCTGTAAGGAGCTTGGCTGCTGTGGCAGCTTTTCTCTAGATGAATAACCCAGATTATCCTGAATCAGAAGATCTGGGTCCCAATCAAAAGCCCACTCACTTCACTCTGCCTCCTATTTCCAGGTTGTGGATCAGACCTTGCTAGGCTGATGCTGTAAATGACATTAATAGGCTTTTCCTTTGCATTTTAGACCACTGTAGACCAAGCTGTTGGCAGACCAGCAGCTATTTTAGAGTTGCCAGACCTTTGCTAGCTGGTGAGCATCTCTCTTTGAGCTTGAGAAGTGTCTCCGATGGGGAGCTGTGATCTCCTGCTGCTGTCACCCCACTTAAGGGAAACCTGCCTCCTTTGCAGCCTGAGCTGCAGATTCCAGCCAGCTCCTTCCCCTCCTTTAATTTTTTGGATACCAGCCGTGGGTTGCTTATCATTGGTTCTGATCCTTAAAGCCGAGGTGCTGATTCTTATCTGCAGCTTCAGCGGGGCTTAAATCTTTATCTGCACTCAGTGAGTCTGAGCGCTGAGTGTGCAGAGACATTATTAGATTATTAAATCAATGACACTCAGGTTATTAGTCACACTCATCCACATTACCTGACACTGTAATGACGTTCTATTTTTACTTTCAGCCTGCTAATGTCCCAGAGGTACTGAAATTATGACCAGAAAATTAATTTCTATACATTTGAACAAGAAGTGGAAGTATAGGAAATAATCCCACATCGGCAGTGTAAATCCTAATGGAGTTGTTTAGAAAAGCAACAGCCAAAGGGAGAAGAATCTTGCACGCAGCCTTCCCTCTGTGCTGTCATGCCAAGCTCTTATGTGTATGGTGGTTGCTAATAACTGGGCCAGACTATTTTAGCTTGTAATTCATTCGGGGCAATTAGGACTCCTGAGGTGGCATTAATGATTTTCCTTGCTCAGCCAACACTTCCTTGCAGAATTCCTCCACCAGGATGTTGCAACGGGCTTGTTTTTCAGGCGTGAAATCAAACCCAGTAACCAGAAAAAGGCCAGCACATGGCAAGATGTTGTTTATGTTTTCAAAAATTACTCCATAAGCTCAGGCAAATCATCATCCCAGCTCCCGGGTTGAGTTAAGAAGGGAGGCCCCATCTGATGACACCTGAAGACTGAATTCAATGTTATTTCTGCTTTACATGACTAACCATCTGCAAGTCGGGAGGAATCTGTTACTGTGGAAAAATACCATGGGAGATGCTCAAAGTCCAGCCCCATCCTTGCCTAGCAGTGCAGCACTGGCATCTCTCCCCTGAAGCCAGAGAGATGTAGAAATGTGGCTCCAAGGGCTTCCCTCCCCACTTTGAACCCCTGAGTGGGAGGTGTAGGGGTGTGTGGCTGTGGGGTGATTCCTAGGTGGGATGGGGAGAGCACTGGGGAGAGCACTGGGGAATGCAGAGGGTGGCTGGAAGAGGCAAACTCTGAGGGGGTACTGCAGCACCCAGCCAGCTTTCAGCCAGCAGGGACAACTTCCCCGGGGGAGAACAGTGGGGAGCAGATGGTGTAACACCCCACGAGGGAGAGCTGTTCACACCCTTTCCCCATGCCGCCCACAGCCCCAGCTATTCCCAAGTTCCCCGAGTTTATTGATTACTGAGTACAAATCTCCATACTGCTTAATTATAACTTGGTTTTAATGCATGTCTTCACACTGTATTTATTTCATATTGGCAATTAATTCCAAAGTTCTCACTCTGCCAGAAACGAGCAGGGTGACTTTCTGAGGTCTTCAGCTGAGGAATTTTCACTTAAAAAGGAAGAAATACCAGAGTACAGGTGTGGGAATAAGTAGTGGTGGTACCTGCTAAATGCATGTTGCAGGATGCTCTTGCAAACGAAGTTTGTAGTAGAATTATAATGAGCTGAGCTGTTTAGGTGTAATTAAAAGAAGGAGTGAGAACTTGTGTGGAAATCCTTTTCTCCAAGCTTTGGGAAGCCTGCTAATAAGACATAAACATTTAGCAGCTCAGCTGGAATACGGTGTGCTCTTTGGTTAAACATTAAAGGGGCATTGTCAAGTGGTTTTAATTAATTAGTTGGGTTTTAAATGAAATCAAATCAATTTGGAGCAGTTAGGCTCAAAATTAATGTTGTTTTCACCTGGTGGGGAATGTCCTTCAAATTCTGAACATCTTAAAGACAACGAAAATTAAAAAATGCCTTTGAGAAACTGCATTCACACGGTTCCCTTTTCTCAGAGAATGGCCAGTATTCTGATGATCTGGAATTACTGTCATTGTTCTAACAACAGTACATGTAAATTAGAGCTTTTTATGATCTGTCTTCTACAACTGGCATTTGCACATCTTCTAGACATTCAGTACCCGCATCAAACCTGGCTTGTACATTGTCAAATATACTGTTTTTCCTTTGTATTACAACTTCTAATGGTGCAACACAGCCCCTGCACTAACAGGTAAGTAAGGAAGGTGGGCAAGTAAGTCAGTTTACATGTCGTTAATGTGTTTGCTGAACAACAGTGGGATATGGGTATTGTATGCTCAGCCTCCAGTACCTGTGAGCTTCCTGCCCGTTTTTGGCCCCTATAGGAAGGGGGACAAAAAATTCCAGATTTGCAAAATTCCTACAGGTGTTGTGAAAATCCACAGCTGGGGTGAGGAGGGTGCCTGCACTGAAGGGGGATGAAGCACAGCAAGATCAAAGTGGGAGGCAATGGATGCAATCCAATCCTCCGGTTTGTGGAGAAGGGGGCTTCTATTCTTCCTGCTGTTTTTGGAAAACAAACGCTATTTTCAGTATTGTCTTTTTAAAAGTGAAAAAAAAGCCAAAACAAAGAAACAAAGTCAGAATTTAGGCACTTCTTATTAGGCCAGCACAATACTATATTGTCTCAGATGCTTTGTGTTATATTTAGGGGGGAAAAATCAACACAAACACCCTGTGACACAATAGGCTGTAACTGCTGGAAGCTTTTATGTGCTATTATGCGAAGCCGTTACAGTCTATTGAGTAAATAATCTACAGATTAAACCTGTCTAAGTACACAGTGACTTGATAGGTAACCACAGAAGCCATTACTATATGTCATGTCAACAAGAGCAGGATTAAGGTCCCTCACACTTGGTGCAGTGACACAGTCTATCTGCTGGCGTGAAACAAAAGCCATTGCCTTTTAAACACCCTGCAGTGCAGTTGTGCTCTGGGGAGTGGGGATTCGGACAGAGGCAGCTGCTCCTGCCCTCTTTGATCGCAACCCAAGGATGCTTGTGCAAATCAGTGATGGTGCTCGCTCTCCAGGCTCACCTGCTCCTGTGCCGTGGGCGGGCAGAGCCAGGGCCATCTGCCATGGAGAAAGGAGCAAACCAGCGGGCTGGGAGTAGCTTCCAGTCCTCTTTATGGAAATAGGGCAGAGTGCTTTCTCTCTGAAATCTGGGAGCAGTGTTCTTGCAGAGAGCAGGGCTGCGAGACAGCAGGACAGGAGGATGTAAAGCCCTGTCTGCCCTTGCAGGGGGAGGAAGCAGCTCGCTTGGTAGGAAGCCAAGGGGTTTTCCAAAGCCAGAGAGATTTCTGCCTTCCTCCCTTAGGCATCCATCCATCCACCCACCACCCATGACAGGGGGCTTGGGATGCTCCTCTTCCCTTTGCAGGAGGCCGGCTCAGAGCTCCTCCAGTCCCCAGAGCAGCCCAGTTCCTACAGAATCCCACCTGAACCTCCTCCTTGTGCAGAGGCCTCCTGGCTAAGGCACATCCAGCATCCCACCTCCCCCCCAGCATTTAATTACTCCAGGTTTCCCGTCGCTCTGGTGAGTTTAATATGAGCTATGTAAATTCCTCCTTAGAATGATAGGATTTTGACAGCCTGATTTGCCTCGCAGGCATCCTCAAACCAGCTCATTTTCTCTTCCCTGGAATTTTTGAGTGGTCGGGTGGCATTTGATTATCATTGGCTGGCATATCTGAGCTCTGGGGTTGAGCACGAAGATATTTTAAATTTAATAGGTTTAAGATGTCATTATTTCTATGCTGATGAATTTATACTTGTAACCAGAGAAACTTAGAGCATTTAATGAACTTATTTAGATATCATGGTGTAAGCTTTAAACCCAATCCCCAGTATAAAATTAAATCATGGTGGATAAAAACTAACACCCAGAAGCAAAAACTGAACTGGGTAAATGGACGAATTTCAAAAGACAGAATAAATACAGACATAAGGCACCTAGGGGACAGATTTACTAAGAGTTTTTGCACTATTTTCAATGGAGCTTGTAATAGCATAAAAGTATTAAATCTGATTTACTAGAAAGGATTTGTATAGTATTTTGTTGCCTGTTTCCCAGTGCTGTAGCCCCTTCCCTACCTCTCCCACCTCTCTAACAGGAACTCTGGACACAGCTGAACACATCTCCAGCTTTGCCAAAGAACATACAAGCAGCCAGAGAAGAAGGTAATGCAACCATTAGGTGATTCAAAAGGATTAACAATGTGATTCTATGAAAATCAATTCTCATTCCAAACAGGTCAATACAGAGCAGCCCTGCCAGGCCATGCTGGCAGGAGATGGATGCTGCACGCTCACCCATGGGACAATCCTGCACACCTGCCCCAGTGTGGTGGAGGCTTGGCTTTGCCAAGGTAGATTTGGGATATCCTTCTTAACTTCCTCATGTCAAGACTTTTCTGAATATCTTTTAAATCCTATAAACTTTCAGAATTTGTGCAAAGAAAGTGTCTGTCCCTGAAAGGGAGACTTCAGTTTTTGCCATAGTTGTTCATGTTGTGGGGTGATGACACACAGACTAGGTTTGAAAATACCAAAAGTGTCCCTTCTTGGGGGGAAGGGTGAAAATCAGAGAGCTCGGATGAGGAGAATCAGTTCTTGATTTATTTCCGAGGACTTCATTTGAGATGTAAGTACTGATGAGTTGCTCTAATAGTGACTGTTGTTATCAAATTCAGCATCCCTGTGGGAAAAACATCTTACCACAGCTATATTTTATTTTAAACGAAGAAGCTAGAGGAGAATGAGGAAATAGAGTAAGATGAGCTTGGGAGGATTTAAATTAAAAAGTTTTTAGACATGTGACCTTTTCTATACTACCTACAAGCAGAGATTGCTCATTTAATGTTTACTGAAAGCAGGCAAATGCACCAGGAAGAAGCCAGCAGGGCTGAGGCCCAGAAGAAAGTCACTGAAAGGACTAGATTTTCACAAGATTAATCTTCTATGGATTGATTCCACGTAAGAAACAAGGACTAGGTATAAAGTTTTATATGAGTTTCAGCAGTGGGTGGATATTAGAGTAATAATCCTGCATGTACCTGTGCTGGACTCTGTCAGCATATTCAGAAATTATCTGGAACAAAGACGTGAGTGGTGAGATGGTGAAGTTTGCAAGTGACACAAATTTGTGCAGAGTAGCCAGACCTAAAGTGGAGGTTTGCAGAAGGATCTTACAGAAATAAGTGTCTGGGTGATAGAAGCTGGCAGGTGAAATTCAGTACTGATAAGTGCAAATTAATGCCCTTGTTAAAACAGGTCTGCCTACATATACAGAATGATGGGCTTTGAATTAGCACTTACCCCTAAGCAGGAAAATGTACGGGAGCCTTTGCGGCTGCTCCTCTCCAAGCACTGGCACCATCCCCATGGCCATGGGGAGGATGGAGGAAGGCTCCAAGAATGAGGATCATCACTATGCCAAGGTCAAATCCTGCGTGCAGGTCTGGTTGCGCACTGCAGAAAGGCTGCAGGGGAACAAGAGAAGGAACAGAAAAGACAGCAAATCTCAGACATAGGCACCGGCCTCTGTGACGGGAAAAGCTCTGTATGATCAGGGCTCTTGCTTGGAAAAGCCATGACTGAAAGGGGAAGGGTAGAGGCCTGCACTATCCTGAGTGATGTGAAGGTGGATAGGGGTGAGTATTGCTTGCAATGCAGGAGGGAGAGTGCCGAACTCCGGGTTTGGGGAGGGAAGAGCTTGTTTATTAATTTCTTATTCTGTTTTTAACTGCAACACTCAGAGCATGTCCAGAGGAGTGCAACAGAGATGGTGAAAGGCTTTGAGGGCAAGACTTGAGGAGTGTCTGAGGTCACTTGGTTTATTTGGCTTGGAGAAGAGAAGGCTGAGGAGGAGCTCGCTGCAGTCTACATCTTCCTCAGGGAGGGCAGTGGAGGGGCAGCTGCTGGTCTCCTTTCTCTGGTGACCAGCCATAGGACAAGAGGAAATGGGATGAAACTGCCAGGGGAAGTCCAGACTTGACATTAGGAAAGGGTTCTTCGCTGAGAGGGTGGTCAGTCCCTGGAATAGGCTCCACACAGCATCAAGCCTGTCTGAGTTCAAGGAGCATTTGGAGGATGATGTTAGTGTTTGGTAGTCCTGCAAGGAGCAGGGATCAGACTCTGTGATCCTAGATGGTCCCTTCCAATATTATTCTATAGAATTATTCTCTGGTTCTGTGATCAGCAGCCAGCAGAGCAGGTCAACAATTTTCCAGCAGAATAGTCTTCCGAGCTACTTTCTGCTGGAAAATGCTGATTCGGTGGTATCAAGATGTACTGTGGGAACACATCAATGCCATCAAAGCCGTCAGCAAAAGCCAGACACCTGCCTGGCCTCCTTGCCTGCTGCCCAGCTGGCTGGCTCCCTGGGACAGCTGGGCCCCCACACTGCAGCCAGCAACCCATTTGATTTTTCTTTACTTCATCGTTCTATTTATATTGCATTTTTTCCCTAAATTTTCATCTTTATATTTTATATCCAATGTACTTACAGCATTAGAAAATCCCCTGTTGCCTATCAGAACATCAGGTGCCAAATCAAAGTTCAAGTCACTCAATGAGAATGATTTATATTATAATTTCAGTGAGTCTTAAACATGCATTTTAAGGTATAAAAATATACAAACATATTGAACATATACAAGAAAAAGTTGGTTTTGGTTTTATTTGTATATTATGTCATATATTAACACAAAGTCATAGTTTCTGTTGTACAAAGGTTGAGCCCATGAAGCCAAAATGATACTTTATATTTAAATCTCTTTCTAACTCACTGGGCTAAATTGAAATGGCATTTTTTGTGGCATGCAATTTCAGAATTTTGTTCCCTGGGCAATTTCAACATTTTGCAGTGTTCAGTTGCTTCGTTTCACAGGTGTTTTCATAAAGAACAGGAAAGACAGAATGGATGCTCTCTCTGTTGAACTGAAAATACCTGTTCTCAACATGAATCAGGGCTAATGTATCACAGAAAACAGATGAATCATTTTAAAGATAGGTGGAAAATCAGCCATATCTGGCGTAAAATGAACAGGCAAACCCCGTTTCCTAATCGTCACATCACTAGAAACAGGAGTGGGAGAAACTATGTAAAATACCCATCTTCATAACCCAAGATGGGAAGAAATCAGAAAAAATAGGTAACTTTGTGATCTGGGATGATTTCCAGAATTTTTGATTTGTCTGTGACAACCAACACCTACAGCAGAGCAGAAACCTTCATGTAGGTGAATATTGCCCATGCAATGGATGAGGTTGTCTCTGACTGCTGGTGGTCCAAGTTCCCATGAGATACCCAGCCTTTGCTCATAACTAGGTAAGCCACTCCTCTGAAAGTCTCGGCATGTTCATTTTGATTGGAAGGGCCTAAGTTTGATCCATACAGTCCCATGAATTATTTGAAAGGCTGATTTGGAGGTTGTTTTTCTGGTGAGCTGATGGTGATGGAGGAAGTCACTGCAACTCCTGTGTGCAGCGAGCTGCAGGAAGGTCTCTGCCCAGAGTCCTCCATAAGCTTATGAGACTCCTCTGCTCTCAGAGGGGGCCATGGTGATGGAGGTGATGTTTCAGGTAAAAAGTGATAAGCCACCACACCATCATCCCCAGAACTGGTAGTCACTGCCATCACGTTTCTCTTTCTGGGGTGATTATTTTTGAAATACTTGAGCAATCGGCTGAGGTAACTTCAGCACAGGGAGCTGCTGCTCCTTGGGTCACCATTAGCAATTAAAATTAGAAGAACAATTAGCCTGTGGACTTGGCACTTGGATGACTGCTGCCTCAACATCCACCACAGTTACAGCCCAATGTTCTCGGGGTCAGAGCAGCACTGGTGTGATGGGATGGAGTTGGATGCCTAGAGGAGGCACCAGCATCAGTGAGGGGACTCTGGGATATATAGTGTTATTTATTATGCCTTCAGTTGCTTTTTCTTCTCCCCTTCTTCATCAGGGCACTGGAGGGAACAGGAACATGCTATCTAATTTCCTAATTTTCCTGTCAGCTTTCTGGTTTTCAAAATGATTGCAGCAGAAATCTATAAAATGAGGATGAGGGAAGCAACCTTAATACCATTGTAAATCTCCAAAATGGATGCAGAAACACAGTACTCAAATAGGAGTAAATAAAAGCAAGGAGAGATTCATTCCAGTTTTCTCCTCTGTAAACCTACTGGCAGCTTGGAATTATTCAGAAAACAACATTTAACTGAGAAAAAGGGAACCCTGTAAAATAGTAAAGATTATACCGTAAAGCTAAGAACCCTCCATAAATCATGGCTGGGAACATTGCTAAGTTATAGGAACCTGCAGATGGCTGTCATTAAAGGGAAAGAGCTTCTCGCGGCTTGGCGGGCCGTGCTGCGTCCTGGTGTGCAGCTACAAATCGAGCTGCTTTCATGGGGGAGTCGCAAAAGTGGTTTTAAAATAGGAATTTCAAGCAGAAGCTGCATGAGCTGTTCAGCAGGATTCAGGCTTATTGAGAAACCACAGTGGTAATTTCAGGCCTGATTTACAGGAGATTCTAATAAACCTCCCCTGTTTAAAATGATAGAGCGATAGTTTATCGCTAGTGCGTGTCCATGGCGAGAAGAGTGGGTGTGGGGCACGGCTGCTCTAGCATCAAGCCTGACATTGTCTCCATCATAAACAGGGACTGTCCTGCCTGTCCGAAGAGGTGAGGGCTGCTGGACCAGGTGAGCTGCTGGAGGTCCCGTCTCCCAGCTGGTGTTTGGAAATAGGACAGACCAGCAGGCTCCTTCCCTGCTCTGAACACTTTCTTCTGTGCTCACCTGAGGCAGCACTGTTTCTCCCTTTGGGATGAACTCGTCTGGGGCTTCGACTCGACAAACAGCAGGGGAGATGCTCAAAACAAGCCTGCAAAGCTGAAAATAGCACACACTGGCTGCTGCTGCTTTCAAGATAAAGATGTCACCAGGTGAGCTCCTCCAGGATTATATATTAAGCCACACCATGACACAGCACCAAGACACTCTGCAGCCCCACGGGGCAGTGCTGTCTCCACCCCAGCTGAGCATCACAGGTGAGGGGGATGACTGTGCCAGTACTCAGCCACGGGGTGCTGGGGGACACCTTGGGGGGACCCGGGGCTGTGCTGGCTCCCCAGGAAAGGCTGTGCCAGGCACTGCTTCCCAGAGGCAGATCAGGCTATCTGCTCTCTTGCAAGAGCCTCTATAGAGACTTAATCCTAAATACCACCCTGGGGCACAAGCGCTCCCCGCGGTGGTGCTGCACCAGGAGGTTCAAATGTAGCGTGGCAATTAAAATACCCAGAGTATGACAAGATTTCCAAGAACCTACCCTTCTTTTGAGGTTGGAAATGTTTTGCCCCACTCAGCCGCACTTACCTGGGTTCATGGATTTTCAAGGTCACCGTCTTTAACAAGGTCAGGAGACTTTCCTGATACAAAATGGCACAGCAGCAGATGGCATTGATTTTAAATCCCCCCTGCGCCCAACCTTCCCATTTCTCTGGTATCATTCTGACTTTCTCAGCATTTCTGCAAGAGCATCATATACTTGCAGGTACTGGCACAGGCCTGATGGGCTCACTGCTCACCAGGCCAGGGGCTTTCCCAGGTGCTAGCCAGGCTCCCTGCAAAAGCTGTTGTCAAAATACTTTCCAAAAACACGGCCAGGAGGAACCGGATCCCACACCATTATTTTTCTTCTCTGCCTCTGGAGAACCGCTCCCTGCATCTCTAACAACTGTGTTTAGCTCCTTGTCACAACCCCCTTTGTGCATCAGTAGAAAAGGCATAGCCAGCAGATGCAATTTCTTTCAGTGCTGGAATTGTGTTTATTTTACTGGAATTGTACTCCATTTGTCTGGTGGCAAAGGGACTAGGCAATTTATATTGGCAGCACTGAATGTACTGAGATTGGCAGTGCTCGGGCACTCACGGCTTGTTACCCAAGAAAAGTTCCGAGCATACTAATTTATCCCACCATGGAGCAGCAATGGAAGAACCATACAGATGGTATCAATCAGCCTTACATTAGTAACACGGTAAACATTTTTTAAGATGGAAAGAGATTCAATAAATCTGCTTTATTCTCCTTCATTGTAAGGTCCAGTTCTTCCTTTCCATCATACAAACAACTTCCAGGTAATGGAAGGGATATTGCATTCGCTATTCACAAATCACAGTTTGACCTATTATTTGTAATTTTCAGTGCCTGCCTTCTCATGTGGTGTTCATAAAATGAGATTAGAGTGATTTACAGTAGTGAAAGATGGAACAAGACTAAGAGGAGATGTGACTCATTAGACATAATCCTGAGGCTGTTGGAAGGAACTGGCTTCACTCAGGAAGATATGCTGTGATTTTCCAAAGTAGTCTAGGGGATTTAGATGTACCTTTGAGGGGTTTCAGCAATGAAAACATGACCCAACATAACCCACCAGCCCTAATTTTATCTTTTATAAAATCAACCAAGGAATTCAGATTCCAAGTTACCAAGACCTGCTAGTCTTTTTCATGATATTGCTCTAAAATAGTGTCCTTTAAATATTGTGTCACTGAGATTTTTGAAAGTGAAAAAGATACCTTTATATTCATTCAACATGAGGAAATTGTACTTTGGTTGTAATTTACAGTGTTTCAAAATTATTATTATGGCTTAAGTGTTTAGCTGCTGTATCTGGACTTAAGAAAGAACTTGCTTCCGTAATCCAAACCAAAAATACTCTAATCTGTTCTGTTAACAGGTATGAATTGGACTTCACCAAGCAAATGAAGAAGAAATAGGAAGGACACCCAAGGGTTTATTTTAACGAGCAAGGAAATGAACTCCCGCAGAAGTCGGTTAATCTCCTGGAGTCATGGATGGCGTTGGGAACAGGTGGCTGAGCTCCTGTTGGGCCATTGGGAGAGTGCTAATAGCCCCTATGGTTTAGTATTTCCTGCTGCTCGATTCTCTCTTCTTGAGCACCCACATATTTCTGCCAAATTGGTTAGTGCATCTCCCTAAAAAAAAATAAAATTGCTTGTCAAGAAGCAGTGCTTGCTTCTGTTCTCTCAGAGCAGACAGGATCTGTAACAAATGACTCACATGCAGTAATTACAGTCTATTTCTTCCTATCTTGCATTGATTATTCAGATGCTGAAAGAATAGTTCTCTCTTGAATAAAAGAAAAGCTCTGAAGACCCAAACACTGGATCCCTGATTTTATTTTTTTCCTGGTTTTTCCCCATTTCTTTGTTTTTCAGGTACTGTTTACAGACAAGGTATACAGAGGAGATGAAATATTTATAAACAAAACCTCCTGTCAAAGCGCTTGTAGTTTATGTTTGCTTAAAGGACAATTTTGTGTCACCTCTTTGTATTTTAATAGTCAAAATAAATTTTACATAATAATTCAACTCCTCTCTGCTGCCTGTAATGACTATCTGCATTTTTCTGATGGATGTTTGTATTTGTTTCCTATGATTTACATGACCTGACATCTCATATAATGAGCTTCCCAGCACAAATGCCATTTGTGATACTCCATGCAGCACTAATCTATCATTTGATGACCTTACAAGTGCTGGGGTCACAGATTCAATCAGTGAAATGTTTCAGGGTGTAATTAATTAATTTCCCCCTCCCCACTCCACAACTGTTCACTTAAAATTTGATGAAAGCAATGTTTTTCCGTAACGCTTCTTCAATACATACGGTTTGTTTGTGTAATCAATCACACTAAGTTGGGGAGTTCTTAGTATTCATGTTTTTGTCTTACAGGAAACTTCCAAGTGTTTATTTTCTAGCATAATTTAATAGTTTAATTAACCAAACAACTAGCTACTGTACTTTTTAAAGTACACTTGGGTTGTGATTTAATAATGTAGTTTTGTCTTTTCTAAAGCCTGGCTGGATTGCTCCTCCTGGGCCATGGAGCCAGTTGGGCTGTGATTGACACACCAGGTCTGGTATTTTGTCTCTGACTTTGACTTTATGCTGTGTTTTGTAGATTTTTGCTAATAACAGAAGCAGGTGTACTTTTCTGCATATGCAGGCATCTTTTCACCTAATAATGTGAATTTCTAATTTACAGATGGCTCTGGAACAGAGTCCTCTTTTGGGAGAAAGAGATGCGATCTTTGCCAGCAGCACTCAGGAATAAGGTTCTGAGGCAGCTTGGAAGGAGCAGAAAGCCTTTGGTAGCTTTGAAATGAAATGCCTGAGATGCTGTTATTATGTTAACAAGTTTTCTTTTATCCTATCAAGGTCTTAGGGAATCTTTCTATTGACCACCAAGGCAAAGCAAGACAAAACATGCTGAAATTGAGAAGAATGCTCATGGATGGAAATCCTATAATGTTATGATTCAGTTTCTTTTCAGATAAATATGATTGTTTCTGCAATCCTGCTGCTTGGCTTACTGAAGCCTGGGAAATGACTCAGTGAGAGAAGACAGAGATGCAAGGGAAAACATAAAAATTGGGACAATATTCCAAATACACCTGATAAATTGGGTTTGGAAGAGGCACAGGGAAGTATTTAGGGGACAGCAGCCCTTTAGTGCAAATCAGCTTTGGAAATAATGCTGGTGGCATCTACCTGAGGCTGGTGGCTTTTGTAAAGGGCTTCACATAACAGTAAAATCTCTTCAGAGTGAGTGGTTAAACAGGTGCCGGGACTATGTTGGGTGAGACTAGGCTCTAACTGAGTCCCTGCTTCTTCCTGCTTGCTTGGACCAGGGTTATCCCACATGGACCTGGCCTGTGTATGGAGGAGGCTTTGGAAAGGAGGAATCATGGGGACAGAGGCTGGAAGGTGATTTGCCAACATGGATTCAGTCACTGTCTCATGATTTTCTAGAAAGATCTTTCTCACAAATGTTTTCTTCTCATTGTTTTGAACAGACTGGGGGTAGTAAATCACAGCGATGCTTGGTTGGAATAATGGACTAAAGTGAAGTTGTGTATTCATGTCTTTTGTTCAAGTCTGTGGCCGTTACTCTGAAGGAAGACAGGCAGGGAATGCAGTGGTGCGATGTGCTCCGGGGTAGTGGGTTAGACCCATCCAACTCTACAGTCTGGCTCATGTCTATAAACACAAGGCTATAAACATACAGGCATTTGCAGAATTATGGCTTAATGTGCTATTTTGCTATATTTTTGTGTATTCAGCTTGAGACCTGCTCAATATCGAGAATAATACATACCTATAGGTCTGCTATGTAGACTATAGCCTTTGCTACAGTGGGAGAATTGCTGTTGCTGCACACACTTCTTGCAGTGGTGTTTGGGCTATGATAGCTATGAAATGTTAGAGGTCAGGAACGACCAGTCCCAGCAAAGAACTAATTGCCTAGAGCAAAATTTCTCTATAGTGAGAGAGTATAGAAGTAGTATCTGAAATTACAAAGAAGTTACTGTGCTTTTTGCTTTATCAGCAGACTTTAATGAAATTTTAAGGGGAAAAAAATTGCTTCGTGGCTTAAAGTATGAGCTATGTTACCAATCTCTCTAAAGAAGTTCTATAATTGAAATGCTGATGAAACAGCAGCTCTACTGACTCAAATGATGACCCAACAGTGCCTGACATAAGTATATACCAGGCTGCATAATGCTGTCATGAATGTAAGAGTTCTCAATAATGCAGGCACGTTGAAAACTGGGGCTTACATTTTCACCTAAATTCTGTTTCTTTAAAATTACTTTTCATGATCCCTATGGCATCTATTTCTGTGTGATACTCTAAGGACTCAGACTGTCTTGGGATGTCACAAGTGTGGTAGGGTTGTCTTTGGGAGGTTCTCGGCATGGCTTATACTGCCTATTAATAACAGCATTACTCTGTGCTGTCATTTTCATCAGGACTTTTAAAAAGACAAATTATTTTAGTACTTCTACTGACAGTGTCTGTGGTCTCAGGTGAGTAGCTGGTCTTTAGGAAAGACAAGAGCACTCTCCATACTGCTCTGCTAAACCGCTCACCCAAACTGTGTATTTGAAAGACAGTTTCTCAACCAGTTTAGCTTGAGGGCCTCTCAGCCAAGCCAGAACCTCAGCTTTTCCCAGCTCATCGTGGTCTGCATATCTTATTTTGGGGTTTTGCTTTAGCTTGCTGGTTTTGCTCCAGCTTGCACAGCCCTAAGGAAACCAGGACCTTGGAGGGCTGGCCCGCTCAGGGAGACCTGCTCAGATCTGCTCTCTCAAACACAGACATTTAATGCTAATTTTGATTCTGATTTCTCTATACTTTTCTCTTCTTGAGGTTTCAAAAAAAACCCAAACCAAAACTGTGAAGAAAGAGACATATAAATTACTAGTCTCAGCCTGTGCCTTTCAGTGTGTGTTTCTGATGAATACACACCAACATGCCTTCATTATTGCCCTGTTTTGTACCTACCCATCAGATATGTAAAGTAATGCCAGTATCAGAAAATCTCATCTTCTTCTTCTTCCCTTTGTTTGAAAGTAGGTGAATGTACGAGTGAGGTATATGTGAAAAAGGACTGTAAGATATAGCTTTGGCTTTTTAAATGGTAATTTCCTTCCGTAAAATTGGAATGCCAATGTTTAAGTGAACAAAAAATGCGATATGTACTCTTGCTGCCTCATCCTTTTCATCCAGGCAGCGTGGAAACTTTAGGAAGGTGAACAGGTAAAGATGGGAACAGAAACCCATCTTGGAAGGGAGAGCTGGGAGGCACCAGGGAGCACCTGGCTGGTGGGAAAGGCAGGAGAGGGCACTGCACAGGCAGGCAGGAGCTGCCATACTCCTGCAAGCTTTGAAAAAATGCCAGTTACTGTTGGCATTGCCAGATTTCCACCTTGGCTACTCAGACCTAGCCATTTTGCTTAAACACAACTCATGTTTCACTTGCCAAGCAGAGGCACCTCCATGAAAAGGGCAGTACAGGGGACTCAGACCTTCTCTGGTGCCACAGACCAGCCCTGCTCTCAGTGCCATGGTGTTTCCCCGTGGAGAGGCACCCTGACTGAGACTCCTTATGTGTGCTCAAACCCCTCTTCCTTGGAGATATTGAGGAGCTAACAGTGTCACAGAGACCCACATTTTGCTGCTATGTCCTGATTCTGAGAGCTTACGAAAAATGATGCTCTGGTTGTATCAACTGATTTAATATTATCACTTTATATTTATGGTACACATAGTTCTTTCTGGGCCTTTTAAATGTTACATTAAAATACAGAGTGCCACCAGCTTTAAAGACTTGAAGCACAAAAGCTCCTTTCCTGCTCTTGTCTCCTATTGTGAGGAATTTGCAAAACTCTCAGGGAGGCTCTTGAATTATGGCTCTTCCTCTTCCTCATGATGCATGGAGAAAATAAATGTATTATTAATCTGCCCACTGTCAGAGATCTCTGCTCTCTCTCTCTCTCTGTCAGGACACGAGAAGACAGATTGACAGGAACAGCAGACATATGCAGAATTGCCTTGCGTGAGCTCAGGTTGGTGAATCACCACATGCTCAGGGTGGTGAGATGTTCAGTTTGGATGGGCCTGCAGAGCCTTGTTGTAGGAAGGTAACTATAAGGAGTGTCTTGGTCCCAGATAGCAGTGTCCTTCAGATGTTTGCAAGAAGCACTTTTATATTATTATTATTTTTGTTTGTTTTTTGAGTTTGTTTTTTTTTTAAAGCCTGTTGGTTTGAGGACTGCCAGCTGCACCTCATTTTCAGAGGACTTCGGAGGAGAGCCTGTCTGAAATGTGCAGATGCAGTGTCTGGAGGGAGGGGAGTGGGTTGGGTGCAAGCCCCAGCACTTGGTGGCTATGCCAGGAGCAATGTGGCCTGAAGAAGCTCAGGAAAGGGGAACATCCTGTCCCTCCCTTTGCTCCTTGGTGTGTGCAGAGCATCCCGTTACCCCTGCACACCCACCATCTGTGTTCTGCCTGGGACTCTGCCCTCTTTCTGCTCCAGAACAAACAGCGTGGCTCTGTGCCACTGCCTACATCTAGGAGGGGGGAATTGAGCCTGTCTGGGATCCAGAAGGGTTCATTTTATCTTTGGAGAGTAAGAGCCAAGGCAGGAACCAGCAGACGTGAACGTGTCTCCAGCGTGACTCAGCCCCTGTGGGATGGATGCGTCTCTCCCTCGGGGAAGCCCGGCAGCACAGAGCACAGCAGTGTCTGCCTGTGTCTTGCCAAGGCTCCTGATGAGCTCTGCCTTGGAGTCCAAATTAAGAGAGATTTAGTCTGGATGTGTAAGCATGGGCTTTCCCACAGGGGTGTGAGGTGCCTCACCTGAGAGGAGGAATTTTGCTCACAAAGGAAAGAGCCCTGTGGAAGCAAGGGGTGACTTTCTAAGGTGAAAATCCAGGGCTGGAAGGTGACACTCAGATTGCCATGGCTGTTGGTTAATCTCAACACCTTCTGGCTGCTCCTAGGCTGATGACAGTCCTTAGCCATGCTCTGCTCAGACTGTCCATCCTCTTTCCAGCTCATGGTGCTGGAGTGCCCAGCAGGAGATTGGGCACTGGCACGTCCCAATGACATCTCTGGGTATCATAGCATGGGGGTGTTGTTTGCTTGCTCTGCTGTGCTTCTTCCTCCCATATGGACCAGGTCCTTCATCTATGCCTAGCTCCAGTGGGAATGCTCTCACTCTATGGTGATATTCAAAAGGAACTGGTTTCATATCATATCACGCAGCCCCTTGGTGGTTTGCTTTTTGCAGCTCTCTGAGCCTAGCTGCAGAGATTTACAGCTTCTAGAAAGCCTAGATTTATCTTCAAGCAGACAACCAGTATATCTCATCCTCCTACTCCCACAGATTGGAATATATTCTATCAAAAAGCCTGTTGGAGTGTCTGGATACCAAGCCCTACCATGCCATGGCAGCAGAAAAGACCACACGTGCGTCATACCTACGATGTGCAGCATGACGGCAAGGGGCATATAGGGAACTTTAGCAACTTCCAGTGCCTGTGGAAAAGAGATCTTATTGCCTTCTCAGCCCTCCCATTGGTCAGACAAGAGTTTCAGCTTGTGATTCTGTGTTCCTGGTGACAGGAAATTTTGCCTTTTTCCTCAGCGCAGGACAGTGGTTACAGTAGGCCTGGTTGCAGTGGGATGAGAAGGGCCAGGCAGGGTGTTGTGTCTTGCCCACTGTGTGCATCCCTGAGCAGAAGGGAGGGAGAAAAGCTGTGCTTGCCACGTGAATTGGTAATGCTGCTTTTATTGCTCAGTTTTATGTTTTTGCCCTGTTTTTATTCTGCTGGTGCTCTGTTAGTTCTGTTTAGTGCTTAGTGAGGCCATCACAGTCCTTACTGTGTGCAAACAAATTGCTATTTTCTTCCAGAAGTTCCCATCTATGTTTCCTCCTGTTTTGGCATTCCCTTTGGAGGATGGTCAGGGTCTGTTTTCCTCCTGAGCACCACAGGGTGTCAAGAGGGAAGGTCGTTTGTATTTGTATAAGCAAGTTAGCAGTCTGGAGATATGTATTGATGCTAATTGATTTCCTGTCTCTTTTCCATGTCCAAATGATCTGCTATATCACTGCTATAAATATCAATAACCTCCTGGCTGAAAAACATGGCACAAAGTCGTAGCCTTTGCTATGTGTGCAAAGGGCAAGAGGAACACCAGCTGCTGATCACCTCATAGGTTGTGTACGCTCAAGTGTCATAAGAGGCAAGCGAAATCACCACTGCAGTTTATGAAGAAAGCTAACTAGCTCAGCCAGAACCACCAAAAAGGCTTGCCTTCATAAAAGGAGAAAGTCTGGAAAGCTCTGATAAAAACCTGTGCTCCTTGGTTTGGTTAACTTCTTTGGGATCACACAGTAGAAGGGGTGATGAAACTTGCTTCTAAAGTCACTGTCAATTAACCGAACCATTTTCACAATCCTAATAACAATCCTACATGCTCATCCAATTAATGTTGAACTGATTTCCTGGGAAATAACCCTTGCTGATAAAATATTAAGGGAAATCTCTTCTAGGAAGTGAGAAAAGGCTGTTCTGTGAGAAACTGGCAGGAGGGAGATGGTGCAGGGCTTCTACCAAGGCAAGTTTCATGAGAGCATTGCATGACTGGCTCTTTGATGTTGCAGCATAGGAAAAGCCATCAGAGGCTGTTGTGTGCTGATCCAAACTTAGGAGAAGTGTTTTCACACAGACATCTCCAGTGTAGTGCTCCTGATTAGCACAGAGTAAAATGGTGCTGGGAAGGAGCCGGGATGTGTGGAAGTTACATCCCACTCTGATGACACCCAATGAGGATCTTAAAAAGAGTTGTAGCTTTCAATTTTCTCAAAAAGAGTCCTGATTCATTAGGCTGAACAGAAATGGTCAATCTTAGAAATCAGGGACAACTTGAAGAGCCTGGAGAAAAGCCCAGTGCTCAGGGGAGGTGAGTGACATGGAGTGGGTCTGATGTTGGGTCAAGCAATGAAAGGGCAGATTCTGGTAAATAAAGTGCTGAAGGAAGGTGAGATAATTTGTACCAGTCAATGCAGGACTGTGAGAACATTAGCATGATTTTGTTTTCTCATTAGATTATTCCTGGGATCAATAAAAGCAATAGTATTGACCTAGTACCTGTCTGTATGCATTTATGATTTTGCAAATTCTTCCTATCGATCAAGAATGATGTTTAGTCATTAGGACACATTAAATGGTTTAAAGAGTGACCAACCAATGTCAAAAATGAAAGCTGTTTATCTAATTTCTTGTTCCTAAAGATCAGCTCCCGTTCCTACGCTTTTTGCAATATTTTTATCTAGAGTGTGGAGAAAAAATATTCTGAAAGTACTGATAAGGTTCCCAAGTGATTTGAAGATTGAAAATGTGGTAAACAAGGAGAGACTCACTGATACACAACCTGGGCAGCCAGCTAAGCCAAGGACAAGCAGACAAATATGCATTTCAAGACATGCAAATACAAGGTCAAGCATTTAGAAGCAAGGAATGTAGGTCATGCTTGTGGAGGAGGAGGCTGTCTCAGGAAGAAGAAACTCAGGAAAAGGATTGTGGAAAACTAAATGCATATGAGTTCCCGCCTGTGGCTGCAGCTGAAAGACCAGTAAGATTCCCTGGATATAGGCCTAAGTATAGTAGGCAGTAGGAGTAGGGAGGTTGTATTACCTCCGGGTTTGGCACTGGTGCACAGCTGCCGGGTGTTTTGCTCATTTTGGGTGTCCACATTTCAGAAAACTTGCAAAAGACTGGAGGAGAGGCACAAAGATGATCAGAGTGTTGAGAAACTGCCCCATGGAGTTTGTGAGAGCTGCCTCATTTAATTTATAAACATAAGATTAAGGACTATTTCAAAGTAGTGAATGTGTTGGAGGAAGACAGGTGGGTGGTGCAGCAGAATTATTTAATTACTAAAATAGGAATTCAAGTGGAAAATAAGTTGAAAGTTGTTGACAGCTAGGGCAAAGACCCTGCTGCAGGTTCTCCACCACCAGAGATCTTTATAATCAGATGGAGGGTTTTTTTTCAAATACAAATACAAATATTTCCCTCTCAGGACTTCTAATGTCTGTGGTCAAGGTCGGGCGTGGGATACCCGGTCTCCAGGCTGCTGCCCAGCTCCACTGACACACCTCTGTGCCACACAGGAAAGCAGCAGAGCTGTGAGGGCAGGCAGAGGGACATGGGCAGATTGCCTGGGAAATGGGCTGCTGTCAGTCCTTGGTGTGTTCTTCCGTAAGTGTACATCAGCCTTCCCCACTTTGGCCCCTTCACTGGACAATTCATCTGGTAGGTGTTTCTGTCTGCTAAAATACTTGTTTGCATGCAATTTATTTTCTGTTATCAATTCATCCCAGGCCCACCTCACACTTTTGAAGGAGTTATTTCTATAAAACAATTTATTTTCCTGTAAGTCTCTTTGCCTAAAGTAATGTTGTAACCCATTTCCCTCTGGTAAGCAGTCATATCCAGACTTTCTGTACTCATCTAAAATCCAGCAGTATAGTTTTTGGAGATCTGAAGCACCAAGATATCATGCTGGAGCAGCTGAAACCAGTACAGGAGATCAAATATTAAAGCAGATGGGTCAGGGCACAGTACGGTGCTTCACAAGGGCTTCTGAAGCTCTCTGCAGAGCGCCTGACTTGTACAGAGACTACATCATCAGATTCATTTTGCTGTGTGTTTGCAATTATTGCTGCATACCATCATTATGGTATCCTGAATTTTTGGTTTGCCATTCCCTTGCAGTGCTTCTGCACTAACATCATGTAAAGAGCATTGCCAATAATAAATAACCTCTGGTTTTAACATACTGTTATTTCAAAGGTTAGGTTATCTCCATGACAGCTTGACATTCAAGGATCACAAAACTTCCCTATAACAACAATGCATGGAATGATCTAATTATGCTTTGACAGGTCATTCCACAAAACAATTAGGAGGGACTGGAGATATTTTATTGTGTTGCTGTGTGTGCTACTTGTCAAAGGCATGAGGTAGGAAAACTATAAAATAAACAATACTTTCAGGGCTAGTGGCTGCTGCTTGGGTAATCTGTCTGATCCCTTTCCTTCCTCCTTCCCCTTCCTGGATGAAGACTGACTTACACAAGCCGAGGTTGTGGCTCTTGAAAACATTATCAGTCTGCTTTTAGCTACAGCAAATTATTTAGGAGAATCCTTTTAGTGACAGGAGAATTTGGATCAAATGTACCTGGGGCTGCAAAGGGCAGCAAATAAGTCTCCTGAAATCTTTGACTAAATTTGCCTCAGTGTCCTCCCTTGGCACACTGCCACACTTCAGCCTTATTGTGGTGGGGCTGGCTCTCTCCTTGCTGGCACACCTTGTGCTCGGTTGCACCAGGAGTAAAATGTGTTTCCACTCTTAAAGCGCTATTTGTTCATGTGTTGTTTTTGTTTCAATGGTGCTGCTGGGCAAGGCAGGTGGAGCAGGTCAGGTGAGACAAGGAGCTTCACAACACATATTAGCTGTGTGTCCACACCAGGTACATCCCCGGAGCGATGGCGTGAGAACCACTACCCATCACGTGGAGCTCCCAGGGCTGGGACACTCACCTCTGGACCCAAGCCAGCTCAGGCACAGGAGGATAAAAGCTGGGCTTTCCCCTACTCCAGCTCCCTGTGGTTCAACCCTGGGTGAAAGCCCAGATTGTGTCACCCTTGGGAACAGCATCGCTGTGCTGGCACGTGTCACACAGCCCAGCGCACACTGAGCCTCTGCAGCCCGGAGTGGCTCTGCCTGAGGCCACCCCACGATCCCTTGATGGTGCTTCCTAGCACATTTTCCTCTAGCTGTGCAATGTGAGTATGCAAGTGTGGAGGGATTTTCATCCCAGGGCTCTCAGGAGCCAGCTCCAAGCTGCACAAGTATCCACGTATAGGGCAGCCTTGCTCTGTCTCACCTATATCAAGTTTCCTTCTGGCTTGAGTTAATTTCTAGCAGTAGGAATAAGGAAAAATCGTGAAGTCCTTTTCAATGGATGGTTGTGGGGAGAGCAGAAGGTTTAATTACTATGTGCATAGTGTCAGACACAAAGCTCTCCACCATTATATTCTTGGGAGTATGCCTTCTTTTACTAGTCACACTTGTATGCTAAATCCTGACTAAATGCTTCATAAGAAAAGCACCAGCAAGACCGAGCTGGTAGTTTTTTCATGAACTACACCTTTCGGCTTGTTGCTGCCTCCTCCATTGTAACTTAGAATGAGATATTGTCATGTTCTTGGCAATAATTATGTGTGTATTATTATAAAGGTTCTGTTGATTAAAAAGCTAGAATGCATTATTTTAAATAGTCAAAATATTGTTTCCATTAAGATAAAGGTATTATTTACTACAATAAAATACTGCTGAGCATTTATATGACATTCTTTCTCTTCAAAGCACTTTAGCAATGTTAATCTAGGGAAAATGTCTTCTATAAAAAGATGAAGAGAGCACTGGGGTCAAGGGAACAGCTCTCAGAATTTAACATTTTATCACCACCTGCTGAAAAGCTGGGACTTCAAAAAGGCTTTCCAAATAATTTTGTTTAGAAGAGAACAGCTTCCCCTGTTTCACATGCCTGCTATGCAAGAAAATGGTCCAACTTTTTCATCAAATGTCCAGGAGAATAGTTGCCTATTTTAGAGACTTTGGTACCAAAGTCTGGGCTCCGAGAATTTGGAAATGTGCTGTGAAAGGAGAAGCAGTGAGTCATCCTGAGCAAGAGGGGCCTGAGGCTCTGCAGCATCTTAAAAAGGCACTGGGAAGCTTAAGAAAAAGGTACATTTAATTGCTTTGCAAATGATTATCCCATTGCCCTTGGTAAACGCTAGGTTAGAAGACGCATCACACAACAAGTTATCTTCCTTTTTAAAATAAAGGTTAGTTTAAGCTTATCAAGAAAATTAATTGCCATTGCAATGTACCATGGAAAAATGCTTTCACTCTATCCTGAAGACAGCTGTGAGGCCGTAACTCTCCTTCTGGATACAAGAATAAGTTCTCTGCCAGGGTAGTAATTATCTCAGCATCTGTCTCTTTCTTTCTCTGTTTTGAGAGAATCGAAAGCCTCTGACAAGGTTTGCAGATCAGCAAACATGAGGGAATTCTCAGCTTCTCTCCCCAAGAACTAGCTTTTATGTCCTTACATTCCTGTGCACTCTCTCACTTTTCTTTCCTCCAGCAATAGGATCCTCACAGATGCCCCCTGCTCACAGCTGAGGTGTGTTACCCCTTGCTGCCAGCCCCAGCAATGGGAGGGTGTTTGTGAAACCCCCTTTCCCATCACTGCACAGCTCAGCTGGCTCTGGGTTGGGCTCCAGCCCTGCATAGTTCATGCACGAGTGCAGGCAGGAGAGATGTGCATGTGGCTTCTCCAGAGTCGGGGGAAGCCATGCTTTGCCCCCCGGGGGCTAAGGAGAAAAAAAAAGAATAAAAGGAGAAAATTTGTCTTATCAGAGTTTTACCCAAAGTCTTTTGAGGAATCAGTCTAACCAGCAACAACCCTTCCCTGTAGGGCTCTCCTGCAACTCCTGAACAATGTGGTGTAGCTGCAGATAACCCTGACACTGATGCTTTCACCATGCATTGTGTCAAGCTCACATAAGGGCTGAAATGCAAGATGTTCTGGGACCCAAAGGAAAAACATGAAGCTCAGTTCTCCCTCCTCCTCCTCCACCAACACCATGCCCTGTCCATCCCAACTCTTGGAAATCCATGTCCTCAAGGGCAATCTCCCAGCTGTTGTGTCAGATCCTGGGGCAGCTAATCCTCACTGCTCAGCCTGTGTTCCATGCAAACATATCTAAATATATGAGCCTTCCTTATCTTTGATGTATCATTCATGCTCTCCCCCATACAAAGAGATCAAAACCACAGTGCTGCAGGATTTGGTAATTTCCCTACTGACACCAGCATCCCATTTTCACCTTTGTCTGGGGTCCCTTTGGCACACCCTTGTGATGTGCCTTTCTTGTTCCTTGCATCTGAGTGCTGTGCCTGGAGGCTGAGCCTTACTCATTATTGGTCTCTGTTATGTTGTGTGAGATCCCTGAGACAGACCCTGACTCTTCTGACTGTCCCCACCAGCATTTCACGTGCTCTTTGCATGCACCCTGTTCCTCCCACTCTGAGCTGAGAGCATCATCTCACATGTTGTCAGCTCCTCCGTGATTGTTTTGTACCGTGAACAAATTGCATTGCTGGTCTGTGCCTTCACCCTTCCAGGTTATTGATCATATAAATTAATTAAACTGATTCCAGTGCTGATCTCAATGGCAGTCTATATTTTGCAACCCAAACTGCTTTCATTTAACTACTCATTCTCATCAATATCACAGCCAGTTCTTTCTCCACTCCAGCAGCTTCATCTATACAACAGCCAATACCCACATAATGACCTTCCAGCACAGCCTTTGCCAATTCTTCCTCTTGTCCAAACCCTCTCTACAGCTTTCTAGGGTGTGATCACTTTTTCTTGTGCCCTGAGCAGAAAAAGAGGGGTGATGCAGGCTATACAAAGGATTTAGGTATGGAAATAATCATGGCTGGAAAGAGGGAAATCATTCTCTACCTGCACAGCAGCTGTCAATTCCAAAGCCAGCACTTGCCTATGCTGACTATGGTAATTTTCCCAAGGCAGAGCAAGCAACAGGCAGGGTCTCTGAAGGTGTCACACTTGCTTCTCCTTGGAGTATAAGGCAATATTTGTCCTCTCCAATTGCACAGATCTTTTATTGGCAATCACCATGCTCGTGTTCAGCAGAGGTATCAGTTTGAATTTTTGTAACTCCCAGGAGTTTGATACACCTCTCTTCTCTCGCTCCATAATTTAAAGAGAGTCTCTCTGCCTGTTTTCAGTTTATCATGATCCTCTGCCTTGGGACTGACACTGCAAGATCTATTTATTTCTCGTTGCTTTGAGTTTAAAGTGAAGACCCTCTTGTAACCCACTCATAACCTTCATGGGAGAGTGGAGTATCCTTGCCAATTATCTCAAAGATAGCTTTATAAACTCATTCCCTCCAAATATATTTTACAGGGGGAATAACTCACATGAAAAAGATTCACCTTCCTTTTAGCAATGTCACTGGAGTCACAGCAGATTCAGAAAAAGTTGAAACACTAACAGGAGTCGTATGAAATCACACACACTTCCTCCTTGCTTCTTGTTTTCCCTCTGCCATCTCTCCTGGCTGTCAGAGCTCCCAGTGACATCTTGAGCAAAAGAATCTACATCTCTAAGTCCTCATGCCCTTTGACATAGTCAATTTGTTCTTACCTCCCTTTGGACCGAAAATAAATGGGCGAGTTCTTCATTATCTTCCAAATGAGATGTGAAACTGAGGTCCTGACCACTTGTGATCATTAGAAAAATCCCATGGCACTTCTTGCGAGAGCAAGACCATTAGCCCTGATGTCCTGGCAGAACTCCAGTTTGGGTGATTATAATTACATTTTGCCTGCTTTTGTAGCTTCAGAGGGATAATACAACTTCCCTCTGATGCTTTCCCAGCCTGTCGTACAGGGCAGCAGTGCCAGCAGCAATGCTTCCCCATCCATGTATCCAGGGTTCCTCTGTGAGGGCAGGTTAAACACGGACTTGTGTGGCCCAGACCAAGGGAGAGATAGGTCATGGGCTGCTTCTTTCCCAACTCAATTTGATTTTCTGGGTCCCTAGGAAGAATCTCCTGTCTCCCTGCCCAAAGGCCCTGTTCTGTGCACTGGCTAAACCCCCAGTAACTCTGCTGTTTCCTCTAAAGGGACCCTTGGGGTGATTTGCTGGGGTCTCACTGTGTTTTCTGGCTTCTGGACATGGCTCTGCTATAAAAATCCTTCAATACACAACCTTGATTTTCCATTCAGTCCGTGACCCCTTGTATTATATGCAGCTGGATAACAGGTGCCTTCCTGCTATTGCACTTTTATTTTTGTTATGTTTTGAGTTTTTACAGCCATGCAACCAACCCAAATAACAAATCTTTACTAACCTTTTGTGTGTTTGCCTCTTGCACCTATATCTGGGAGATGTCTTGTCTGCATTTTGTAACCTTTTGTTTTAGACCCTAGGAGGACACTTTTAAATGCAAGTTATGGGTCAGGATCCAACATCCACTCAAGCCAATGGAACTACTTCCAGTGAGTGCCATAGCTTAGTCAGAGTTTGAACCATGCTGAAGAAGAGGAAACAAATTGGATGAATTTTTCTTCAGAGCTGCCTCAATGGGAATTCAGTGTCCCTGTCCCTTTGAGGACGTGTTTCAAAAGCACTCGTGGGGCACTGTGAGCAAAACATCACAAAACTGAGTAATGCAGTACCCCATTTGTTGGCTGTGTCAGAGACTTGGGAGGGGAGCTTTAGGAAATCCAGGACATCCCAGCCAGGTATTTTAGGATGTACATGTGGCAAACAGTCCCAGTGCTAAGGACTGCCTCTAATCATTTGCATTCAAGGCAAACTGAGTTACAGTGGACTCTCCAAATCAGTGTTGATCAAAACATAAATGGGAGGAGAGAATAGCTACCAAAAATTATTCAATATTTTTCTACAGGAAGCCGCAACTTCTCTGGGAAAAAAACATGTTAAGCCCTGGGAGGCAGTGGGAGGTGGGACCCCAGTGCATCCACAGCCCTTCTCCCTTTGGAGGGGTGGGATGACCAGCCACGCTGCCCTGGAGCTGCTGCACACCTCCACTGGAGCTGTGGGGCAGAGCTTGGAGCTGTGGGTCTGCTGCCCTATGGACATGCTGGGAAGCTATCCATGTCTTTAAGACCTTTTCAATTTTCATTTTAAATCCAGAGTTGGTCTGAGTTCATTTGATCAGAGACCAGCCTTTTTTGCCTGTGTTTATTTGCCCGTTTGGCTGGCTCAGTATGTGTTTCATTTCCCCGGCTCCTTTGGCTTTTCTTTGAAGTCTGATTAGAACAAATATGCAAACCGCCTGTCCTAGTGGGAAATTCCTTCTGCAAACATGAGGGTGCCAGCCTGGCTCTGGAGCAGCCAGCCCAACTTGTCTGAGGGAGTGGGCTTGGGGGGTTTGTTGGTGCCACTGCAGAGCCACGCACCAGCCAGAACCTGCAGTGCCCATTCCCTTCCACGTCATGTGCAGACTCGCACGCCGAGCTGAGCCACTGTCTGCACCACGCAGGTATTCCCAACAGCATCACCTTTGACACTGAGCAATGTGGGAACGAGCAGCAGCCGTGCTGACACCTGGGAGGGTGCAGGATTGGGACCTAGGGCAGAGCAGGGCTCCCTGGCTCAGACTTGGCACAGGCTGTGCTGTTCTGCATGGGCTGGTGAAGAGCAGCTCACAGGGGCTACAGCCCTGCAGAAGATGAGCAAGCATTTCAGTAGGGGCTGCCTCTCGCCCCCACCCTGCTCAGTGAGGAGGCTCCGTGCACCCAGAGGCTGCATCCTGGACAGCCATGGAGGGGGTGAGTGTGCAAAGTCACAAGGAATTTTTCATCAGACTTGGAAAGCCACTGCTCATATTGTGCACAGACATATTTTGGCATTATTTCTCCCTGCTGCATGGTGGAGTGGCCAAATACTGCGACAGAGAAGAACTTGCAAGAAGAAAAGATATTTTTCCTTAAGCTGAGAGCCACTAGAAAGAGCTCAGGCTGCAGCAGGCTTTCACTCCCCTATCTCTATTTGTAATTAAGCTTTGCATTAGTATCAGATGAAATTAATGCTCAAAGCTCATTCCCTATTAGTGGGGAGGGGTGTTACTGTTGTGCATGTGTGTTTAAAGCAGAGTTGTACCTGCTGATCTTGATGAATGGGTCATTTGTGCTGTGAGTTTTCTCTGAAAATGAGGAGGAGAGTACACAGCCCTGGTGCTGATAAGGGATGCTGTTATTTGTGTTCTGTAGCCATTTCCCCAGGAAGCCGTTGCTTCATTTGTATTGCTTTTTTAACCTTATATGCTCAGTGGGCCCAGGCAAGGCTTCTTTCTTCTTGAATTAAATGTAATCAGGCTGAGCAGCGAGGAAGAAATGATGAATGAGGACATCATTTTGGAAAACACATATCTCCTGACTGCTTATCTCAATGACATAAGAGGACTTGAATACAGTATGGAAAATAAATGCAGATGAAGGCTCAGCATATCATGCTGGAGAATAATAGCTCAGAGGGTTAGACCTGGCCAGAAACTATTTATTATTTAGAGTATTGCTCTTGTAATTTATAAAGGTTAATCATTTAAAACTTTAATTATCCTATAGGAAAATGGTTGAAGAGCTCTGGCATTTGTCATCCTTGCAGCAAGAAGGGACCATGGCAATAAAAGAAGCAACCTTGCAGGGAGAGCTAGTGCCTGGGCTGACCCATCCAAGGGGGTACCATTGTCTTTCCTACCTGCAGCCAGATCCAGTGCCAGACCAACTCATCCTGGGAGAACTTTGGGGGTAAGGATGGGTGGAAAAAGGGGGTGTGCAAGGAAGTGAAGTGCCAGTGATGCACAAAAATGTCTTGCAGAAAGGTGGTTACAGCAAGGAGCTGTTGTCCTTCAGGGAGGGCACTGAATAAAGTCCCCTCACTTCACCTCCTGGCCACCCTCCCAGGCTGGCAGCAGAAACTCAGAAAATGTCACAGCACATGAAGTCTCTAGAGGGCAAGAAGAAAAAGGGACTCAAAATAAAACTTCATGAAGTGGAAGAGTGGTGAGGTTGTCTCATCTATTCTAAGGCTACATTTTTAGACAGGGTACATTTCTTAATGGCCCTATAAACCAGGTGAATAAGGAGAAGAAAGGGGGAATACTTGCCAAATAATTTGCTTTTCTAACACTCCAGTGTAGCACTGAAGTTATTTATTTGCAATGTGACTTCCTCTAGATAGAATAAATCTGATAAAGTCTGGCCACACTGAGCTAAAATGGCATTTGAGCTGGCTTGTTCAACACAGGTCAGTGTGCAATTATGGAAACATCCACATTTTCACCTGGAGCAGAACAGGCCACTTTGCCATGAAAAAGAAGGGGCTTTTTTTTCACTGATAATCAGATTTCCATGAGAAACAAACTGCCTTTGCAAATTCGAGTCATCAAGCTATGGTTGTGTTCTGGTGGGGGAATACTGCTCATCACAAGAACAAGGAGTACAGCATATCCCAGAACAAGTCCAGGGAGAATCTACGTTAAGAGAGTATTAATTATAATAAATAAAGATGACAGAAAAGTCAACATTTAGAAAATACTGGAGGGTTAGCCCAGCTCAACCATGCTCAAACCATCAACAACTCTCAGACTTTGAATATCTGCAATTTGAGACTGGAGACCATCTTCAGTGCTAATTGAAAGATGCTTATGAATGCAGCAAAACACAGTTTATCTGACCCCCATGTCAAGCATATTTCATTGCAGAAAAGCCCTGGAATTGCATGGGAATCCTGCACCCACCAGCAGAACTGGGCAGTACAGCAGTTTACACTGCAGCTCGTTGCACAGGGAGCTGCCAGGTTCCTTGCAGAGCTGAGGGAAATCTCCAGACCTGTTTGAAGGTTTGCAATATCCATATGTGGGGGAAGAAGAGCTTTGGTTAGCAGTCTGAATCCTAAATTAATTTAATTGAATTGGTATTAATTAGTGTCTCTGTTTATTGACATTGCCGTAAGATTTTCCATTAATTCACAGAGTGGCTGTTTTGCCTTGCTCATGAAATCCAGGTGTCAGGGTCCTCCAGGTCTTGGGATACAGCCTTTCCTGAGAGGATCCCTTACACTACTGGTGTGCAAAATGCACAAATGCAACTGCTGGCAACGAGGGAAAAGCAGCAGAGAAAGAATTAAATTCTGTATTTATTCTTGTTGTTGACTTCCCTCATTCCTGGGAGGCATATCTTAGACAAACCTCAGTCTGGTGGTATCTTGCTTGAGATGCTACAGGGCTGCTGCAGGCAAAACATTGAGGGTACTTGGGTGTAGAACACTGATTTGTCTGTGTGTAGTCTTTGAGCAACTCACAGCTTTGTTTCTCCCTGGGAGCAGGGAGTGGGATGGCGTTAAGCTGTGGAAGGACTCAGGAGTGCTTCTACAGCAGCAGCAGCAGCAGCAGCAACCCTTCAGAGGAGGTGCTTGGCATCCCTTCTTACTCCCATGATGGAAGGCTGCAGGATTTCATTCACAAAGCCCACAGGTCCCTGAGGAAAGGATGCTTAGGCTCATTGCAAAATGATGGATCAAGGTTTAGCAAGGCAAACTGAGAATTGGGACTGGATCAGTTTTGGAAATCCTTCAGTGGCCTCCTTACTGAAAATGACAATTATCCTGCTGGTATTCTTTCTCCTGCTATATTTTTAATGTAATTTCGCTTTAAAAACATGATTTCCAGTTTTTACTAGGTATCCCCCTATTTCTGATTTACTTCAGCAATTATCTCTAAGTAGCACTGCAGTGCCACAAAACCGAGGTGCTCTTCTGCTTGCTGAAAAGCCACTAAATCTTGGAAAGTGACCATGAAATCTAAAAACAGAACAGAGGTAATGGCTGGAGCAGCACTCCCTCAGAAAATGAGTCATGGAAACGTCAAACACAATGAGCTCTTTGCCTCTCAGATGGTGTGTGACAAAGGAAAAGGTACCGCACGGGCTGATCCCCTCCCGCCATCCTGGGCTCAGTGGTGGCACGCTGGCTGCCAGCACTGACATTCAGTCTGTGCACAGAACTGCCTGGGAAAGGTCATAGAATCACAGAGTCATAGAACCATAGAATCATTAATGTTGGAGAAGACCTCCAAGATCATCCAGTCCAACCTTCGAGTGAACACCATCATGCCCACTAAATCATACTGCAAAGTGCCACTTCTACTCATGTTTTTAACACTTCTGGGGCTGGTGACTCCACCACTTCCCTAGAGAGCCTGCCTTGTCTCTGGGAACAGATAGTGCCTGAAAATCGAAGTTGGGTAGGGGGTGCTTTTGGCAATACTGATTTTGAAAAACACTGTGCAATGATCTCACGGATGGCACAACAAATGGCAAAACGTTCTGTATGACAAAGGGAACCTCTGGCCTGTAAAACAACCCTTTTTGGAAGTGCCATAGAAACCTGTCAGTGCTCATCCTTCAAAGGCTGCTTCGGTGTAGGCCAAGGGCTCCTCACTTACATGCAAAACAAAAACAATATCTGCGAGGTAAGAAACTGTGAAGGGGAAATAGTCTTCCCTTCCATATTTGCACACTGGTCTTTAAATTGCATCATATAAATCAGCCCCGCCAACTAAATGTGGCGTGTTCTGAAATATTGTATTTGCTTTGGATCAGTTCACAACCAGATTGCTTTTATTTTGTTTCATAAGAAGTTGAGATTGGAGATGTATGGACATGTTACTCTTTATGTTTGCATCTGCCACCCTGGCAGGAGAATAATGGTTGCTTGGGTTTTGCAAACATACTCCAATTATTTTCCTAAAATGGCTTGGATGAAATACTGGTGGTTCATATAATTAGCTGAAATAATAAACTGGCAAGATTTTTTGTTTCTTTTCAGAAGGAAACATACTGCAATGAGCTTAACACCCTATAGTGCAGTTGGCATGAACTGCAATGCCACGATGTGAACACTTTGGGGTGGATCACAGCCCGTGCCCAGCCTCAGTGGTGGTCCTGGGTAGAGGGACCTGGATTCCAACTGCTCTGTCTCCAGTATGGCCAGGGGTTTTTATCCATTCAGCTCTTTCAGAGTCAGTATTGCTGGGATGGATGAGATATTCCTGCAGAAAGGGATGTTTCTGGGGAGGCAAAGGAAGCTGCAGAAGATCACAAACCTTCAGATATGAGTGTTCCTACATGCCAAACATGCCAGCTTAGGTTCACCTTCTCCTTTTCCTCATCAGCATCTTTACCCGACAGATGGAAAACTTATTTCAGTGAGTGCCAAAGGACAAACCCCCGACACGCACAAGCAGAAAGGGGAGATGCTCCCAATATGCAGCTACTCATGGGCAGGACAGCCCTGCAGCAGACCCAGTACATTGGGCCACAAATTCCTGGCAGTTCAGTGGGCAGCTCAGTTCTCCCCTTGATTTTTCTTTCAGTCCTTGAAGGAGTTTGGTGATTTTATCACTCCCCTTAGGAGGAGGGATGAGTGCACTGGGCACATTTGGGTATGTTCCTTGGGGCACCTGCAGTCTTTGCATAGCAGCAAAGACTGGGGATTGAACAGAGAAATTATCCTGTGACACACACAAAACTCTTCTGCTCCCATTGCCCTTGTGCATTAAAAAAACAAAAATAAAAATCACCAATATTCTAAGTAGCAAATGCTGCAGACCTCTAAAATACCCTAATTTTGAGTCAGCTTTGGAGAAGATGTATGGGGTTTTTAAACACTTTTGAACCTGACAATACCAATTTTTATCCCTGACCTCTACAACAATCCTGCCTTCTTTCCTACTTCTCAGTATACCCTCCCTGTGCAATAACCTCTGCTACTCCATCCTGCATGAATTGTGTACACTTGGCTGGTGGATCAATCACCATAACAGCTGTTGTCTTCAAGGTTTATTAATGCTTTCCAACTGAATTCCTGTTTTCCTGCTAATAACCC
The DNA here is from genome assembly GCA_013396755.1 of Sclerurus mexicanus. Lineage (NCBI taxonomy): Eukaryota > Metazoa > Chordata > Aves > Passeriformes > Furnariidae > Sclerurus > Sclerurus mexicanus. Next base: position 271,720 of record VWZF01002699.1, on the reverse strand, counting down.
TACCAGTGGAACACACAATTATTCATGTGACAAACTTGCCACCCAAATGCTGGTGGGAAATTAGTAAGCCTTGCATCCAACTGGAAGCAAGTAATTTTTAATTTCTGCAATGGGCTTGAAGCTGGGATTATTACGCTGCAGGGCTGCCCTCACTCCAACTAATGCTCAGGAAGGAAGAGCAGCTGATGCGTGCAGAGGGATGAGAAGGGCACAGGTGCAACCCATAGAGGTTCATTTGGCCCCAAAGGTCACATTAGCTGGCTTATCCCCTGCACTTGGATTTGTAGGGTGCAGCTGAAAGAAGGAGAGGTCTGAAGCGGAGGAAGCAAACAGAAGCTGAATGTTTGGCCCAGCTGCTGCTGGTAGGGATGAGGAAAAACTATGCAGAAAGAGATATGTCACTGTGATAGAGCAATGAAGTTCCTATGGGGCTCGTGTGGGTCAGGCTGTTCCTGTGTCTTTGGTAATAGTGGGCTGGGCAACACCACAAAATAAATGCCTCTGCAGCAGTGAGGAGTTTGGCCATGGAGAAAGCCAGGCTGGGTTTATTTATGCTCCTCTTGTTTAAGCGAAGCTGCAGGTATCACTTCAGTAGCTCAGCTAATAGCTGCTATCTGTCCCCAGCAGTTCTCTCTAGTCTTTGGTAGATAGGCAATGCTCAGGACTAGATACAACTGCTGGGCACAGCTCCAGTTCCCTCTGGGAGAGATAGAGATAGAATTGTATATGGACTGAAGATAGTACGTGGTCTTGTGTATTGTTATGCTTTGTCATTTTAGTGTATATTATATTTGGCAGTTAGAATAGTTGGCCAAGCTGGGAGTCATCCCTCTGATTCAAAACAGTGCAGCTTGGCAGTTCTGTTTTTCTTTTACTGATTCATTCTGGTGGAAGTTAGAATTTGAGAAGTTTAAAAATTTAGAGGAAGAGTCTCATTGCTGTAAAGTATGGGTTTAACTTGTGGCTTTCTTTTTTTTTTTGCCTTGCACTTTCTTTATTGGCCCCAGGCACAATAACAGAGCTATCCATACAGGCAGTGTCAGTATTTTTATGCCTACTGTAAAAATACTCTGAACAATTTACTCTGAAAAAGCCAGCAGCTCCCTCAAACACAGCATTGCTAGGGCTGACATATTCCTCTTCTAGACAACTGAATACTTAAAAAAAATGCAAAACAAGCTGAAAAAGCAGAACCTGTCACTCATCCTTTGGTGGCTGTCAGCACTGGAAAGGATGGATGAAGAAGTCAAACGTGGCCATCCACTTGCACGCCGGGCTTAGAGGTAACTCCTTGGGAAGTTGGATGCAAACTTTTCTCTGGGACATGCTCTAAATGTCTGTGGCTTTGCAGTTGAATGGACATACTGCTCTGCTACAGGGAATAGCAAGGCCATCACCACCATGTGGTTGGCAAGCGTCTGTGGCAGGCTGCAAGGGGACAGGAGTCCTGCCAACCCTCCCAGGGCCCCTCATTGGCAGTGGAACACCTTCAGCTGATGCAGGAGCTGGGTGCAGGGTTATTCTCAAGGAACCAGGCATTCCTGTTTGTGCAATGCATCCCTGCATTCTGCAGAGATGTGTGTGCTGGACCTAATCCCACCCTGCATGAGGATTTAAGGGGTGGTGGCTTTGGCTCTTCACAAGCAGGGCTGACACTGAGCCAGGTGTGCTGTGGCAGGTATGGGCTGCTGGCAGTGGTTTCCACCTTTCTGTCCTTGTCACGCATCATACCAGAAAGCTCTGGCAGAGCTGCAATGACCTATCCCCTTCCCCATGCATCTCCCCCAGTGTGAGCAATATATGACAAATGCACAGACATGCGCGCATGAGTACAATCTTGACTGTTCCACAGTCAGCAGGAAGTGCCCATCAATCCACTGGAGTCACTTTAGACTGCTTTTATTCTATTTGTTTCATTATGCTGTTACGGCTCTCCTCAGACACAGTGCTAATTAACTCAATCCCATCCTAGCAACTCCTGGCTCCCACATCGTCTCCAGGGTTTCCAGTCCAGGGAATTGTAACAGATCATTTATCCCAGGGGGTATAAATGGATGCTTTTCTGTGATGGAGCTGTAGGCAGAGGGACTTATAATTGCAGAGGTGCATTCAAGTCTCTAATTCAGTATGCAGCATCAAAATTTGTATAGATTTTAAATAATTCATCACTGGGCTTTGGTATATTTAGTCATTCAAATTAGGAATCTAGAATTTTTTTCTGCAGAGAGCTAGTATGTGTCATTGTCAGAGGTTAACTCTGCTGCCCGTGTCCATGCAGAGGAGCTCAGACAAATTAAGTCAGAAGAAGTGACTGGCAGCAAAAGATACTGGAAAATCTGTGACATATAATGCCATGAGAGCCTCCAGGCAGCTGTGGGCTGGGCGATGTTGGGCCATGGTCCAGCAGGACGCACACTGTTGAGGTGTTGGGAAACATAATTAGCAAGGAGTTTTGCCTGGGACTGCAGGGTAGAGCCATTTGCATGGTCTTTAGGCTTCAAGCCATGACCTGCCAGCACCTGGGGACCATCTCCTGTCTTCATCTGTTGTTCCCAGTTCTGGATGTGGATTGCAAAACACTGGAAGCAGGAAGACACTCCTTCTCTTTGCTGTGTCCTGTGACTGTGACACAAGCAAGTGAGCACTTGTACCCATTAGCAGACACAGCAGAGACCTGAGGTGTGGCAGATTCCCAAATCCACTACAGAGGTGGAGAGTCCTTCTGCAAAGGAATGATTTAGAAATAGGGACCCATAGCTTCATTTTTTGTCCACTTGGCTTCTGGTCTGGATCTGCCCATCCCCTCTTCTTGACCCAAGGGAAGCCTTTGAAAAGGGGCTTCAGTAGAAATGACTTGCGAGGGGTCTGTGTGCAGCACACCCCAGCTGATGAGGTCTCCTCGGAATGTCGTAAGTTATCCACAAAGTACACTGGAGCCTTTTGTCCAAATGACAGTCTATTTATGAGAAACGCTGCTGTTCAGGAGGGGGTTGATTCTGCCAGGTCTCAACACCTATTCACCTTGACGGGAGGGAGCAGGGAGCACTCAGCACCTCTCCTAGGGTCTCAGCGCCCGCACAGCACTGAAGCCTTTTGTCTACCTCTTATTTTTATGCATTGCAGTCACATTATAAAGAAGTCCTGCAGAACATTCAATTACTTACCGCACAATTATAATCATATTTGTATATCTATAAGTAGGTCACCAGTCTCTTAGGTTAATCAATTATAATGGCATTCACACCGGTTTCTTTCATAAATCATTGACTTTTAGTGTATCTACTGAGATAATGGAGGAAAACCATCTAATTTTGATCTAACTAGAATGAAATGTGAACGTGCATAATTTGCTCTTACAAAGTGTATCTAATGTTCTCTACATCTGTATTTATTTGTGCTGTTTCATGCTGCATATCGCTTAAGTGGCAAAAAACACAGAGGCTGCTGCACTTAAAACTAAATGACCCAGAGTAATACAATTTATCTGCATTTATTTTACATTGTTCATCATGACAGATATTTTAATAACTCAGTTCTGATGCCTGGTGCACTGATTACCAATCACACTGAAATTTGAGGCCTGACAGCAAGATTGTTTGGTGTGCTGCAAGAATATTTTGGGAAGCTCTTTAGCCATGTAAACTAGGCAGTTAAGTGGGAAGGGAGGACTTTACTCAGTCTGGAGGCTGAGGAGGCCTTAGGACATTGATGGATGTCACCAAACAGTGGACATCTACTGAGCCACTGAGACCGTAGCTGCTTTAATGCCTACCCAAGCTGCAGTTTTCACACAACTCAGTGAAGAGGACAAATCATAACTGAATGGTTTCTCTTTTCTGCCTGCTTAACATGGGTGCCTCAGTGCTGCTGCTGGAAAATATATGTGGGAGGGTTTTGTGCCCCACTCAGTGGTGGCCTGGGCAGGATTTGTTTGGCTGTCACCAAGGGGCTGGGATGTATGCCGTGAAGGACAGACCAAGACCTGTACCTGTGCTACCAGGTCTGGCTGATATCCCAGTTTGACTGGAGAGGAGGGCTATGGAGATTCAGGGGCTTGGGATGCCTACCCTGCAAGGCTTGGGCAGAGTCACTGACTACTCTGGAAATTGGTTAGGAAACAGATTCTGCTTAAGCACTGTCTATTTTGCAGGTATGGAGTACCTTTGTGCTGATTTCCAAACAAGAACTGAAAGACCAGGCAAGTGCCTGAGCTCAGTTTTGTGAGACAGCAGCTCCATGGGTCTTCCCCAGCTTCCAGCAGCACTCCCTGCCTGATCCAGCGCTGGGAGCTGCAGGATTGCTCCAGGAATGTTGCGCCTTATAGCTCACTCCCATGCTGTGAGATCCACTTCCCAGCTAGCTAACAGGGCTGCTGTCAATCCATTAATCCCAAAGCAGCTTGTGAAGGTGAGATGACAATAGAGCTGGGTGAAATTACTCTCTTTTTTTAAACCTCCATTGTAACCTTTTACTAAAAATCTCCATCTTTTCAGAAGAAGCTGCTACCTGAGAAATAATCAGTGTTTTTACATCCTCTTGTGAGTGTTTTTGTTATGTTTTACAGGAAAAGAACCCACAATAAACAAAAACCCAAGAAATTTTATACCTGAATTGTTCTCTGCTTTTCTTATGCAAAAACATGGCAATTTCTATCCAAGGGATTTCTGCTCTATGGAGCTGTTTGGTTTTGACAAAAGGTTGCTTGCTTTTTTTTTTTTTCTTTTTTAATCTGAAATTGTTTACTGACAAAAAAATCCCCCAGCTCCTGTGACTTGGCCAGCTGGAAGGTCTGGCTCATTATTAATGTAATTATTTATTGTTTGGTTGTGGTAGAAGCAAGAGCCCTCAGCCCATCCACAGGGCCATCAGTCAATCTCAGGCATTGTGGAGGCTCCTTGCAGATTTGGTGACCGTATCTGGGCTGAATGGGATGGGGATGGCTCCAGAGAAGCGTTTGTGAGGATTTATGTGTGTTGGGCTCCTATTTCAGAACGGAAATGTGTCAGTAGATCATAAATGTTCTGACTGATTTACGTTTACAGGTTCAGGTGCCTTAGCCCCAAGAGTAGATAAATTGTGGTCTAACGTTTTATTTACGCTTTCAGGAAATTTAGTGTCTCTGGAAATACTGGGTCAGAAGTCCTGGAGGGAAGTTGACTTCTGATGGGATGGATAACCTGCAGGAAGAGCTCTACCAGTGCCCTGGGCAGCTCCCAGGTCCTGCTCTGCACCGGGTACTGTGGGAGGTGTTGAAAAACAACTTATTTCTTAAATTGTTTCATATCTGAGAAGATGAGTTAAATCCATTTCTATTTCTATTGGAAACACTACACGTCTGAAAAGACAGCAGGTAACACAATAGAGGGTTTAGCTGAGTTTTAGGTATGCAGGCAAGTTAAATTAATTAACAGTAATCTCTTTAAAATGTATGGCAGAGTAATACCAGTTTAGTCCATAGAAAGATTCTTTGGGACTTAATAGAGACCTGGGAGTAATTAATTATGCAATAACCCATAGTTAAGCAGATGATATCAGCAAGTCAGTGGGTAGAGTTCGGATTTGTCATTTTCCAGTGAGGATCCTTTATGTTGGCTGCATGGAGTCAATCTGCAGTGGTGTCTATGAGGGGCGTCTATAGCCCCCAAAATTTCCATGTGGATCACAGTTGTAATAGCTCAACCTTTACTGGAGGAAAACTATTACAGCACAAAGCATGTGGGTTCAGGGCAGGTACAGGTGCAAGGCAGAATTGAATATTTTGTTAAGAACAGATAGTTGGCTTAGTACCTTATAAGCACCTATCTAAGCTCTGTCCAATTAATGAAACACGATTTAAAGCAAAAAGGATTGGTACCAACCAAACCACTGCAATATAAGCTCTTCTAATTATGCAATAAGATAATGTCCACCAGATTAAAATTTTAATTAGCTTAACTTAGAAAAAAAATTAGATTTCTAGTTCTGGAACACCTAAAATGACCTCAAGGGGGTGGGGGGGAGAGAAAAACATCTGACCATTGTGTGTGTTCTCACGTCTGTTGTTTTCTGAAAGTTGTCAGCAAATCCCAGTGGGTTTGGGCTCATGGCTTTGCTTGCAAGACCCTGTTTGTGGGGCTTGGGGGGCTCTGGGAACAGCAGGGGCAGTGCACAGCGGTGCCCTTGGTTTTCCCCAGCACTCATTTCCAGCCCCAGCTGCCTTCAGTCACTCTCGCCCTGCTTTCAGAAGGCAGAAACATGCTGCTTATAATAGGGACTTTTGTTCTTTTTCATTGTTTTTTTTCCTCTTGCCTTTTCCCTATTCATAGATTTAAAGGCCAAAACAGACCATTAAGTCCAACTAATCCTACATCCTGCATGACAAAGGCCATCCCACCCATCCGTTAATTCCTCAATACCATGGCTGACCATGACCATGTGATTATATACCCTCCTGTAAATGCACTGGGAGCCTCTGCGCTCCAGGCATGGAGCAGGACCCCACTGAAAACACCCAGCCTTGATTTAAAGACCTTAAGTGGCAGATGATTTATCACATCCCTCATGAAACCACTCGAATGCATAATTACACTTACAGTAAAATAAGTCATTGGGGCTGAAATCATGGGGAGCCATAACATGCAGAGTGCACAGTGTACAGTTGTGTTTGGTTATGAGGTGAGGAATCCAACAAATCGCTTTTATGTCTTTTCAGGGAAGAAACAAAGGCATTTGAACCATTTGCACAACATAGAAGCTCTCCAGCCCAAGTGTTGAAAGGGCTAGACGCTTTCTGGGGAAGCTTTGAGGAGAGTAATAAAGAAAAGAGGATTTTATGATGCAAGGTCGAATGGGAAACTCTTATTGGAGGGGTTTGGCCAGCTCCTAGTCCCATGGGGGAAAGGAGGAAGAATTTGAATGTCGTGTGTCTTCCTTTTAGAAGGTCAAAGCCATTCCATACAATTGCAAAGGAGCATAAGAGAGATACGCTTATTCCTCTGTCATGGCTGTCAAAAATGGAGAAGGGGAGGAAGTCCCAAACACTACATTTCATCAAAGCCCTGAAGGTAAAAATGATCTGCTAGCCTGAAATTTATCTTAATGAGCAAAATCCAGCCAATGGAACAGGGTGCAGATGAAAGTGACAGATGGGATCATTTAAAGTTTGATTCTTTGCATGAAAGAAAATAATTTTTTTATAAGTTATTTTTCTTCTGATTGTTACAGTGTTCTGCATAGTGACACAGACTCTCATTGGCAGCCCCAGGTCTCAGGCAGATTAATTTATCCAGAGTGTCTGGGAAATCTAGAGTTAGAGGGAACTCCTGGAACTCCTTAGCTCACGTAAACCCATGGAGATGGTCCAAGAGCTGGTGGCAAGTGGAGGTAGTCTCCGTGGCCAAGAGATTTTTGCCAGGTAGGGAATGCAAGCAAAGACATGCCAGAGTTTATAACACAGTGTATGCTCTAATTTATCAGTTAATGGAGGGCTATGGTGGATTGTTCCCCAAAGCGTGTAAAGACATAAGATCTATTGATGAAATGTATTGTGTTGAAAGTCCTGTGGGGTACTGTGAGTAGTCCTGGGTTGGACAGTCTCAAGGAGTACTGTCCTGCCTCAGGACATAATATGATGAAATATTTTTAACCATAATAGGACAAAATGCAGGGATGGCTGCAGCAGGCTGTCCTGTGGGAGCTCTGTCTCTGAGGTTGGACCCCAAGTCTGAAGCTGTCCTGGATCAGCCACCTAAAAATACAAGCAGGTATCAATAGGGCAGGTTAGAAGAGTGTATAGAAAGGTACCAATTGGGTATTTTCAGGCACAAACAACTGCAAGAATTTACCACTGCTAGATCACTTGGATCTAGGCAGGTCCATAAAAGCTCTGTGCAGTTGGAAGATGCATATCTTTGTGGGGAATCTGCTGAATTTTGATGTGGAGAGGTGCTGTCCTACACCCCTCTGTGTGTAAGGCCATATTATTAAGCATTGCTTATCTTTTATAGGGAAAGATGAGCAGGAAAATGAGTGGAACGAGCCCCATGCATTATAATAAGATCCATCTTCACCATCTCTTTGCACAGGTAATTTTTGCACAGTAACCTAGTGCATGCACAACATCTGTGTGTATTAGTGTATACACATGGCACTGTCACAGGGCAGGAACAAGAGCATTGACTCCCCCTGCTCTGCCCACTTAATTTCTGATTAGATCAATGAGCAGTTAGCAAAGGTTCACGGTAAAGAAGAGGTCATCTTGGCTTTTCTGATTTAAGCAGTGTTGCAGTGGGTGTTATAATGCACACAGCAAACGTTTGACTATGCAGCCCCCAGACTGGGGGCTGTACTCGCACTGACATGAGATGTGTGAGGCTGTGATGGGGCTGCTGCTGGTCCCAAACTATCCCTTCCACTGGCCTGTAGCATTCCCAAAGCACTGAGCAGAAGGCTCAGACCAGGATGGGGCCAGCCCATGCTGCTCAGCCCTCACTGGGTGAAGGGATGCTCGCAGCATGGAGCGGGTACTCCACATCTACCCCTTCTGGAAAGGAAGGAAAGCTCTGGCCAGGGGACACGAACTGCATGTGCACTCCCTGCCACGTGGCTTTGTGTCAGCTGGGAAGAGAAGTACGGGATTGCAAGGAATTTCTTCAGATGTATTCCAGTAGTGGATTAAAATAGCTGCTACTATTTTAATGCTGCAAAGTGGCAGCTAAGGCACATGCAGGACTGGCAGCATCTCTACAAAGCGGGATTCCAAGAGCAGTCTGTGCCTGTAGCAAAGCAAATGCAGGGCTGGCCTGGAGTACCTGGGGAAAACTGGCCCAAGCCAAAGAACCAGTGACTAGAATTTCGGATCAGGAGGTATAATACACACAGCCCTGGTTTTCTTTGAGTTATTGCAAAGTGCTGTAAGGCTACAAACCTTGAGTATTTTTAGGAAACCACAAGAAACTGCTGTACTCAATATTTGTTATTTGCATGCAGCGCAGCTGGGGATTGTCTATGGAATTCTGTTGTGGTGACATTTTAAATGTTGATTTTTTTTTTGTTTGTTTTCTTATTCCAGAAGTTTCAGTGAAATATAACACAAATATTTCATTTCCCTGTGGACTCATGGCAGTGGTGGAGGGGCTGCAGAGGAAAGTGAGCTTTTCCTTTATAAGGAGGCTTTTAAAACTTAACTGGTAAGTGAAACCCTTATTTTCTGTTTTGTAGGGGTATGTTTGCTGTAGGCCTTTTGCAGCTGATAGAGCTAGATTTGAAATACAGAAAAGAAAATTTATCTTCACTTCTTTAGAAACTGTGAATTATTTATTTGCTATTCCTGGTAAATCTGCTGTTGCAAAACCTCACTGTGAAATGAGCGTTTCTTTGTTTCACTGGACTATGGGATCACTCCCTGAAGATTCATCAGCCCTGCTGCTGGAAGAAAATGTCCTCAAAGCTTCCTTTTTATTATTATTTGGTAATGCTTGAGGTTCTTTTTCTTCACCTTCATTTATTCTTCCATTCATTTTAAAACCTAGGTAATTGCATGAACTCATCTGTGGAAATTTAAGACCTCTTCCTGAGATTTTCTTTTTTGCTCCTGCATCTGACCACCTCTCACTAATTCCGCAAGACTGTGTTGCCCAAATTCAGCATCAATTTCAATAAGCAAATATTTACACAGCATCCAAGATGCAGTCTGTACACAGAAGGACACCAAATTAAGTTAAATCGATGCTAACTACTCCAGGACTGAAGACTGTCCAGGCAAAAGGTAGTACCAGTTTAAGTAAATCTATTTCAAAACCAGTGTAGTTAAAATGGAATAATTTCACTGTGAAGGGCAAATTTCACCTTTCAGATGTCTTGAATGCCTTTGGAACAAATCCCACGGTATTCACTCCACACAGGACTACCTATTGAGACAGCATTAGGTAATATGCCTTTTCCTACTGTTCCTTTCAGGGCCATGTGAAATTATTTCCCCGTTTGGTTTTAGGAAGATTCAACAAATATTTGTATGGCCTCTAACGGCCTTTTTCTTCAATGTGAAGCCACTGCTGAAGACCACTCTACATTGTCTTAGTCTCTTACTTACCTTAATCAAGCAAATGCTGCAGGTTTTGTCCTAAACTAGGTCAGATACACTGGTTTTGCATTATAAATCTTGGAAGTGGGCACAAAAATGTCTCTTGGACCATATGGCCTGCAGCCCTGGGCTTTGTTGGCTCATACCCTTTCTAATTCCTCCTAATCTGCTCATAAGCACCTCCAAAAGGGTGCTTCACTCACCTCACCAGTAATCTCTTTCAATGCCTGGCTGCTCTTTGGATCTAATGCCAGATAGTATTAATATACCCATCACTGTAATTATCCAGACAAGCAAACAGTGGCAGGAGCGATCCCAACTTCTCGCTTTTCCCACTGATTCAGAGGCATACTTGAAAGAGCCCTTTCATCCCCATGGATCCTGTTCCCTGGAGTTGTCCCAGGCTGTCCTCATCAAAAGGGAATTTGGTGTTTCAGCAGTTTCTCAGCCAGTTTCATGCTGGGAAAGAATCAGTGGTGATGGGGTGGTATCATTTATTCACTCTCCAACTGTTGCCCAGACACTTGGGACATGGCCAGACGCCAGTGCCACATCAGGTCTTCCTTTAAAACCTTTCACAGGACCGAGGTCTATGTGTGAAATGGAAATACTGCTGATACCTTGTAATTTGAAAGCTGGCCTGCTTTTTGCTGGCTCCAAATGATGGTGAAAATCCAAGATTTGCTGCAATGAACAGCCTGGATGGAAGGTTTCTGATGCCACGTGTTGGGAAGGAGGTACTTCTGAAAGCTTCCTGCACCCAGAAAGTTCTGTGCAAATACCTCCCGCCAAGTCCATCATCCCATGTGGGGTTTCTACAAAGTTCATTTAGGGATTACTCAGCAGCAAAATGAAACCGTAAGGGATTATCTTGCCATTATCTTGCAAGGTGGGTCCCTTGAGTTTCCAGGTCTTTGTCTCAAGCTTTGAAAGGCTGCCCAGTTTCCCACACACCCAGAGTTTTGGGCAATGTTTGTAGTCAGGAAGGCAAGATCTGTAAGTAGAGATAAATGTAAGATCAGTTCAATAGCTGGAAAAAACAGCTGTTTTGAACACCTCAGGCTCTCTGAGACCCACTGCATGATCTGGAGCAAGACGTTACACTTGCATCAAGTACGCTTGGTTTTAGGAATGAGCAGCAGTGATGCTGTGGTGACAAGAAGCAAGGCTTTGATGCCCACATCACAAAGAATATGCAAACTTGTATTATTCCTTTGATTAGCTGCTCTCTGATATGTCAAGTCCATGAATAATCAAGCTTCATTTTCTAATTAGTTTTACTCATCACCCCACTGCTCCCTGCCTATGCTCATTTGCATAGCCTTTTTCTAGATAAAGGCCTTATTCTGTGAGGTGTTAGCAGGACTTCCATCGCTCTCCAACCCCAGCATTTCTTTGGTCCTTTCCCAGCTCTTTCCTCACCCTCAGCCTTGCTTCTCCTCCCGTGCAATGAATGTCTCATTGCTCTATGCTTTTCCACTCTTTTTAAGCCCTGTGGAAACAGGGTGGTGTCTTCACACTCTCTGTCTCTTGGTGATATCTTTTGGCTCCATAATCCAGTTTTACCCAGTCTCAACAGAAAAGTAAAACTATCAAAGTTACCAGGTCTTATGGGAACGGTGAGAGGAGAAGTCCTTTCAGGGCAGTGGTGGACAAGGCTCAACCATTCACTTCCTCACTTTGAGGACCCATGATGGGAAAAGTGGTTTTGAATGCTCTGGCAGCAAACCTGTTCAGCCAGCAGCCTTTCCAGATGAGAAACAATTCCATAAAGGAAAGCTGCAGCAGTTTGGCTGGCAATGTTTGTGTTTGTTATTTGAATAAATATGCTGTTTTCATGACACAGGAGGCTTTTCTGTAACTTATCTTCTCCCCCTTCTGCACAGGTACTATAAGATGAATCACATTACAAGCAGATAAAGCAAAGTTAATAGCTCGTTTGCATTTCTTTTAATCAAGTTATTCTAATAGTATTATTGTGCAAATACGGTTTCCCCACTCATTTTAAAAAGAGCTCATCCTCCCAGCAGCTGTAGGTTCCTCAGCACTAGGGATTAGCTCTGTCCAGGGCTGCCACAGCCCAGCCCTGCCCCTCTGCCCAGGGGATTCACAGCTGTCTGCAATCCTGCCCATTCCTCTGTTGAACAGTGGATGCTGAGACCTATTCTGGCTGAACTAACATGAAACCTTGATCCTTTCAAAAAGCTGGAGGTGTTAATATCTAAAAAAACTCAGTTTTACACGCCAACAGCTTGCTTATGTCACAGCTGATGTGTGTCTTCTTTTTGCTGGGGCCAAGCAGTCACCATTTGCCAGCCAAATGCAGAGGTGAAAATCAGATGCTGTGAAAACAAAGGTCTTCAGGAAACACACAGGGATATGATGATCTGACCCAAACAAATAGCTAACAACAGTTTCCTAGAGCAGCAAAGAGTTTAAGGCTTGAGGCACAAGGTGTTGTATTGATCTGACTCTGGGTAAAGACCTGGTGCCTTTGCACACAAACCTCCACTTTTCTGAACGTTTCCGTGGGTAAATGCAGGGGGTCAGTCCAAGATCCTGCACCAGCTCAGCTTGACCCTGCTGTTGCATCCACAACAGCAGGAAGGGGTTGGAACTGGAGGCTCTGGAGGAGGCTGTGCTGAAGGGGCAGCTGCTGACCGGGTAGGGGACAGAAGGGACCAGCTGGCAGGAGAAGATGCTGGTAGGTGGCAGAAAAGAGGAGCAGTGGCCATACCCATGTACTCATCTGGGCACAGCCATGCACATAAACATGTGATGGGGGTGATGGGATTCCCTTTGCCAGAAGAGGAGAAGGGTCATGTGGAGAGAGCTGGAATAAGGACCATATGTGTGGGGTCTGTGGAGATACCACATACCAAGAAGGAGGTGGAGATTTTTTTTCCACTGGTATTATTAGGCACTCAGTGTTTTTGCTTGACCTCTTAACTTAAAACAGCTGACCTGCCAGCCATCAAAACTTGCCTGTGCTGTGAAACCTTAACAGCTCTGCTCTGTCCTACTTTTATCTAGTTTGGGGCGATTTTCATTTCTTTAGTGCCTAAGCAAATGTTTTGTGTCCCTGGATCAAAGCTCGGGAGCATCATTTACATACTGTGAGTGAGAAGGCAGCAGACTGGAGACCATCGCTCATCAGTTGAAAGGATGATCATTGTTTGTTTAGCCCATTCCAAAATAATGGCTCTGCTGGGAACACCAACCCAGTACGCATCATATCTTTTATAGTATATATTAATTTAGCTTAGACATTAGGCCATTGTTATTCTCTCCATTTAATTCTCATGTATTAGCATTCAGGATCAGTTTTAATCCAGAACACATCTTCGTTATTTCATAATATAAAATAAATAAAACTGGAGGCAAACATATTTTTTTTTATATTAATGACTGGGAGAGAGTGATGGATATAAAGCACAGACATCTTTATAATTTTGAGGCTTGAATTTCAGAACACAGCCTTTTCATTAAATGGTGCAATCCTTTCATTTTGGAGATACAAACAGAGGAAAATTAACTCAGTAGTTCTCATGCCTAGAATCTTTGTGATAAAATTGCCTATTATTGTGAGTGCAAACGTTTTCAAAATATTAGAGACAACTGGAAAAAAATAGGAAAGACAGGATAGGTTGCTCAAGGATGAAACCCATAAAGATATCTCCTACGAATACAACGTGTACCTGCTGAAATTATTTAAACAGAATTGCTGTGAGAGGAGAAAGGAGGCAGGCCGTTTTTTTTTTTTCTTTTTATGATGAATAAAGGTCTGAGAGAGTGTTTACAAATTATTTTCTTTGCTGCCTGCTGTGCATATTAGAAAATTCAGCTCTTGGCTGATTGGCCAGGCAGAGAAACAGAAGTGTCACAGGTGGCAAGGGAACGAAAGCTGAGGTGCTGCGGTGCAGAGGGGAAGGAGAAGCTCAGACATTTCCAGCCCTACCTCAGATCAGGGATTAGTGAGATGCAGCACCTCTGTAACATCTGCAGCTGAGCCCATCAGTTAAATATTGGAGCACATCAGTTAAACTGGGGGTGGCCAAACCCATGGTCCTGCCCTGGCTTCTTTTCCTTGAAAGGACAGGGAATGGGGCAAAAACCTCACTAAGCCAGAAGCCTCAGGGGTTTTTTTAATTTGCTTTTTCTTGAAAGGGTGAAGTTTTCACAGACATTAACTACCACAACATTAGCTACACCAAAGAGGGAAAGGGAAGCCTCAAGCTCACTGGTTGTGCTGTGCCCCCCGGTGCTGGCATGTGGTGTGTGGGTGTCCCTGCCTGCGGAATGCCACGGGGTGGGCAGCTTTGCAGCCGCGGACCCCTCAAAGAAGGGGTGAGCACCAGTGTGCTCCCACCCACAGGCCTCGCTGAACAGCCGCCAGCAGCCGGAGGGCTAAACATCATTTGCATATAAATATACGAAGGACTTGAATCAGAGGTAAATCCACAGGGCCCTTGTTGTTATTGTTTTATTTACAGAACACTCTCCTTGTGCAGAGGGGTTTCGAAATATGCTGACAGAGATAGCGCAGGTATTTGCTACTTGAATTAACCGAAACCCCTTGGGGCGTCAAGAAAAACAGCCGATGCACTGACTCCACACCTCCCCATCCAGCCCGGGGGTGTCGGTGTGAGCTGTGGAGGCAAAGCACAGCTCGGTGCCCAGCGATGGGCGTGTGCTGGACGGGCCGGACGGTGGCACCGCAGACGTGCCACTGCCATGGAATGGGATGTTCCCTGCTGGAACAGCACCCTCCGCCCTGTGCCGCCTGCTGCCGGCGGGCACTCGGGTGGGCGGGATGGCCACGGCGCCGAGGATGCGCTGCTCGCCGGGATGCCGCCGGTCCGGCACGGGGGCGGGAGGACGGAGCCCCCCGGCGCCCCCGGTGCGGGGCACGCTCGGAGCTCGGTGTGCTCGTGGCGGGAGCGCTGGTTGCGCTCCGTGCGTGGAGCTCGGTGCGGGTCCCGGTGCGGCGCCAGGTCCAGCGAGATGCCGGTGCTGGTCGCAGCCCCACTGCGGTGCCGGTGCTGGTCCCAGTCTCAGTCCCGGTCCCGGTCCCGGTCCCAATCCCACTCCCTGTCCCATTCCCGCTCCCGCTGGGGGCGGTGCCATCCCCAATCCCATCCCCAATCCCATCCCCTATCCCCAATCCCATCCCCAATCCCATCCTCGGTCCCCGCTCCCGCTGGGGGCGGTGCCATCCCCAATCCCATCCCCTATCCCCAATCCCATCCCCAAT
>VWZF01002699.1:106865-255628 GCA_013396755.1 Sclerurus mexicanus | reverse complement strand
AGGAGGAGGGATGGGGGAGCTCGGTGGTCCACAGCACCCCGGCCCGGAGAAGGGTGCACAGAGGGCTCCGGGAGCCGCAGGGGCGCCGCGGTGGGCGCAGCGTGCCCCGAGCTCTGCGGAGCGAGCGAGCGAGCCCTGCCCCGCGCCGCCGGCGGTGGGGGATGGAGGGGATGGAGGGGATGTCAGCGATGCCCCGCCGGCCGTGGGTGATGGAGGGGATGTCAGCGATGCCCCGCCGGCCGTGGGTGATGTGGGTGATGGAGGGGATGTCAGCGATGCCCCGCCGGCTGTCGCGGGGGTGGCCGCTGGCAGGGACTGGCCTGGCGGACCCCCCGAGCGGCTCCTGCAGGACCGAGGCTGCTCTGGCTGCCTGCGAGCTTCCCCCGGAGCGTTCCCATCTCTGGCAGATCACCTGGCTGTACTGGGTTTCTGTCGCTCCTGTGTACGCCAGGAACTAGTGTTGGTTTTGCAGTGTTGGTGAGCCGCAGTATGTTCTTGCACCTGAAGTTTTGGCTCAAGTGAATGGCGGCCTTGCAAAGTAAAGGTTGCTGTTATGGCTGAGTAACCTGCAAGTATTTGCATTGTCCTTCAGCCCTAACCGTGATTGTTTTGTGTTTGCATTTTGAATTTTAATGGCACTGCTCTCTTCATCCTTGCACCTTCCTTTTTTTGCCAAAGTTGCCAACCTCCCCTGACCATAGCCAGGTTATTGCTTAAATGCTGCCCTTGCCTTTCAAAAGCCCAGCTGGCTTCTTCCCCCGAGCAGTGAGGACCTGCTCCCTCCTTTCCTGGAGCGGTTTGATCACAGCCTACCTTAAGTTGTAATAGCCTCAGTAGCTTGTCCATGACTGTGCACACAGCTGTACCATGTAGCAGAACTGCTTGGGGTTTTAGTGTCTTTTCATGGTCTTTTGCTGGGAAATTAGAAACTAGAGTATCACTCCTATTGCACTGTGAGACTAATCGCAGGTCCCCTTACAAACAGTCTGCTGTTATATATCATGCTCTCTGAAGTTAAGTCTAAGCACAGATTCACTTGAAATACAAAGCAATTTCTTTCTAGAATTCCTTTTATATAGTGTGACACTACACTGCCATCTAGTAGAAAAATGTTTAGCGTCATTATCGTTCTGTACCCAAGGAGCAGCTCTTTATCAGACTTGGCTATTGTGATTCCTGCTCTTTTGTCTTCCTTACTTCTTTTAATTTTAATTGTCTCATTTTTGTGACATCCCATTTGCAAACATCAGGAACCAATTCCTTTTCTCTGGTCTATTAGCTTCCTGGTTTCAGGCTGCTCAGCCTTATAGGCTATGTAGTTTATTTTACCTGTCCTATAAATATGTTGTTTGTCAGCAGAAATGGAAATTGCATAATGTGTGCTCTGTTGCTGTACAGCTTCCAGTGATCTGTGTTTCTCTTCCCCCAGAGGTGGGCCTGGCCTGTAGAGCTGTAGCTGTGGGGAAGGGCCTTCCTTCCCCAGAGACAGGTCCATCTGTGCTTCGGCTTAGCTGCGCGCTCTGGAAAAATGGGAGACTCCTTGTCCTGAACCCACCATCTGACACAGAAGGGAAAGCCAGGCTTGGAGAGCTGGGTTTTTGTCTGTAGATTTTGGCTTTGTATTGGTTTTCCCCTGTTAGGTACCAAACATGCTTTTCTGAGTTGAAATGGAAGCAGTGCTTGTACCTGCTCAGGAGTTCAGAGTGATGGTTCCTCGTCCAGCAAACAATCTATGTCATCACAGCCAACTTCTGAGAGGTCACTAGGACTTGGGACTTGGGACAGAAGCCAGGAGAGAAGGAGGAAAAGGAAACTGTGATGATTTTGTTAGTTAGAGGTCTACTCTCTCAAAGGCTTTGAGATGATATTGTATTTTTAATAACCTAATTACACAGCTTGCTGAATAGCTACTGTTATTCTCCAAAAAAATTGTCTTGACAAGCAATTATTTGGACTGCAACTTCTAAATGTTTAAAAATACAGGAAGAAAAGAAGTTCTTAAATGCACGATAGTCCTTTCAAGTCTTCCTGCCCATTTTAATACCTTGTCTTTAATTTTATTTTGTGCTCTTGATTTAACAGCATTCAGCTGACAACTAGTTAATTGGTACCTCTTCCTAGTGCCAGTAACAGCTGAAAATATAAGCCCTTTCTGGGCAGATAAAAGCTTCTTTCAGAGCAGCACTAGATGTGGGATGAGGGTGACTGAGCTGGGGAGCCTTTCTGGCTCAGAGTGGGGCCAGCTTGGCTATTCCTGGACTGAGGTTTTTTGGGGGATGTCTGACCATCTTGGGTCATGGTGGAGAGGGAAGGAATGTCACAGCCCTGGTGTGCAAATCCTGAGGGAAGGGGAAGCAACTTGGAGGAATACAAGCCCCATTTGGGGAGCATCATCAGGAGAGGGAGCAGGACTCAGTCAGGAGCAGAGGATGATTTCCTAAAGCGAAGCTTGGCTTGACAAGGGTGGGAATTCCTGCATTTATAGTTGAAGTGATTAAAAAGTGAGTCCTACTGTAAGAGCGATTTAAACTGCTTGATATCTGCATAATGCAATGTCTAGTTACTGTCTTGGGGCTGTGTAGCTTTGTTTGGGAATAGCCAAACAAGACCGGCAAACTTATTAGCTTACATTCTGTGTGATTACTTTGCGCAAATGTTTGTCTTTTCAGGCATGAAGAAGCTGCTTGTCAGATTGCTGGTTACCTGGGCTGTTCTCTAGGAGCCTTTTGTTTAATAGTTGAGTCTTTGTTAGTCTGAAGGAAACCCTGTCCTGGACCTAGTAATGCTCAGCACCAGATAGAGAGCATGGCTGTGGTGTGATCTGATGGGATCAGCCTGGAGGTTGTGCCTATGAAGAACCTTGCTGTCTGCAGCAGTCTTCTCTGCTCTTAATTCCATCAATAGTCTGCTTCTATTTTCTTTGGGAATTGCGGGTTTGGAGGATAGATTCTTGCCCTGGAGCAGTAGAAGTACTCAGGATGGCTGTTGTGATGTGTTTTGTCCTGGATTTGACACAATGATGCTATTGTGTCTACAAGCATATAGGTTCCCAAAACTTTCTTTCCTTTGTAATGGTGGCCTGCGCTCCTTAATAAGTAGTAAACAGATAAATAGATCCCCCTCTTCTCCTTTGACTCTTTCTTCCCCTAAAGGAACATGGTTCTCTGGGTGCAAGGGGAGGGGTTTTTGGTTTTTTCTTCTTGGGTTCCATTGAGGTGCATGTTCTGTGTGCTCCTGTTCCTGCTTGTCTCCTGCTCCACCAGCCCTACTTACCACTGTGGCATCCAGAAATTGCAGGAGAGGGAAGGGGGAAGGTGCAGGCACAGCTGATGCTTTCAGTGCTCTGGATTTGCTGCTTGGGAGGCTGGTGGAACGGACTGATGGTGGTGGCAGAAAGGAAGGGATTGTCTCAGCTTCTTGGCATCAGTGGTGAGAAAGGAGAAATGTGCCTTTTTGTAGTCATGAGTGACTGACTTGGGTCACTTGATTGATTGTGGAAGCCTCAAAGCTTTTGGCACACTGAACGGAGACAGCATCCAAAGTAACTGTGCATTAGAGCATCACAGAACTGAGATTTCTCTCAACTCTGGCTAATTATTATGGGAAGTATCTACTGAAGTTGTCTATAGCAGTAAATCCAGCGGCACCACTGCAAGAAACAAAAGGCCTTGAGGTCAGACAGGAAAATGTAACGAGACATGCGAGTAAATACAGATACTGACATTCCTAGGTGGTGTCATGGCTTCGTACCCTTGTTGGGTGAGAAATGTGGTTGTGGGTAAAGGTCGGGTTGTGTTTGGTGTTCCTCTTCCTCCCGGCTAGCGTTAAAGGAAAGAGATGTTCTCTGTTGATAGGAGAATGAGCTTGCAGAACTTCCTCTGGAGCCAGAAAGTCTGAGATTGGAAGAAACTTCATGCTGTTGGTGCAAGCCTATTGGAGCAGGACGAGGGATGGTGCCTGCTGGCTTTTGGGAGGCCTGATGCTGGCACCAGGTTCTTGTGATGTGGGGCAGAAGCCGCCAGCGATACATGAGTGTTCTTGTCTTGTCCCTGCATGTTAGTTAAACACTTCCAAGTTGAGTCTTATGAAAATCTAAAAAGAAGGCGCATTAAAACATTTCCCAGCAAACTGGAAGTGTTTACTGTGTTTGTCTCTGTTGGCTGAACAGATTAATCCTCAAGCTCTTGGAAACGTGGTGGGGTTTGTGTCTGCAAATCTCATCTGATCTGAGGTTTGCAGTACCGGGTGTGATTCAGATGGGGTTCGTTTTCCCCACAGCAGCCCTTGCAGTGCTGTGTGTAGGTAGCTAGAAAGGTGTTGATAACACACCAGTGTTTTGGCTACTGCTGAGAAGGGCTCCAAGACTTTCTCCCAACATTTCTACCTGACCAGTAGGCTGGGTCTAGGTAAGATCTCGGGAGGGGACATCCCCTCCCCAGGATAGCTGACCCTGACTGATGAAAGGGATCTTCCAGGCCACATCACATCTGCTCAGCAGTAAAAGCTCGGAGAAGGCAGGATGAGGCAGGCATTAATTGTTGAGATGTTTTGAAGCCCTGCTTCCCAGGAAGTGGCTGGACATCATCTGCTGATGGAAAGTAGAGAATAAATCTTTTGATTTCCTTTACTTCTGTGCATGGCCTATGCTTTTCCTTTTTTAAACTGCTTTTATTTTGACCCATGATCTTTTTTTTCTGTCTCACTTTCTTCTTGCCCTGTCCTGCTGAGAATGGGAGCGATAGAGCAGCTTGGGGGGCACCTGGTATCCAGCCAAGGTCAACCCACCACATCCACCACAGTGTGCCTGACTCCTCGCCAGCCAGAGCCTCAGGAAGGAGGCAGCTTTGCTGCTGCAAGTCTTGCCACCAGCTCTGGAGTGAGTGCAGATCCTTCTGGAGCAGGCTGGGCCCTGTGCCTGGGGTTTTCCCACCAAGCTGCTTTGGTGTGGAGGGGGAAAACTGTCACATAGCGCTGCCAGGGAGAGAAAAATCATTTGTGGGATTTGGCTCTTAGCAGCTGTTGAGTGTGCCTCTCCCTCTTGCAAAGGTGATACATAGCTGTGCAAGTGCATGAGCTCCACTGTTTCACCTGGTGGAATTTGGGGAACAGTTAAGCCCCATAAATCAGCCCTAAACTGCTTGTAGGCAGGAAAGATGCTCTAGAGTCTCATGGCACCCCAAGACTTGGGATGGATAATGCAGGCTTCAGCAGGAGATGGACAGTTTAAAACCTCTGGAGCTGGTGGAGCAGACACCATTTCCAAGGATGGAGTCCCCAGCTGCTGCCGCTTTGGGGGTGAAGCCTGGCTGGGGGGAGAGAGGAGACCAGCCTGGCTAAGCTGGAGGCTGTGAGTGAGCAGATGGACTGACCTGCTGTAATTTGGGTCCTGGCCAGAGCACCAAGAGGGTGCCTGTCTGCCCTTGAAAAACGCATCACTGAAACTCCCGGGGAAAAACTCTGCACCAATTATAAAGCCAGAAAAAAACCCCAAACTATCGGAGTGTTTGCAGAGATGCCGCCAGGCCTGAGCGACTCTGAGCCGCTTCATTTATCAGCGAGGTTTCTTAATGACCCTGCTCGTCTTGGTGTGGTGGCTGCTGCTGCAGGATGGGATGCGAGTGAGTATTACCTCACCACCCAGGAACATGCACCTGCAGCGGCTGAAATTCCCTGCCTGGCACCTGGTGGGACCGAAGCTGACTCTGGTTTTGGGGCTCTGGGAGCAGTGGGCCAGCCTGCAGAGTGAAAAAGATGCTTTGAGGGGAAGGGCAGGGGATTATTTTCATAAGTACAAGTGTTTCCTTCACCTAATCCCATTATAGGGCCTGACCTTGAAAGGGTTGGTTATGAACTGAAGTTCGTGGTTTTTTTAAGTTTGGACTATAGGACTTGTAAAGCTCTCTAAATTGGTATTGCTGGTTTTGCAGATAAAGTGGTGGACTTCTTAAAGGGATTAAAAAAATCATTTTCCATATTAGGTCTCTTCAACTCTCCTCTAAATCTTTAATAAAGTGCAAATTGACTTTTAGTTATTTGGGAGTATATGTTTCCTACTGCCTTTTACTCTAAATTTTTTTTTGTGGGTAGAGAGAAGGCATTAATTGTTGCAAAAAATAAATCCAATTATTGCAGTAGAGCACGATATGAGGCACAGGCATTATTCCTTGAATTGTTTATTCCATATGTTACCTGAATTGTTCCTCCCTAAAGAAGAGAGTAGGAATTTGAACACTGTGGCATGGTGCTGTTGTACTAAGACACAATTACTTTGTCTCGAAAAGGTGCCTTTCTGCTAATTTTTCTTTTGAAATTTGTAAATATTCAAATTAAATGATAAATACATACTTCAACTGTATTAAAATAGACACGGATTGTGCCTTGTGATCCCTCTTGATAACTTTATAACCTTTAATAAAGGCTATCAAAGTCGCTTGGAACTCAAGAATTACCAATAAGTTATTTTTATTAAAAGACAGATTTTCAAGTTTAACGAGTTGAGCATCAGTTCTGAGGCACATTAACTGAGATTAATTTGTGCCTCATTTATTTAATCTGAATTGTCAGGAATCGTGTTCTCTACTGATGTAAATGTCGGCAAAAAGGACTTATTAGTAGGTTTGATTGCTTTTTAAATTTAACTAGCAGAGATGCACTGGCATGCCTAGGAGAATTGGTCTGTTTCTGTGAACAGTTCAATGCCTAATGAATCACTTCAATGTACTTTTCTGAAGGAAAGCAGAGCAATTTAAATGTGCAATGCATTGATTTGCCTCAAATGGATTAGGCCTCTGTGTGCAATCCTTTGCATTAATTTACTTTCTCCACAACCGTAACAATAAAGGCAGCGTTTCTGTACGGCATCAGCCCAGATTAGCTCACGTAACTTGCTAGAAAGCAAGAATAATTAATATGTGGCTGAGAATGGGATGTGGGAATGGACCTTTCTGGGAAGACTCAAGTTTTGGGGGAGCGTGGCGGGGTTCAGGGTGTCCCTGGGTGCTGTGCCAGGCACAGGACCGCTGGGCTGGATGGGACCTGGCAGGGCTCTCTGCCCCTCTGGGCACTGGTTGAGTGTAGGGAGGAAAGAATTGTGTTGAAGGTACTGGTGTTTTCTTGACTTTACTATGGAAAAATATAATATGTGTATGTATTTGTAATTTGGTGCAACTTTAAGAGATTTTTGTGCTCCGGCCAGGTTTGGGTTTTTTTAAATAAGTGCAAAAGAAACAGTATAAAAGTCTGTAACTATAGCAGATTCAGCTGTAGTAACTTCTCAGTCCTCTCCTCCCCTCTGTAAAGCTCACTCTGCTGAGCAGCGGCAGCCAGGATGCAAAACTGGGTAATTCCGTATTTAACCACTTTGCTTCAGAAATGGCGCCTGGGCTTTGTTTCGCTCTGCAGGGATTACTGTGGCCAAGCAGCCCTCGCAACTCAGCCTCTTCTGGAATTACCCATGTAGGCTCCTTACATACTTTGAGGATTAATTTCCCTTTCCCTTCTCGATCAGTTAATTCCCACTGCTAGACAGCTGCCTGCCCAGATGTAAATCTGTGCCAAAGCAAAGCAACGGAGCATCCCCAGCCACTGCCTTCCTCCCTTGGGAGGCTGGTTCCTTGCTCCCAGTCTGGGGATGGGATGCTCCTCTGAGCAGTGTGGGTCTGAGTTTGCAGCATCTTGGGTGGAAGCAAAGCTCACCAGGACAGGAGATGCAGGACGGTGTTTTTCTATGGGAGAATGAAGGCAGCACAGTAACTGGGGTAGGGTGGAAGTGCCATTCCTTCCTTCCTCCTCCTCCTCTCCTTCCTTGGCAGCTGGCGCCGGAGAGCAAGCGTGGATTACTGTTTGTGATTTACTTGCTGATGCTGACAATTGTACATTGTGTTCTGGGACTAATAGGGTAGCACCGAATTATTCAGGCGTTATTGAAACGAATCACATTTGTGATGAGTAATAAGTAGGAGACTTTGGTATTTATGAATAATTAACACAGAAAAGTTTTTCTTAGACATGAAGAAATGATTTAATTTCTACTGTGAACGCTCTGTAAAATTAATGAAAGATAATTGCATTTGCTAATGTGAGACTAAGAAGCCAAAGCAATCTATTCTTTTGTGTTTAAATTCATAGTGTTGATGTAAACAGCGAATGTATAATTCTTTCAATATGTTTTCATTGGATAGGACCTGTGTTTAACATCAGTGGCGTGGGTTTTGTTGAAATAAAAAGTCTAATGGTAAACGCTTAACTCGCTGTTGCATTTTCCATCCACTCCGTATCTCTGGGTGGATAGTGTATATATGCATGTAACAAGATAATGTTTTTTGAATGAGTGGCAATTAGGACCAGCCTTTTTTCTTCTTGCCTGACTCTAGCCTTCTTTCTCAGCTGTTCATGCTTTTAAAGACAGAATCCATTTAGGCTATTATATACAGCTTTGAGTGAAATCTCCATTTATTTAGTCTTGAAAAAAATCATTAGTCTTCAGAGGCCTATAAGTCATAAGATCCATTAGGGGTGAGACTCAAATCATGTTACTTCTTGGTTCTCAGCTGCTAATCCAACTCTGAGGGAGCCAAACTTTTGATGTGATATAACTAAATGTATGCAGCTACGAGGGAGATAATGCAGCATAAATGATTTTGCACATCTCCATAAAGGCATGAAGAAGAGTATGCCTTTCATGAGATACTTGTAGCAAGTGCTCCTAATTTCCCATAATCAAAAGGACTATGAAGTTTTGATGCTCTTAGAGGTCTGAGTAGCTGGAAGATCAACTCGATTTTGTACTGGCTGAGTTAAAACATTGCAAGACTCCCAGCAGTGGGAATCTGCTCAATCAGACTGCTCTTTGAACTGTGGGATCCTTCAGCAAATGCCCAAATTGAGTGACTAAAGCACACTCTGCCACTGATTATTTTCTCCAGCCTTCCTTGGGTTCAGAGTAAAGCAAGAGTTTTAACCCCCCTGTTAAGCAAAACAATGCTTCCTTGCTCAGAGCCTGAGAAGCTGCTTTTGAGAGTTGCTTTTCCAAGGGTAACTGAGGGGAGAGCATTTCCTTTTGCCTGTGGGAAAGTTATTCCCTGGAGCAATCCCAAACCATTCTGAGGTTTCAAGTCGGGTTTTTTTCCTTTTTGTTGTGGGTTCAGAGAAAGTTATTGGGAATGTGCTTGTAGCAAAACCTGCCAGGTACTAACTTTCTGCTGGTTCTTTTGCCAGCAGTTAACTCATCTTGATAGTGAAGATGCTGCGGGGGTCGTCCTCCTCCCTGTGTAGGATTTAGCTGGGGCTGGAGGTGGGAGGAGGCATCTGTCAGAGCAACACTCCCAGAAAAGTGGCAGGTTTCTTTCCTCCTGGAACTGATTCCACCAGCTGTAGGGAGGGAGGAAGATGCTGCGTGGCTTCTGCCTTTCACAGAGCTGCTTGTGTTCCTGTGGGGGTGTTGGATCTAATCAGTACAGTGGTAGCACGGGGAAGGGAGAAGACAAAAGCGCTCAAGGAAATGTCAGGCACAACAGGACGTGCCTGCCTGATGGTAGCTGAGTGACTTGCAAAAACAGAGATGGCATAAATTAGTCTTTAACTCCTTTAATTTTTGTGTGCTGACATCAGTCTTTAATTAAGAGAAAAAGTCTGTGTTGGCATGGTCTCCCCATTACATTTTCTCTTTTCCTAACTGTTCATCTTTAGCTGAAACTTGAATAGGTTGGGGGTTTTTTTAATTTTTGGTGATTTTCAATAACTTTAGATCTTTAGGTCAGTAAAATGTGGAGTAGAGTTTTTGCTTTCCAGTAAAGCTGACTCTGTGTGACTGAGTCCTAAGTAGAGGCACTGGAAGTATTTCTAAGTGTTTATTTTGAATTTGGGGAAGCTGTAGTGTTTAAATATGCTGTACTGACAGGTGACTCCAGCCTGCCATGTACACTGCCACATACTGGTGTCCAGTGGGGGCTGTGG
The DNA here is from genome assembly GCA_013396755.1 of Sclerurus mexicanus. Classification (NCBI taxonomy): domain Eukaryota; kingdom Metazoa; phylum Chordata; class Aves; order Passeriformes; family Furnariidae; genus Sclerurus; species Sclerurus mexicanus. The sequence goes on along the minus strand of VWZF01002699.1, from coordinate 245,674 downwards.
TGTTTGTTCCCTTCATGGGAAAGGAAGAGGGAAGCCTTTGAACCATGTGGCTGCTGGTGTGTGGTCACACTGCTCAGTGCTGAGCTCTTGCATGAGCTAATGTTCACCCTTTTTCATGTACAAAGCAGTTTATGACTTTACCCTTTGGAAGGAACAACTTGGGAAGATCCAAAGCCTGGTACAGTTGTCATGAAGGTGTGTCTGTGAGCCCTGTGCTCTGGCTCATAGAAGAGCATAGTGAGAAAAGCTGGGAGCTGCCCTCCTGACCAGGAGACTCTGGGTATCTGACACCTGATGTCCTGACCAAAGTCAGTAGGAATGAAACACTGCTGCTGTGCTTTAAGCTGTTGCTTTGTCTGCAGTGGGTGCCTCTTAAGGCTGCAGCTGCTCAGTGTGGAGGGGACTAGAGTGTCAGAAAGTACAGTGGTAGCTAAGACCTAAGAGAAGCTTCAGTTCCTTCTGAACTTCTTTCAGAAGTTCCTTATATCTCTTGAACACTGTTTACTAAATTATCCTGTATAGTGATTTAAACCAGTTCTGAAACAGGTCTGAGAGACCCCAGGTGAGCCCATATTCTTGAACATAACTAATGCATTTTGCAAAGTACAGTTATAAATGTCTTTTTTTCATCCCATTTTCAGAGGAGAGGCAGAAAACAAATCAAAAGAGTAGTTGCACCTGCAGCTGCTTCTCCTGAGATGAGCCAGCCTTCTACTTGCTCACATACCATGCTGCTAGTTGGATTTTGGATGTCAGCAGTGTTCTGGGTTGGAATATGAGCACTCTCAGAATTTTATGGATAGAGACATCTTCCGCACTGAGTTAGATTTATGGGGCAGTGCTGATAATACCTGCTGGAATTTGGAGATTGCAGCGTGCTAGCAGTGATGCAGAACAGCTGAACAAGAGGGCAATGGCTAGGGATGACTTTTGACTGGGGAACAGTTCTGCCAGCTGCTTTATCACCCAGTGTTTTGTGGCATATTTGACATGCTACCACATGCAAGAAAAAATTGCAATTTCGCTAGAAATAGTCAGCAGAAAATATTGCATAGGACAGTGCCCACACATTTCCTGCGTTTGGAATTACTGCGTTCTTTTGTTGCTTGCAAGGACAAAAGTGTGTGAATAACTGTCCTTGTCTGCAAGCATGGCTGAATGTGTTGGACCTAGAGCTTGGTACAATACAGCTTTTGGAAAAATATGCCCTAAGTATTTTTAAATTTATTTATTAGGACATGTGACTGAAGGCACATAACAGAGCAGTGGTGGTATTTCTGGAGAAGGGATCAGAAGGAGGTTGTGCATCACTGGTTTTAAGAGACGCACAAACTCATCTTGTCAAGCTGAGCTCTGTTGTGTGAACAAAAGAAATTAAATATATTGCTTAAGCATAGACTTAGTGTTTAAATGTAATGCTGTGTGCTTTGCAGAATAGGGATCAGCAATGGTGTGAGCACCTTTTGTTACCCTGGGGTAGTCAGGTTTTGTGCTCTGCAGAGTTGGCATTCCCTACGTCTTTGCGCTTGTTTGGGATGCCAGCTTTGACAAGCTGTAATTCTCCTTTTCTTACAACTTGGAACTGGTCATTGCTGCAGCTGTGTGTGCACCAAGATGAGTGGAGGATGCAGGGTCTAGAGACTTGCTGAGATAAGTGAAAGTTGAAATATCCTGTAACAGGACCCAAAGACCTAGGGAGCAGCCTGGGTAAATTGATGTGTCCATGTGATGTTGTCCATCCTGGCTGGTACATCAGGTTTGGGTTGGGACCTGGAGAACCAGAAGCAGCCCCTGTTTCAGTCTCTGTGTAACCACTAGGCCTCTGCAGGAGAAGGCTGTAGGAAGAGATGCCTTTCCTGGGCAGGTTTGATTTGAGGCCACAGGAGAGTTTTAGACCTCTTTTCCAGCAGCATCTGGAAGAGCACACCAAAAAAGCCATCTCTGTTTGACCTGAATCCAGACCTCCCGTCAGCCAATCCCTTTTATAAAATTGGTCAGTGTATCAGGCAGCACAGAGAAAAAAAAACACAGAAAGGACTTAAGAATAGCTGAGCTCATGGTGAGATAAAAATTTCTCAGAGCCTGGATTAGGGAAGGATCCGGTTATTTGTAAAATATATAAGCAGATTCTCTGGCTCAGCCGTGGTGGCTCAGCAGTCGTGCTGGAGGATTTGATTGTGTGCTCAGCCCATCCTGCTGCTCTCCCAGGTACAGCTCAGTCTGGAAATTGAGGCTTAAGGCTGACGACAACTTGTGTATTAAATGTTGTGAATTAAATGCACTTTAGAACTGCAATCATAGGCTTTTTTAAGTAATCTAAGGCTCTCTTGTTTCTTGTCTGAAGGGTTGGTTTTGCTTTTCCTATCGTTATGTTATTTTTCTGGAATGAGCAGGACTTTTTTGCTTCTGCTTTTCTTCATGTATCACCTGAAGTAATGAAGGTGAATTGCTTCCTGCAATAAACCTGTGTATTCATGGGAGAGTTATGGGTATGAAGTGCAGTACTGTAGTTTATTTTTTGCCTTACCATAAAATTATTTAATGTCTTATATAATGGACTATCAAGATAAGTGATATTCTGGTCTCTTTACTCTTCTGATTAAAAGATCTTTTTAAGGATATTCGTGTGTCTCAATACATGTTGGAGTCCCAGTACTTGTTGTTTGTAATGGAGGTCAAGTTGGTTAAACCTGAGATCTGGCATCTCGTAATGATGGATGCTCAGTCTGAAATCTGATCATTGAGAGAAGCTTATCTGTGAAGCAAATTGCTCATTTTTGGCAGCAGGCATTACCAAACTGTTTTCCTGTGACTTTCACCTCTGCATATTCAGCTTCCCGAGAACCTGTTCCCTTACTGAGGACAGCTTTGGGGTGGGAACCTCACCTCCAAACACAGGGTAGGGAGAATCATTGCAACATATGAGCATTTTCAGGTGCTTTTCAGCCTGCCTAGGGCTGTATCTTTTACAGTGCTGTTATCATTTCAGTTATGGCAGAGGACTGACTTAATTTTTTATGGAAAGGGGAAGCGGGTATCAGGGATGCAATATAAAGGCAGGAATTGCAGTTCTGGGTTGCCAGAAGTCTTTGCCTTTTTACACTTGGGGAAATTTGTGTTGGACTTGAGATGTGCTTTCTTTTGGATTTAGGTTATTGCAGGTTTTATAGATACTGAAGAGTATGTTGTGTCCCAAGGACATGACCTGTGTGAGTGTAACTAACTGATCCTAAAATCTGCAGTGTGCTAGCTGGTGGGTGTCAGTCTTGGATGTTTGGGGAAGTGGGGAGCAGAACACAGACATTTTAGCTCATATGGACAGCATCCTTTTATTTTGCAAGTTGTTTTTCATCTTTGCTTGAGTAGCTGAGATGAAACATCCCTTTCTGTTAAGGACAAAAGGAAAAGTCTTCACTTTAATGCAGGTACCAGGGCTGGGATGTGCTGCAGTCGCTTATTGCATCACTTGGCTTTGATCCTTAGTTGTGGTGCAGGAGTGCACAGTACAGCTCAGGAAGGTGTAGTGGTGAAGTGTTTTTAAGTCCCTGGTCTAGACTGATGCCTGTGTCACTGGCCCAGATTAAGGTGAGGTCACTCCAGGCTTCAAGTGCTGTTGAGCCCTTTGGGGTCACCTGCAGCAGTCGCATCCCCTGGTGCACAAGCAGCCCAGCAGCTCTTCCTGCTCCCCCTCTCTGGGTGCCCCCCAGGCAGGGAGACTGGAGGAAAATTTGCTGGGAGCAATGTCAGAAAGCTGTCTGTTCCCTCACTGCTTGAAGATTGGAATTCTCTTACTGGCTTTTATTTTTTACATGGTTTTTGTGTTAAACAAGAGCAGGCTTTTTGCAAGCTCCACTGCTCCTTGGGCTGGGAGCAGGGTGACTATCTGCCTAGCAGAGATTTTGTGATAAAATTTATTGTTGCTGTACTTGAACACTAACCTGAGGGATTTTTTCTCTTCTCTCTTTAAATAAGCTTTGTTTTTTTCCTCACTAATGGAAAATTTCAACTTGTCCTCCACTTAACCACAGTTCAGGCTTTTCCAGGAAAATGGAATGAATCAGTAACGCTTCCCTCTTTTGCTTCTTGTAATCAAAGCTAATTTTATTATTTTTATTGTAGGTTTTGATTGCATAAAGGCCTTCTGGCATCATTTTCTAGACAAGAGAGGACAGCTAGGATCTCTTTAATATGGTGCTTTTCCCTCAGGAACTGTTTTATTCCCAGACCTTCAGAGTTTGGAAATCATGGATTTAGGAAGGGGTTGAAGCTGAACAAGGACAGACACTTCTTACAGTGTGGTGTTTTACTATGGGCTGAGGGGTTTTGATTCAAATGATGTGCAGGGATGAGCATCCAGGAGCACAGGGTAGCTTTGAGCTTGCCCTTTGGCAGCAGGGAGAGGCAGCTTTCCTCCACAGCTGCCAGGCAGTCTCTTGGTGCTCCTCAGGTCCTTTGCTACCCCTGACTCCTCCTTGCAGGTCCCAGCAATGTCCTAGAGGTTTGTTCTTGATTGTTTCACCTTTCACATAGACTCAACACTGTCTAAATTGATGTCTTGAAGCATGGGTTTAAAAATCAAATACCAAGTGACTGCACTCTAATGGATGTTATTGCACTAGACATTATGTTTTAAAAGTCACTGTGGTTAAGTGGAGTATCTCTGGAATCTTGTTTTTATCAAGACATTTATGTTCCCCTCTAATTTTTGTGGAGAGTCATTTAGATGTTTTCCAGATTAGAGCATAATGGAACTGCTAGCTATAAATGTTCGAAGGAATCCATTACACATGCTGATTTAGTGGTTAGTCACAATTACTTGGGAGCTACAGTGTCAGATTTAACACCAACCTTCAAAACCACGTATTGTGAAATCCGGTCATCGTTCCTATGAGATGTTCCTCCAACCTCTCAGAGAAAAAAGACATTTTGTACAGCAAGAAATAAAAGCAGTTTGGAGGGGACAGGCTGATGCTGGAGGAATGACTCGGTATAAGAGGCAAACCAGCAGGCAGCTTTTCCCTGTAGAGCTTTAGCCTTTTTTCTTCCCGCTTAATTAAAGTCCAGAAGATTGGTGGTGGCAGTGGGTTGATGTGCTTATTTCCCTTCCTGCTGGAGGTGCAGGTGGAGGCAGCGAGTGATGGAGCTGGAGCAAGACATTGCTGCTGCAAGTCCACGTCTCCTTTCTGTAGCAGGATGCAGGGCTCCAGCTGCCTGCTCCTGGACAGAAAAGAGCTTGTCCCCTTGAGATCGAGACTGATGTTCTTGTTAATGGTGGTGGAGATGTTCCTGCAGGTTCTTTGGAGAAGGCGCCATAGGCTGTAGAGCTGTAGTTAATAATTAGAGCAACTTTTGCATAACACAAGTATCAACAGACAGTTTTCACTTACCGTAACTATATATAGGTGTGGGTTTAAAAATTAAATAGCATCTGCTTTAACCACAGCCCATGAGCGGAAGCTGTTGCCTCTGTTTTGCTTTCGAAACACCACTTTTCCCCTGCTTTTGACTCCCTGCTTGTTGCAGCTGGCTGCCTGTTCCTGCATCCAACCCAATGAGAAAGTTGTGTGCAGTGCCTTGAGCTGCACCTGCTCCGACCTGAGGAGGGAATTGTTGCTCTGAATCGAGCTACCTGCGTCTTGCTGGGTGTTGTTTGCTGAGCAGAGGTTTATGACCTGCAGGGGTGTGTGTTTCCTCGCTCTCAGCTTGTGAGTTGAAAGCAAGTTCATCTGAAGGTTGTCATAGTACTCTGTCATGGATTTTAAACCCAGAGAGCAGGTTGTCAAAATTAAGTGATGTCAAAATGAAATTAACCTGAGATTTAGAGGATGAAGTAAATCCCATTGAATTTGTGTATCTTAAGAGTCTCAGAACAAAATTTTGCTTAAGGGGTGAGCTCATGCAGTTGGGCATCACAAAGCTCCTCACCTGTCTTTGTTTCCCAGGCATGTTTGTTTCTGCAGTGGCTGGTACTAGAGATGCCCACAGGATACCTGAAAGTGCTTTGCTGTCAATATTTTAATAGCAATGATTTAATAGCATCTTTAAAAAGAACATTATTTGGGGTTGTTAAGGCTTGGCCTTGGTTCGGAGTTTCTTCTTGATACCTGAAGAAGATATTGAAATTCTAGGTTTGCACAAGCTTGAAAGGGTCAGTGCTGTGATCAATAGCTGAGTTTACTGGTAAAGCTTTCTAAGAGGTGAAGGAATTTTTAGCTAATTCAGGTCAGACTCCCCTTCTTAAGAGCTGACCAGACATTTGAACATTTTAAGACCTGTGTAACAGATCATGTAACCCTTTCGTTCCCTTAAGCTTTTAGAAGAGGTAACAGTAGAGGACTTCAGTTTTGCGTTGCAATTAGGGTTTTCTGGGAGTTAGCAGCAAGGTTGCAAGGAGCCTGGACTACCTGGAGAAGGAGATTGTACTGGCTGTCATGCCTTCGGCAGCTCATCCTTGTCTTGCTCCTGGAGGTACCCACAGGGCATTGAAAATGTCAAAGTGGATGCTGTGTCCTGGGGTGCTGCCAGGTTTGATCTTGGCTTGATCTCCAGTGCTGCCTGGTCTGGCTGCTGCAGAGCTGAAATCTGCAGGCTCCCCATCGTGTGTGCCGTGAAGTTGGCAGGGGTGATGCTTTCACGGCCCAGCTCGTCCCTGTTAGAGACAGTGGTGCTCATCCTTTTGATTGCATGAAGAGTCCCATTCCCTGGAAAGGTGGCCTGCCAGGAAAGGAGATAATTCATGCCCAGCATCAGCTCTGTCTTAAATTGGTTGAAGAACAGTATCCGGTTAGCTTTAATGATAAGTGCTGGGATTTTGCAGTGTCAGCTCTTTTCCACGGGGTTAATGTTTGGACCACAAAACTCATTGGCATTGTGTGATGGGATGAGAGGTTAAAAGCCAGTGTAATACCCACAAAGTGCTCCAGCCTTACAAAGAAATGTCACTGCATCCTCCTTAGACACTCATAATTAGTAATTCCTGATTTGCCCTGGCTCTTCAGAGCAGTCTGCTGGGAGGACAAGCCTGTGAGCAGCACTTGGCTGCCTACTTAGGGCTGTTAAACCAGCATTCAGTTTCTGACATTCTTCATTTTTAGAACTGGATTTCCACGTCTTACTTTAACTGTTATCATTTGCAATTTGCTGGGCTTCATTTTGGTGATGGGAGAGCATTTTGTGAGCTCTGAAGCATTTGGAAATGCAGCAATGTACGGCAGTGATAGTACATAAACCAGAATGATATTATTGCTTTCTAAGTGTATTTTTTAAACTTTTTTTTTTCCTCCTTTTAAACTAATTCTTCTTGGCAATTCAACTGAGCGTATGTATCATTGCTAAGATTTTCTTAAAATCAAATCCGGTATCTACAGTTTTTACTGTTGCTTTTAAAGGACTAATTTATTTTTTTTTCTTCCCCAGTAGACTTGTTCATCCTGCTCTCATGACTTCTTTCCTGTTTAATTGCTTTAGTATTGCATTGAGTTCTGCTTTCAATTTTTAATTGGCAATCATATCGTGTCCATGGTGGAAGAGAGGGAATTTCACTGTGGGATTGAAGGCAGAGATTTGGACCTCTGTGTTTTCATTTAATGAGGATTGTACTTAGTACTTCTCTTCAAACTGTACCTATTACACCAACAAGTTGTGTCTGCTTAAGTGAAGCCTATCAGATATATAATATACACTTAACTCTCCTTAAAGAATGATAGAGTAGGACATTGATGGCAACTAATCAAGCCAAGAAGTAAGCTTGGTGCCAGTGTCGCGGCAGGTGTGGGCTGCCATGGGCTGTAGGGATGTGGGCAGAGGAGCATTTGTTTCTCTGCCCCTCTGGTGTGTGAGTGAGAAGGGTCTCGCTTGGCTGATGGACAGCTCTGTGCCCTCTTCTTTGTCTGTGGACTTGGCATGGCAAGCTGGTCAGCCTGGCATTAGCACTGCAGCAAAATGGGGGTAATTGAGATGGTTTCAAGGTTAGAGGTTTCTTCTTCCTCATCTGCCTTTATATTCCTCATGCATGAATGCTCAGATGCAGCTTTCATGTGTTTTCTTTGCTGTGGTTGCAGTGGGAGCTGGCTCAGTGTAGAGCTACACCTGGCACTGGGCAGTAGAGCTGCTCAGATTTTGGGCCCTGGGTCCTGTTGAAACCACCCAGCCAATTTTGTTAGCAGATGAACACTTCAGCTCTGCAGAGTTAGTGTATAAATAGCTTTGGATATAGGAGTTCAGCCTGTATAAGTGCTGTAATATCTTGTCTGTGATGGTTCCTGCACTTAACATTTTAGGGTTCTTAGGGTATGGCACAGACTACTATTGATTGCTTCTTACGGGTGCCTGTAGTTAGCATAAAACAGGAAAGTACAACTTGTGTTATGGGCACTTATTTATAAATATCTCAGAGCGTTCAAGGAGCCTCAGAGGGCGCAGTTTGTGCCCCTCAGTGTGGGCTGTGTACTCGGGTCATCCCAGTGCCTGGACACAGGGTTCAGAGCCAAACCCTCTAGTCCTGCCACCAGCAAGCACCGTGCACCTGGAGCTCACTGCCTGGGTAAGGAGGCATGAAGGAACAGCAAAGCAAGTTGTGCTTTTGCATAACAACTAGGAGTCTCCTCCTGCCACCTGCCCAGCCATTGTGGCTTTGAGGTCACATTGATGCAAATACACTGTGGGGACCTGCATCTTCCCTGCCACTTCACCCTTTTGAAATGCAGGCCACATGGTCCTGGAATTCAGCTTAATCAGAGGCAGGAATGTTTGTACCAAGATTGGCTGATGTATTTATTTTACCCAGGATTAATTTATAAACTCTATCTCTACCTGGAGAAGTTTGATTAGCATTATAAATCCAACGTGAGATGGATACTGAAGGAACTTGAGCTTTAAAAAAAAAGATGGGAAATTAGAGGGAGAATTTGGATTTAAATTGCAAGGCTGCCTGTGGTCCTGGAGAAGCTGAAGTCGGTAAGGTCATGTCCCCTGAAAAAATGTAGCCCATTTGGAATTTAATTTTTTTTATTTATTGCAGGTATTCAAAATATGTTTCACCTAGCATCTGAACATGACTTAATGGTTTAGAGGTGATAACAATAAAAATACTTTTTTTTTTAGTTGCAAAACTACACTTTATTTCATTCCCTAATATGACACATGGAAATAAAAATGGAAATCCCAAGGCAGCTGTGATTGCAGTTTTCATGTCTGTGATGCATTAGGACCTGACTGGTGAAACCATGCCCATGTGAACACACATCTGTCCTGTGAGCCAGACGTGTGTCAAATCCTTGGTCAAGCTCCTCGTGACCTCCCTGCAAATATTAGTAGAGCTGCTGCTTGCAGAATTTACTTCTGTAAAGTCCAGGACCCTGAGATTTTCCTCCAAGGACAGATGAATGGCTTAGGAGATGAAGGGAGATCTTTTTCCTGAAGAACAGCTGATAAAGTTTATTGATAAAGTTTATTATTGGAATTGATTGTAACTCCAGGCCTGTTTGAGGACAGGGAATATTTCTGTGGAATGAGAATTAATTTTTTTGTTATTCCCAGAGTGTTGTTGCAGCCACCCCTGGGATTTTGGAGTCATTGGGGAAGGTACTGGCTTGGTTTGTTTGGTTGGTTTCCCAGCTGTTCCCCACTGCGTGCTAAATGGGTCTTGTAACCTCCATGGACACAGCTCGTGGGTGAAAGAAGGCAGCTAGAGGGAGAGAGGAAGAAGTGGGGAAATGTTTCATGAGGCAGTTGAAGTGAATGATTTTGCTGATTGGTGAGGTGGCAGGCAGCCATCTGCTCGCTCTCCACATCCCTCCCAGCTGACCTTAGCTTTGTTCTTGGTGAGTTTATCCTAGGGCCCGTCACAGAGGCAGCGGAGAAGGTTTACGGAGTGGGAAGACTCATCACAAGGAGATTCACGGGAGGTCACTCCTTTGCCGCACACCTTGCCTCTCTGGTAGCAGGTTGCTGAAGCCGCTCTTGCATCATCTGTCCTTATCCTGGAGCAAATGTTAATGGACCCAATGTCTCCGTGCTGCTGACGCAGGCAGAGGGTCCTTGAAAGCAGGCAGTGCAGAGCTGGCATTTTCCACTAGGTCTGCTAATTAATTAAGGTCACATGTCCCAGCTATTAGTTTGGCCATTGCTTTTCTCCATTAAGCAGACACTGAAATGCCAGGGAAGGGGAAGAGGGGCTCTCCCCTCCACAGAGCACCACTCTGACGCCTGGGTGATGGTCACAGGGTGCTCTTGAGCCATGGCTACACTAGCCTGTTGATGGAGCAGTGTCCTTTGCTGCTCCAAATAGGGGAATTTGATTTCAGTGGCAGTAAACTATGAGAAATTCTGCATGCTGGAGTGTTTCCCTAATCTTTCTAATGGTCTGCTACAGTGAAGGCTTGCTATAGAGCAAGGTGTTACTAGCTAAGCTTGCTGGGTGCTTTCTGGCAGTGCTGAGATTCAGGCTTTGGTATTTTTAAATAAGCAATTATTGCCTTGCTTTAAAAAAAATCACACTTTTAATCAAGACTTATTGTTAATGTGGAGGGCATTCCAGTGCAGAGTACGTCACCGCTGCAATTGTCTAGACAGGTTACCCGTGTCCCTGTTAAGCAACCTCATTATTTATTTATAGTTATTTATTATAATAAATGTGATTGCCTGCAGTAAGACGCAAACTCCACCGAGTCATATTTCAGATCTCGCAGCTGTGTTGGTTGAATTTTCAGAATAAATAAAATGTTTGCAGCTGCAAATAGAGCAGCCTCTTTGACTCTCGGGTGACTCCAGTAGGTTCTGTTCCTGGTAGAGGTGCAAGAGGAGGAGATGCTCCCTTTTACGGAGGAGAAGGAGGTGTCCTTCAGGTCCCTGCACACTGCCTGACCTTGGATGATGTCCTTGCGGGGTACAGGAGCTGCTGGAACTTGCTGTCATTGCTGACTTCAGCAGGGCTAGGATAGTACCTCAGGTGCTGCATTTAAACACTTTAAACAGAAAACACCCAGTGTGTACAAGAAAATAGAGGCTTTATGGATTGTGGTGTATTATCACAGGGGTCATGTTCTCTGCTGCAGGCCCACTGACTTTGATAGGGTTACTTAACATTTGCCTCTGTCAGTGGCTATGATAAAAATTTGGTGTGTGTTTTTTCCCTGGAGTTTTGTAGTGTGGAAGGAGCTTACCAACATCCTGACAGCTCTGGTTTTCTGGGAAAAACCAAAAGCTTGTAGGTGTCTGGCTTCTGTCCAAAGGGAATGACTTCCTTTTTGACCAGTAACACAAAATCTGGGATGCTCTGAGCTGCTTGGCCAAGCAGGGGAGATTGACAGTGAAGCTGGAGATCAACATAGGGGAGAACTGACATGGGGAAACAGTTTCACCCTTTCTAATTGGTGTTCAAGCTAGAAATGGTCCATGCTTTTTCTCCTTGTGGAGTTTGCGCATCTTTCGGGAGTCCTCTGGCTGCTGTCCGGGTTGTTTAAGCCTCTTTCAGAAGCTTTGCAAAGCTCCTCTGTGTGGATTTCACTAAGTTTTGGACATGTGCTGCTCACATGTGCCTGTCCTCGGGATCTATTGTGATTGCTTCAGCTCCTTGGCTTTAGGGACAAATAAGCTTCTTTATTTGTCTAAATGAGGTTTAGCCCTTGTACCCATCTGTTTGGTGAGGTGGGGCCCAAGCCATATGCAGAAGACAGCTTTGTATGCTGCCAAGGAATGATGGAAGGCTTATCCAGTGGTGTGTTTTATATGTATGCTGAGTGGCAGGATTATGTATACTAGATCTGTTTTAGTAAGGTTGATCTGATGGTGACATGTGGTCAAAATGGTTCAACTTGGTTAGACGGATGTTTTCTTTCCTGTAGAACTTAATTTTATTAAAGTATGAAAGAACATTAAGTTTGGAATTTTATAAAATTACTTCAGCGAATTGAAGTTAGTTGTTCCCTGTAGCATTTGATAAAACACACAAAGGCCAGAAGGAATGAAGGATTCACGTCTTGACTGTCAGCTGTGGTGGAAAAATGAGGTGAAGCTGGATTCGTGATACAAAAATCTGTTCATCAGCACTGGAACTTGTCAAAACATAATTTCATCTTGTTAATTTTAGTGAGTTATTGACTCAAAAGTAAATCATAAAGGTTTATAGAAGGAGAGCAAAACGGTGTTTTACAGTGAGTGCTTATTTTTAGGTTGATTTTTTTTAAAGGAAGATTTCACAGAATTTCTTGCTGTTACAAAGTTAACATGCTCTTTCTCCGATAATGCCTGCCTGATTGCAGAATTTGAGGTTTAATCATGCACCATCAAATTCTATTTTCAAATTTAGAGCTAAAACAGTCTTTCAGGCTTAAGTTAACATGCTCACTTTCATTTCAGTGCACATAGTGGCAGATAATTATTGTGCGTGCTGTATTTCTCTCATTATCGTTAATAGGTTAGTATTACAGCTTCTGCCAGACCACAAATAATTAAAGGATACTTCAAGTATGACTTTAAAAAAAAAAAGAAAAGGAAAGAATTTCCAAGGAATTGAGCGCAGTGAGGTAATGAGTGTCTGCAGCAGGGACCACTAAATGACTTAACGCGCCCAGATCAGCTGATAGTCAAACATAAAACCTGCTCAAGCTTGTTAGCTAATCTCATCCATAAAACCAACTGCCTATTCTTCATGGATGTTAACCCAGTTATACTAACTTTTTAAGGTAAAAAACCCACAAAAGTGGAAAAGTTACGTTTGAAAAGGGAATAATAAATGAGCCTTCCTGCTGTAATTTAGCAGACTGTTGATTAAACAGACCTGTGGGCTGATTTAGACCCTACTGTTCACCATGTGGAACTGGTCATGTTCAACCACTGCTCTTGAATGTGGGAGACCAGCCACATCCTAAGCAAGATGCCAGGGTGGGGACTTCCAAATTTCTATGCCAGTCTGTGCATGCAGCAGATGGACTTCTAAGAGAGGGAAAGAAATAGGCTGGCTGTGGGAAGGATATACATGGAGGGAAGGAATGCTTACAAGCCCTCTTGTGTCATTGACTTGGACGGGTTCATGTCTGGTAATAGCTGCAAGTCGTGCAGCTGGAAATTCCACCAGGATCCCTGGAAGAAAAAGACTCTATTGCTCTGGATTGCTTTTAAGTAGTTTTGCTGGAGCTGTAATGGAATAGCAAAACTTGAGTGGTTTGGACTGTTCTTGGGCAGCGTAGGGTGTGCTGTGTCCATCCATCTTCTTAGTATCCACAGAAACACTCTGCAATAGAAAATGCACAAGGGTCCAAAAAGTAGTGGGACATGTAAAACGTAATGCTCATCTTGAAAACTGGCTTGTCTGTCAGGATCCTTCTAAAATGCATGGTTTTTTTCAGATGTTCTTTGCTTATTTATTTTTTTTACTGTTAAAAAGCAGTGAAGACTTGGGATCCAGCTGATCTTCCCATCGCTTTTGAAAGGTGCTCCTAGGTGTTTGACAGTCCCATCTTCAAAAAAAGTCAGTTGATGCAGGAGAGCCCAGGGCAACCATATCTGTAGGAGATGGAGACTGAAGGTTCTTGCAGACACTGTTTTCTTGAAAATGTTTTTATAGAAGGAGTGGAGCTACTTTCCAGGTGCTTTCCTTTAACTTTATGGAAAGTCTTGGTATGGAAGAAAGGCTGGTTGTTTTGCTTGGCTTGCAGGTTGTTTGGGTGGCTTGGAGGTGACATTCAGCTCTTCCCAGCAGAACTGGGATGTGGCATTCAAGAAAGGCGGGAAGGTCCCTGCATCTGAAGCCAAACAGCTGGTTTGGTAAAGAAGTAGGAATGGAGGAATATATGGATGAAGATACAGTTGAAGTTTCTGGCTGGGAGAAAAGACCGTTCTCCTCAGGTCTCTGCGTAGATATCAGCAGGACAAGATTCCTTTGCAGAGGTTGAGAAATGTACTGTAATTGAGTTGTGCAAAGAGCTGTCCCTGGGTGGAAGCTGCGGTGTGTGGCTGGGTAGGGAAAGGCTGTTCTTGAAATCTTACGCAGAAAAAATCTGCAAACCTTAGATTCAGCCTGGCTGTGAGGATCTCAAGTGGTTTGTTAAAAACGTGTTTGATGAATGTAGAGATGAAGGGAAGATGGGGGAACAGCTGGAGAGACAAGAGCATTCGAGCCTGGGAGGGAAAAGCCTGTGTGCAGGGCAAGGGTGACGAGCCAGTGGGGAGCAGGAGGGTGAGCAGAGGTGGGCTGGGAGTCACAGGTATGTGGGGTCATTGCCCTGGGTGCAGTGCTGCTCCCTGGTGCTTTGCATTTCTGGTGACAGATGTGGAGAGAAATGTGCTTCCAAAAGGAACAAAGAACCCGATACGTTGCCATTGAGGATGTAGGGTGCTTGTACAAAAACCTAGGGGAAAGGCAAGTGTTAAACAATGAGGGTCATTTGACCTGTTGATGGTTTTCTGCTTATTCCTTCCAATTGGTTTGCTGGACTTTAGTAGGGCTTGAATAAATGAGGAAGAGGATGATATTGTGATCAACTTGCCTTGCAGATATTTTGGAGCTGATTTTTGGTGGTGGTGACTGCAACTGGGGTGGGCAGGCATTAGGAAAAGGAGTCTTTAGCAAAAAGATGACCTTTGAAAACCAAATCAACCTCCCTGTCTGTAACCAGTTCTTCCTCCCCATGTCCTGTTTTCAACCTCTGATTAAATTCTGCTTATTTTAAAAATGAGAGGTCTTCTAGAAGAACTTGATGATGCGTTAGTGAAACCTCTTGGTATTGGGTGTTTCTGCTGTTTCCTTTAGTAGTGTTACAGAGACTGAGATTCTGTGGTTTCCTGTCTCAGATTCTGCATAGGAGTTGTACAAGGAGGGGGTATTGTTCACTGCTCTTCTGTTAGCTTGCCCTGTGATAGCAGTTGGTATTTGGCAGGATCTTCAATATATGTAATCTATCAAAGAAATATTTTGAGTTGCAGATGCAAAGGCGCAGTAGTAATTGGGGGGAGAGGGATGCATATCTCCTTTCCTTTGCTTTTGGCTTTGTTTGAATGTTGGTTGCTTGTTTATTTTTTGCTTGTTTAGTTTAGGATTTTTTTTCCCCGGTGTTAAGATCAATATTGAATAAGTGACTTTAAGAATAAAATTGACATTCAGGTGGCCAGCAGCAGTAAACAACAGACAGCAGTTGAAACAGTCCGAACATGGCCGAGTGGAGGAAGGAGATCATTCATCACGCTCCCAGTTCGTTAGAGAGATAATGTTTGAGGAAATTAAAGCGCAGTGCAGAACTGCTCAGGGGTGCTTCTCCTGCACCATGCATATGCTCACGCTTTATTTGCCATTATTCTGCTGTAATGTATGTTTGGCTGCTAGCAAGCACATGAAAATCTAATATCAGGCTCAAACTATGCCTTCTTTATTTATAAACAGCTTTTCTTTTGCTTTATGCTGATAGAGTGTGATACAGGGACATCTTGCCATTGACTATGTCAGTATAAGGTGCCAAAAATGAAGAGGAAACATTTTATGTAATTAAACAGCTGAGACATTCTGACAGATGTTTGCCTGACAGAGTTTGCAGGAAAAGCAGTGATGCTCAGATCTGGTTAGTGCTCGTGTGTGTGTGTGTGTGCCCCAAATTCAGGGCAGGTGTTAGTAGCTGGCTCCTGGTACCTACTTCGGTGGGTTCTGCAGTGTGTTGTTGTACAGCACGTCTGGATGTGTTTGGTGTTGGGTCTCTTCTTGATGTTGGGCTACCTGCAAAGTCTGTCCCCACAGCAGTCCCAACAGCTTTCTCTCTTCCCCAGTCTTTCTTCTGTAGAGATTTCCCTTTTCTTAGCATCATAGCTTTTAGTTTTCTGGCTCCTGGCCCTGTATTTCTTTATTTCAGGGAGTTTTTAGTTGTTTTAATAAAGACTTTTAACATGGATCTTGACAAAATAAAATCACAACAAAGGTTCTGACCTCTTGATCCCAGCTGAATGTCCTTCCACTTTAATTCCCAACCAGATGTTTGTGTACTTTAAGGACAGTTTATGCTGGGGCTTTGACAGTTATTGAGTAAGTAAGTTAAGTAGCTTTAACTTGAATTTGAATTCAAGATAATACAGCTATGGCTTTTGAAAAATTGCAGTTGATTATTTTGTAGGTGGCAGAAAGGACCTAAATATTTTGAAGTTGTATTTGTAGAAGTAATAAAAATTAATTCCAACCTGTACAAGCTCATCTGTTTGGGGCTTTTTCTCAGATTAGTGGAGCAGGATGGACCTTTTTGTAATGAGTAATCAAGGTGGAAATTTGTTATGAGTCAGACTGCAAAGGTGTAATCCCCTTCAGGGATTATGGTACGTTTTGCATATTGCGTCCAAGTTCCCATCTGAGGATTCAGTGGATGCTTTAACCCTGCTGCTGTCTGTAGCTTTGGAAAGCATTCATTCATAAAAATGGATTTTACCAACAGCTTTGCAAAGACCTGAAGAAAGCAGAGGTGCCTGGTAGAACAAGGAACATCACTGATTGCCCAGGAAAACATTGTAATTCCGGCAACTGCAGTGATGAAAAGTACCTTTTGTGCCAGAGGTACTATAACTCGTTTGGGGTTGAGTTCACCCCAAAATGGAAGAAGAGGTGAACTCATGCAAGAACAACTGTGGGCTACTGAAGATGCAGTTGTCTGATTAGATGACCTCCAGTGGTCCCTTCCTACCTTAACCATTCTGGGGTTCTGTGATTTCCATCAGTGGGACCCAGGGTATTTTAGCCATGCATGGCAATATCACAAGTGCGTGTTTGCTTTTCCAGGCCAGCTCTGCTTGTAAACAGCTGGTTGCATTGGAGTAAACCAATCATGGTCTGCCATTAAATCTTAATTAGTTAACAAATGGTAATGTGTTACGTTATAGCTATTTAGTCTCATTTGCATGGAGTAGGAGATATTTGTTGGTGCGTGGTTAAGAGGATTAGATGTGGCTCTGCAAAGGTGGGGGCAGATGATGGGGAGCTGGGGTGGTGGAACAGCATCTGCCATAGCATTGCCTATGCCATAAACACTTATTTTAAAGAAAAAACTCCACGTTTATCCTGCTGTGTTTGGATTGAAGGAAGCACATTTATTTCTTTTGACTCCGTTGTGGGAGAATGCTAAATAATTGCTTCATCCTACCGAAGGCACTTGGTGAACGGGGTGGAGAGAGAGCATAAAGGCTAAATAAGTGTAAATGGTTTAAGCATTTCTAATTTATGGCACAGCACTCACGGGGGAATATGCTCAGGAAGACCTGCAGCATCTTTCCTATTGAGTGAACGGATTAGTGATGGCAAAGTCTGCCGTGTTAGGGACGTGTGTGAGGTCACTCCTTGTCATTGGCCGTAGGAAATACTTCAACTGGAAAAAGCCACCGTTTCCTTGCGGCTGCTCTGGATTCTGCTTTTACAGTCGAGAGAGCAGACTTTTTTTCTGGGATAGTTTTGGAAAATATTTAATTAAGCGGCTCTAATGAGGGGCCATTATAACTGCAAACGGAATTATTGTTATCATCATTTCAGCTGTTAACATTTTAAGGGCAGTTGTTCACAAACTGTTCAGTAATTAGGGCCCAATTCACTGTGGAAAAATTGTAGTTGGGTTGCTGCTGCAAGTGTAACATGGAAAGGAACATTTGAAAGCAAGTCATTCTTCTCAGCATGTGCAGGTGTGCAGTGGGCACATGAACCCATCACTTCTCCATAAGGTAGTCTCCTGTCAGTGCAGGCTGCTAAGGTTTAGATCCTAGAAGTGGTGTGGGTTGCTGTTCCATGTGCATGATAGACTTAGTCACTGTCACAAGTACTGTGAGATTACATCCCAGTCCTTTTACAGGTGTGCAGAGCAGAGGTTTGGGACAGAACTGTGGAAACTTGCACTTCTGGCACAGCTGCTCTGACGATCATGGTCTGTGAATGTAGCGTTATATTAATGGCCAGGTGAGCCTTTGAACCTCCTAGGAAATTAAACAGCGTGAGGAAGGCAAAAGCATGAATTACCTCTCTGTTCTTGGTAAGAAGCAGCACCTTACACAGCTTGATGCAAATTGTTTCTAGTTAAGGAATGTCTTAAAATGCAACTCTGCAGGGTTGCTCAGCTGTAGCTATAGTTAGAGCTGCAACTATAGATAGCATTAAATTTATTTAAGTGCTTATAAAGTGAAGTTTTCTTCTTCCTCTGAGACTTATTTTAGAGCAAGTCTAGCAGAATTGTTGAGCAGCTTTCTGCACCTCGTGTTCAAGCTTGTTTGTACTGCTGAGGTGGGCAAGTTAACACAGAGCTCTGTCAGTGTCTGGCTGAGTTGGATGCTTTGCTTCCTTGGCCTGGCTTGGGATGGTCCTGCAGAAGCTGCGTGGTGGCACCAGCCTTCCTGCTGTTCTGGGTCCTGGCAGGGTGGCAAAGTGTGGAGCACAGGGCTCTGCTTCCACGGGGAACCACCTCTAGTATTAAAAGAACTGGGTGTTGATCTCATACTGAGAAACCCTGGCTCCTGTGGTTTTGCTTTCTGGATTAGGCAAAGGCTGCCACTCTTGATCGGTAAATCCTCTTTTTAAGCACGAGTGGAAGAGCTTTAGCTCAAGAATGGGGCTTCATGGTGGCACAGAAGGAGCTCTGGAAAATGCTGGGTGCCACATCTAATCCCTGAGACTCTGAATTTTCATGTATTTTCTCCTCTTCAACTTATGCCATCTCTCCTGAGAGCAAATGGCTAACTTTTATTGGATTTGGGCAAGGCTCTTTTCAGGTAGCAGTGATTTGATATTGGCAAAGGACATGGTAGAAGGTCACTAATGGTCTCAGAAGATGTGCTGCCAAATGCCCATGGTGGTGGCAGGAGATCAGGGTGTCCCGATCCAGTGACTTTGTGGGAACACATGACCTGTCTTTACAGGTCTATCCCATTGAAAGTGGGCCTAGGGGTTGGGGTCAGGACCCATCCAGGATTCTGGATGGAGGACTGATTTCCTGCAAGTCCCCGCTATCCTGCAGAGCAGCTTTCCTGATTTACAGGTAGGAACGACAGATAAATGGGAATTCTGTTTGGCACCGTGTTGCTGCTGTGAGAGAGCCAGGTGGTGAGGTGCTGTGTAGTTGAGTCTGAGAAATGATGTTTTTCCAAGGGAAGGGGAAGATAAATCCTACCATAAACATCAGCTCATGAAGACTTGCTGCAGAGCAAGAACTAGTGATGCCTTCATAGACCTGTGAGCCAGCCAAGGAGCATGGCAGCCCCAGGACATGCACTGGGGTACAGAGAAAGCTGGTGCTCCTCTGCTTCCTTGCAGGCTCATTCCAGGAGCTAAGGCAGACGCATATCTAGCAGTGAACTGAAAAACCTGTCTGAGTTAGCATTTCCCATCCAGGGAATAGCCATCCATACCCTGGAGCTGAAATCTTGTTGCTTTGCCTGCAGGATAGAGTCAGAACAACAATCTCACGTGAGATCTCCTCCACAGCTGTATGTGCTGCAAGGGACAAAGCCAAGATTTCCAGCACTGATGCTCTTTTCCATTCCTGTCCTAAGCTGTCTGCTAGCAAAGGAATTTATGGTAATGAAAATATTTTTTGTGCAAAGTGCAGTAGCATAGAGCAATAAAACCCCATAATTGCAGCAGGAATGTTCCACGTTAAACCAAACTATCAATTATAGTTTGCACAGAGATTTGCTAGACTAAAAAGGTGGTGCTTTCATGTGAAAAAGTATTCATTATCTTCTTTCAAACACACCTTAATTGCCAACATCAAAATCATTAATTAAGCAATACATCTTGCAAAACTGGATTGGTTCATCCAGTGCATGTGGAGTGGGATAAGAAGGGTCTAATATGGAGAATGTGTGAGTTTCTAGATCCTTGCAAGGAAGAGCTGTTAAGGTAAATCTGTTTCCATGTATGAAGTCTGTACTCCAAGCTGATTTTATGATAAATCTTGGTTTTTGGGGTGCATTTACTTCATTTGGCAGCAAAAGTGTCACAGAAACAGTGACAAATTCTTCAGCAAGTCTTTTTCCTAAAGTTCCCTGCTTGGCAAACCTTCCCTGCACAGTCCGGCACTGCAGCCAGCTCTGGAGGTAGCAGGGCTTTGCCAAGCCTGCCTGTCCCTGAAACTTTGTCCCAGGTGATCCAGATGCCCCAAAACACGTTTTGGAAACATCCATAAAAAGCGTAGCTGGAGCAAGAAAAAACAAGGAAGGAATTTGAGTTCTATTTTGCTTGTCTGTTCCCAGTTGTGTCTATGCTGCTGGTTTCCAGTTTCTTTCAGTGCTGTTATGAAAAGCACAGCTGCTTTGAAGAACAGAGGTATCCTACTTAAAGCATTTCGTATTTCCATGCTAGCAGAGGTCTCTTGCCGTGGATAAAATTCAATTTTAAGACTGCTGGTTGAGACTTGGAAATTTAATTTCTTTAGCTTCTGGTAAATCTGTCCTTGTTCAAAAATGGCTTTTCTGTATAATGTGATTGGTCAGCATCATATCTGATTAGTGCAAGGAGAATCTCAGACCAGCTCCGTTGTATATCAGATGATTATTGTTTTCTTTCTGTTTTTCTTTTCTTCTCCTTTGTTACATCACTCAGGAACACCCCAAGTTAATGGTGAAAAGCTGTCTCAGAGAATGGTCCTCACGGTTGCAGGTGAGACTTAAGAACCTCTGAGCCAACCAGACCTTCCTCTCCAGGTGCCTCAGTGCACCCTCCCTGGGCAGAAACTCTCCTCACTCTTTGCTGATGTGCTTAAAGCCCTTTTTGTGCTTAACTCTAATTTTGTTACATGTGTGAACTCGCTATGATAACGATAAGTTTTTTTCCTCTAGATATGATTTTAGAGAATGATATCTTCTGTTTCGCACTAGCTCTGGAGGAAACTATGCTTCTAAAGTATTTGTCTCATCAATTTGCAAAGACATCTTTATTGCCCTTGGTGGATCATAAAGACTTTTTTCCAAGGGGATGTTTACTGTAAAAGCTAATGAAGACATCATTGCTTTCCATGTTATCTCATAGCTTGTACTCTAGCAAGAGTGATTGACTTCTTTTTGTGGCTGAATTTTAGCTTCTTCTAGGTGTGTGTTTTAATGATTTTTTTTCCTCAGCTTATTAATGGAAGGGTTGAGGGATTGGACAAAGACAGCGTTGTCTAAAGTGGCAGTACTTGCAGCAGGCAGGGAGGATGCCTGGGCACTCTCTTTGCTTTCCAGGTTTTCTTTGAATAATAAAGTGCTATTGTGTGCATCACTTAAAATTAGACATTTAATAATTAAACAGGGTTTTTTTAATATTTTCTCTCCTGCGTCTCAGTGTGGGTAGGAAGAGTGTTCCCAATTACACTTTTATGACTATAGATTTTCCACTTCTCATTCTCAAGAGCATGGAAACATGATTAATGTAAAAGATTGTCAAACAGCATTAATCACTGTTGATTTCTTATTGATTCCTGCCCTCCCTTTTCCCAGAGAGCCATTGTGCTTGCACTGGCTGGTCAACTTCTGTGCAGTGAATAAAATCTTACGCCTTTGTTGGTGCCCTCTTGCCCTGTGTTTTGAAGGAGTATGGTGAAGAGGCAGGGAACTGCTCATCTGGGATTATCAGGAAGCTTTAGTCACAGTTGAGAGAAATAATGGGAGGAGAGAATAAGCATATTCTATTTGATGCTGTTGCTTTGCTGCTACATGCACTAAACTATGCACGTAAGACAAGTGGTTTTACATCTAATGTATATTTGCAGCCGGGGTGGCCTTTGTGAGACATAAGTGACATAAGGTGAACAAACTGCTTATTAAGGTAAGACAATGAAGGCCCAATTTTAAAAGGTTAAGATGTACTAGAAAGTATCAGAGCATCCTCCAAGTCATTAATGCTGTACAGAATGCACAGCGTGTGGTATTTTGAAAGGCCACTGTAACCTTTTCAAGCATGAAGCATGCTAAAAGGAATCTATTTTCTTACTGCCTTGAAAAGGGAAATCAGTCTTAAAAAGCCTTCGTTTTTATTTGTTTAAAAAAGAAACCTTTTCTTGGCACGTAAAGAGAGAGGGAGGATCCTTAAAGCTAAGTGAGCAGTGAGCTGTCTGCAGCAAGGGAACAATCCTGGAAATCCATAAGCGATGCGAGATTGAAACTTTATTAAAGAAAAAAATATTATCACTGTTGTATTTCTTTCCTAAACTCTTATCTGTATTTTAAACTTCGCATGAACTTGATTTTGGCTCTGTTCAAATCA
This sequence comes from Sclerurus mexicanus, assembly GCA_013396755.1. NCBI lineage: Eukaryota > Metazoa > Chordata > Aves > Passeriformes > Furnariidae > Sclerurus > Sclerurus mexicanus. The sequence goes on along the minus strand of VWZF01002699.1, from coordinate 223,488 downwards.
GCAGAACGCTGTGGTTGGATGAGTGTGGGATGTGGAATCTCTGTGCATCTGCTTGTGGTGGGGAGCAGAGGTGAGGAGGCTGCAAAGCAGAGTAGGAAGGGGCAGCTTTACCCAGCCTGTGTGCCAGCAATGTCCTGGGCTTCAGAATCTGAAGTATTGAAACAGCAGTTAGTTCAGTTTGGGAGAAAGAAGGGGGGAAAAAATCCAAGTCTTCAGGCAAACAAGCTACAAAGACCTGAAAAGGGTTTATGCATTCTTTAAAGCTTGTGTGGTATTTTGATTTAGATTGTTTGGTCTTATCTAAAGGATGACAGCTGCCTGCAGAGCCAGCCTTGCTGTCCTGTGCTGTCACACAGCAGCACCACTGCTCCCACTCAGCAGGTCTCTGTGCTTCCAAACCCATCACATCTCATTGCCTGCCATCACCTGAGAGCAGGAACAACCATTCACTCCTGTCCCGTGGATGTTGCAGCCATGTGCCCGTCCAGGAAGTGTTTTGGGGGCAGCAGCACTCCTGAACAGACAGCAAGTGATGGAACCGCTGCCCCACTTGGGCAAGACCACACTTTCAGAGTGCTGTGGAAGTCCAGTGGTGCCTCCTCCTTGCACGGTGCAACTTGAGAACTGCTTTTTGGGGATGTTGTTCCCTTGCCTGCTTTGCATTTTAACAGAGGAGGTTGTGAACAGTTAACAAGCCCCCTGAGACTTGAGGAAGCCCCCACGTTGCCTTTTGCTGAAATCCACTTGCCTGTGAGATGGCTGCACTGAGTTGAAGCAGCTGGGCTTTGCAGCAGGCATCTTGCTTTTGTTGGTGAGAAGGTCTTCATGAAGCAAATTAACCAGATGGAATTTCTGACTTAAGCCCACTGGGAACTGGCAAGATAGCAGACCGTCTTGCCGTAAGTTAAATATGAATGCTATGAAAGAACAATGTAAGTGCTACTTGTAGTCTGTCCTTGGCATCTGTTGGCTAAATGGCCTCTTCAAATATACACTACAGCTCCAACTTCACTTAGCTGTAGCTAAGCTCCTGATTGCAGGATGCTTTTTCCTCCTGACTATTCAGCCTTCAACTCTTGCAGTGTCAGTGGAATTAAAGAGCATAAAGAGTAGGATTTTACAGTCAGGGTTGCTGCTTTGGCTTGTGAATCCTGAAAGCTGCTCCGGAAAAGCAGAGATTTTGTGTGTGGAGGAAAGACATGAATTAAAACATTTTATCCCCTCCAGAACACAGAGAAAGAGAGTCCTTATATTTAGATGATCTCATTCAGTGGGTGTCTAAAGGCTGAGTGATGTGCAGTGTACTGGGGTTTTCAGTACATGTGGCAGGGGAGCAGGCTTTTTTGCTTTTCTGAGGGGATGGGGGAGATTTTGGTCCATCTGGGGTTTCTCCAAGTCTGGGATTTGATTTGCAAGTTAGATGGTACAGACTGGCAACCAGGCCGTTGTCACTCAGGTCTCTCTTTCAGGTGTTATAGCTCCACTGTCCACCTCTAGTTCTCATTTTCTTGAAAGCCAACGGCAAGTTCAGTGTCCTGTTTTGGGACTCCTGTGGGACTGCTCCCGATGTGACACATTCAACTATCAGATCATAAAAGGGAAGTCTAGAACATGCAAGGAAGGGACAAAGCAAGGATCTTGGCAGCTCACCAGCCTCGCTATCTTTCTTGGCTGAGGCTTACAAGCATCAAGTTGCGCTGCCGTGTGGAGAAACAGTGGTTTAATGTTTGATAGTGATCAGATCAGGAGGAGAGCAGAGCACCAGGCATCCGACAGGTTGTCAAACCTGTCACATCCCAGTCTTTTCTTCCCCTTGACAAGGTTAGCCACTGACTGACAAGGGTACATTTTGCCAGGATGGCAACAGAGCCTTTAGAAGGAGGAAAAATGCTTTCAAAAATGAGTTCAGGTGCTTTCCACATATCGCAACATCTCTGCCCAAAGCTGCATTCTCAGATGTGCCTTTGCAATGACTTTGAGTTCTTTTCCTTTCTCCACTTCCCCATTACTGGGAAAACAAACACACACAGAGCCTTCTTCACAGGCTGCAGTGGCTTGTTGGGTGAGACATGGACGGGCTGTGAGCAGGATTGCAAGGTCATGAGCATCCATCGTGGTGGCTCCTGGTGAGGGGGGGATGTTTGCAGTCTGGGGACCAGATGCACACAGCTGTGAAAATACATGTCTGCTGACACTGGTGTTAGAGATAAGGAGAGTTTGGGAAGGGATGAATTTCTTGTCCAAACTGGAGAGGTTTCTTTCTTGATCCCTTCCTCCCCTGCCCACTCTTGCATCTCTTCTCTTNGGGGGGGGGAAGCCGTGTGGTTGCCGTTGGCTTTTGGCAGGGAGCCAACTCAAACCTCCACACCACTCTTGCATCTCTTCTCTTTTTCAGGATATTGAAGGGGTGGAAGTGCTACAGTCTGTCCATCTATTCACTGCTCACAGTGCTGACTGCTGTGTTGGTAAAACAGTTCTAGCTGAATATTTTTTTTAAATGTGCCTTCAATACTCCCTCACCCCCAAGTGCCTGTGACTTTTTGCAAGGCAGCTTGGCTTTAGGATTTTGTGATGCACACCAGTGTGCATTTGTGTTGCACGCTTTTCCCTGCTGTGTGCACCTAATCATAAATAAATGCATGTGCCCTCAATTCTCTTTTCCCAAACTGTGGCCAACCTCAATTACATTAATATTAAAACTATAGGTTTGCAAAACCTTAGTGGAATCTGCATTCACTGTAGGAGTGGAAGGATGTTTGTTAATCCTTTTCCCATGACACACTTTATACTACCTTGGATCTGGTATAGTTTTAGCACTTTCAAATCAAAATCATAAAGATGATCGTCATAAGGCATAAAAAGTTAGCATGCTCTTATCTATTTTAATTTTGTTTGAATGATGCCATCTGCTTTCCTGAATATGGTGGATACTTGAAGAAGAAGAATGTATCAGTTGGGAACTGCAGAAACAAAACAGCAGTGTATTTCTTATGGCTGATGGATCATTATTTTCCCTCTTTTTTTTTTCTTTTTAACATGCTCAGTCATGAGTGAAAAAGCAAAAATCAATGTTAGAGAGAAACAAAGAAAAATTGAATTATCAAATTAGTTTGGGTAAAGTTCACAAGTGAAGAACTTGAAAAGCAAATGTGCTGATTTAGTGAGAAAACTGTGCGTCCCTGTAGGTCTCTTCTGCAGAGTTCATCCAACAGCCTTTCTGAGCTCTAATTGCAGTCCTGCTTTCCTCTAAATACCAGATAATCATAGCCAGAAAGAGTTGTTTTTGCAGGATAGGTTAGTTGCACAAATTTCTCTTTTGGGAATAAGTTATGCTTGCACCCTCTTTCGTGGTTCCATGGGAGGATGCAGGCTCCTCGCCTGCCTCTCTGCTGTGGGAACTGCTGCTGGGATGTTATTTATCCCACGAGTGAGGATGCATTTGCTCTGATGTCAGCTGTGGGACAGATCCCAGCCTTTGCAGGTGCGTGTGTTCCCTCACCTGCCTGGGGCAGTGGCTTGGGACTGGGCCTGAACTGCAAGACTTTCAACAAACATGATTATTTTTCTGCTAAAGTATTATGACAACAGAGTGGGTGTGCTATGTAGAAAGCTGCATATTTGGAGTACTCACTGCTGTTTGCCATCATATCCAGAAAGGGATAAACTGTTTTTCTTTTCCATGGCTATTTTATTAGAAAAGCAGGAAGCAGCTGCTTAGCTGAATATTGGTGTGCACATTGGTTGTTGGATATTCACCATGGTGCTGTAAGCATCTGTTGACAGGTGGGAAGAGTTCTTGGTGAACAGGCTTGTGGTTTTATTGCCTACCTGGTATTACTGTTGCTTGGGAGGCTGACAGGTCAGCAGAAACCCACTACTTTATGCTGTGCAGAAATCTGTTAGTATGGGTGGATGTGAACTGACCCAAGCTGCCAAGACAGACATTAAATAAATGCCCTAGATTTGAAGATGAAGAGCTGAGCTGAGCCGTTGTCATGCTAATACTCTGCATGAGCATGTTTTTGAAAGTGGTGGTGTATGGAAGCTTTTTTACCGGGCTTGTTTTCCGTGTCATGTGGGGATTCAGTTTAACTCTGGAAGAAATACTCATCTAATGACAATGGTATTAGTACCCAGCCAAGTAAAATAACTGGCTTTGGAAACTGAGGAAATATCAGGCTCTGGAAGGTATTTTCTGTGAAGTTGGGTAACTTCTCTGTAGGTGTAGAAAGCATGAACCTTTAAGTGAGGTTCGTGGTGTCTTGGTACTTCTCACTTTGAAGCTTCCCATGTTCTTTGTGACTAAATGATCTAAAAAACTTTAGTAAGAAAAAAGTTCCTCTTTTGACACAATGCTGTATATCTACTATATGTCTCCAGAATATATGAAGACAATCTTTGACCTGCACAAATATCAGAGGTCCATACAGTTGCTTTAAGGTCACTTGAATAACCCTGTAGAATAATATGCTAGCATTGCCTTTGACAGATTGCCTGGAGATTTGCTTTCTGAAGCCAGTCTTCAGAGCCAACGAGTCTTGGTAGCAAAGACTGTAATAAAATTGTTCAGTTCAAAACAGACCGTTCTTCATTTTGACTTGTAATCAATAACTGTCTGTGGCTGGTGTCGCCTCGGACTCTGTCTCACGGGGACATATTGTACAGTGGAGTCCTGTATGCTAATCTATGCCTATAAATAAAGATCCGTCTCTGTGAAGACTCCCACATCCTTCAGGAGCTGGTGGAGAGCTGGGGGCTGAGAGGGGAGCCCTTGTTGCTTAGGGGCTTGGTAGACTTTGGTTAATTTGTATTCTGAATCTGCTTTTTCCTGAAGGGAGACAGGATTTAGTATATTTAGATGAACAAGTTGTATGTTTGCTGTGTCTTTGGCAAATGTCTTTGTGTTCCTCATGGCTGAATAAAACAAAGCCACAGTGTTCCTGGCAAACGTACATAAATGACATATTGTGGCCAATTCCTCTTGACCTTGGTGGAGTAATAACGGCACATGGGGACTTGTCCCCACAACCAGGGAACCCCAATCAGTGGAACTCAGTGCCTGTCTCTGGACCAGCTCTTGGTGGGTGCACAGGGATGGGTTTGGGGACAGGGCAAGCCTGTGTCAGTGCTTCCTTGACCCCTCTGCTTGATGGGATCATCTGTGTGTTGGTGGCACCCCACTGCCTTCCAGTGAGGTACTGGTTGGTGATGAGGATTTATTTAGGGATGTGGCTAAGTGCCACAGAAGTCTGGCTGGTTCCCCATGTCCCAGTTTAGCAGCGGAGACGCCAGGAGGGAGCTGTGGGCAGAGCATCCTGGTTGAAACGTGAGGCTCGTGTGGGATCTGCTGACTTACAGCTTGCTTCTGCAAGTTGTGGGTTGTTTTTTTTTAAAGATGCCTGCAAAGGCTTCTTTATATGGACTTCTGAGGGAGAGGCTGGCGGTGTGGTGGGAGGGTATTGAGTTACTTTGAGCTGCAGGACACAGTGTCTGTGGAGCAGGCTAGTCTCGATTTATACATGCAGCCAGTGGTGGGCGTGCGAAAGCTCTCGAGCTTCTGCGTGAGATATTGTCTGTGCTGGTGGGAAACAGCCAGATGGATGCTGGGGAGGTCAGAGATGCTCTGCGGTCCCAAAGTGGGGCTGTACGTAATACCTGATATATTTGCTATCCTGTTGCTAACTCTTGCGGCGGCACGTGCAGGATGTGACCCAGATGCAGCACTCACCTTTAATGCCACGGTCCCGTCAGAAAGGCACGGTTGCCATGAGCAGTACAGAAAGCATTGCACAGCCGCGGCGTGGGGTTATTCCTGCAGCAGTGCTCCCTCGTGGGCACAGAGGGGGTTTGGGCACAGAGAGGGGGTTCAGGCACAGCCCACCAAGGGGGAATGCCACGTGCCGGGGAGGGAACAGGGCAGCCGTGCGTGGCTGAGCTCCAGAGGGGCGGGTGAGTGCGTTGGTGGCTGCTGCTGGATGATGATGAATATGAAATAGGAGCAGGAGAGCATGGATCTAACTCAGTGTCTGCCCACGCTGTTTCAGACCATGGCTCAAAGAGCATTTATCTCCATCAGCTGAAGCTGCCTCTGCTCCGCTGCTTTCCTCATCGCGGCTCTGTGGTGAACCAGGCTGGAGAGCCAACATAGAGTAAAACTAACTGAGCTGGAAGAGAGAGTGCAGCTAGGGCACACCATACCTGTGAGAGAAATGCTTGCCGAAATGTGCCCACAGGGGTGAAGCAAGAACACTGCATGTTTTGAGTCTTAGATGGCACATGGAAGCCAACCAAGAGCTGTTTTTCTGGTTTTACATTCTTTCTTTTTTGCTCTTGTTAGAATGCCCCTCTTGATTTATATGAACTCTCTTTTGCTGGAGGGGAGGCTGAGGACTGGTATATTGAGGTGTCTTGGCTCTGCATGGTTACCTTACAATGTGGGGTGATGCTCCAAAATGTGCCGCTTTGGGATCTTTCTCCCTTTGGTTATTAGCTTCCATGCTTAAATTGCATAGCTGGCAGTAAATGCTGCCAAAATGTCATGTAGATGAAGCAGCTTCATAAGAGCTTTAGTGCCACAACCTTTCCCAACCCCTGCAATTACATTTTAATTCAATATTTCATTGGAGTTTTCAAATAATTTTAAATTAATAGGGACCAGATTGCAGGGGGAAGAGCTGGCATCGTTCTCTTGTTTGCTTACAGAGTCTTCTGCACTGCAGATACCCGGTCGGTACACACAGCTGGGAAACCAGGTTTTCTCCGAGGACAGTCGAACAACTCCTGTTACCAGTGAAAAACCAGAGCCCACCCAGGGTTTAAATGCTGAAACAGGTCCCAGGAAGTGAGCTGCAAGGAGACTGGTGTTACACATGGCTGGGGGTGGGTGTGGGGAGAGAAGGCAGAGAGAAAAGGACAATTTTGGTTCCCTCTGATTTTGGTTTAGGAGTGTTATTAATAAGCAGCAAAGCAGTTGCACAAAAGGTCCTCTGCTGACATGCCTGGCTCTGGGCTTTTGAGTTTACAGATTGTGAGCAGGCACACAGTGATGTCCAGGGGGCCGCTTGATTTTGGGTGCTTGTGGTGCTTCTGCCTTGGGAGCCGTGAGGTCTGCGGTTAGTTCTGCATTTGTGGGAATCCTTGCAAGTGCATCCACAGGGAGCTGTGGACACCTTCCCCTTACCTTTATCACCATGCTTGCAGGTTTGATCTGGCTCTGGCTGGCCATGACATCTTTAGCTAAGCCAGCCCCTTGCCACAGGGACTGAATTATCCTCCCCAGTGCCAGGGGTGAGGGATTTGCTGCCAGGGGCTGGCTGGGAGCTGTGCATGCCTTGAGGCTGGGTCACCAGCTTCTCAGACAATCCTTGAGAGATGGGCGTACAAAAGGATGGTGAAAAATCCCACAGATTCCTCCAGAGTCAGGATTTCAGCCTTTTTGCTTAAAAACAGTAGGGTGAGTAAAGCACAGCATCGATGGACTAGCGGTGGACAGGCTTGTATGAGATATCTTCAATGTGTTGGGCTTGATGGATTTAGACCACTGGATTTAGTCACTATTGGGATCAGCAAGAACAGCCTTCATTTAAATAATTGACTTGAATCTTGGTTTTTGCATTTGTATTTATTACAGTGATTCTCATGGGCTGGTAGCTGCAAAATATACTGAGGAAGAGAGGCTGTGTTGCATCAGATTTGGTGTTCTGTCTTTCTTACCCAGGAAAAAAATGCAGTGTCCATACATACATATTTAATAAGTTTTATAGCTTTATAAGTGTGTTAGGATTTGTAGCATTCTTGATATACTAATTACTGTTGTTTTGTGTGTGATTTTGTCTCAAACTCTCTTTGGAAGGAAACTGGAATTCAATTACTATGCACAAAAATAGCATTTGCAAAGCTCTAATGAAATATAATTATCTGAAGCATATCAGATGCACACAAGAAATACTGTCCTTTTCATTAGGATTGCGCTTCTAATGAGGAAGTTTAGAATGGGAAAAATTTGCTCTGATGGCCTGTCTGTACCATGCTCCTAAAGATCTGAGGATGAGTAGATCTCATTGTTTCTTCATAACGGAAAACCCAAGTAAGTTCCCCCACTTTTCCCAAATCCAGTTAGTTCCTCAAGTGTGAGAGGATAAAGCTATTTGAAAAGCCTGGGACTAATGTACCTTCTTGCAACGTGGATTTGCTGAGCTCCTACATGCAGAAGTCACCTTCTTTAGTCCAGCTGTGGCTTGGATGCTGTAAAACTTTGTCACCAGACCTGATTTTAAAAAGTTTTCTCTTTAAAATCTTATTTCTGGTAAAAAATAATAGTTATATTTAGAATCTTCACCTGATAGTGAGAGAGTATTACAAAATGTATTTGTGATGTGGTTTAATACTATTTCTTGCTTTAGAAACCCTAGCAATGCAGATTCCCAAAATAAATTATTGCTTCAAATTGTGGTCTTGATCTTGCAGTGGTATTGCTTTCATGTGGGAGCCCCACTGAAAAATTTGTTGCCCACATATAAGTGCAAACTTTGAACCACTGGAAGTATTTCTAATAAATTCACTTTTCAGGCAGCTGAGGGAAAGGCAGTTTTCTGTTAATAAGAATCTTTGTTATCTTGGAAAGTCAGTTATGACTGGAGAAACTGTATCATCAAAATAAATAAACTGTATTTTGCGTGTTTACTAAGGAAAAGATGACAAGACAACAAACCAATGTTCTTTAAGACCTAAAGATAGGAACTCTGACTGAGAGAGTGAAGAATTGGCCATCTCTGGGCTGCTGTGGTTTCTGATATGGGAGGAAAATGCATTAACTTCATTCAAAAGGGAGAAACTTATTATTTCATCCTATCTATAAGGAGTTTCATTAAATTTTCACGTTTGGTAGATTGTGAAAAAGAAACAATAGTTGTGTGACAGACTTCTTTGAGGTCAGAAATTTCGTAATTTTAGTGGTAATGAAAAGACTGTGGTTCTTTATTGAAGTGGCCTGACATAAATTGGGCCTGACGTTGCCAATAATATTTAAAAAATTGGTAATGCGATTAGTGATTTAATGCTGACTTTATATAGGAACGTTCTTAATATTTAATCAAGTTAAACACACTTTGTGTCTGCACTTTGCAGGCAGTGGTGATGCGGGTGTGAGACCTTGCAAAGCTGCCATGGCAGGTGCCAGCACAGGGCAAGCTGGTTACAGGCTGCCCTGGGTCTCAAAGGGGAAAGGGCTCCTCTGGCTCTCCAGAGCTGTTAAGTCCTGGTCCGCCTGCAATTTGGTTGAGCAAATTTGATTTTTGATTGCCTCCAACATTACAGATGCCCCATGGGGTCATTGCATCAGTCTGGTCCTTTGCACCTTTGCTCTGCACCACCAATACTTTTGACTGCTCCTCCTTGGATGCTTTCTACCTCAAGGTACCTTTGTGGTGTCTTTATTTGCACTGAAGCTCATCCACCCCTTTTTTTTCTTGCTCACTCCATTTTTTGAGGTCTCTCATCACTACTCAAGTCAGCAAGAGAGATGTTTAGAATCAATCTCCTTCAAACTTCCCAGGTTAGATTGGTATTTTTTCAGTAATTCCCTTTTATCAGTGGACAGGAGTACTAAAACGTGCTGTTTACATTTGTTAGCATTCCTGCTCTAAATTTGTTGTTACACTTGCTGAACAGGCAGGCACACTCTGAGCTAAAATGTGGCTTAGCACATGAGTATCTGCACATATTTTTATGTTGGGAATGGCAAATGCCATGGTTCACGTTTGCTACAAACTGTTTATCTTGGATGGGCATCAAGCTGCATTTGCATGGGGATTGGAATTTCATTAATACCATAACATGGGCTTCATTTTTTTTTATTGGATGTAAAGGTCTTAAGTTTGCTAGATGCCTTTAAAAAATGACATTTAATCATTATTTTCTGCTGATATAGAAAGGAAAGGTGGAATCAGAGCGGTCACTGGAGTCACTTTTCAAGGGATGTGAGTGCCAAACCCTGTTTGTTACACCTATGTGAGGACTGGAAAGTACTCTTCTGTGGTCGTACCTGTGGTTGCTGGGTGGCTGACGGATTTTGGGATGCATGCAAGAATCTGCTGAGTTCCTATTAACATTGTTTGGATCTAAGAGAGCTTTTAATGTTTCCATGGGTCATGCTGGGTGCCCAAAACAGCACCTGGGTAGTGATGCTGTGGAACTCATGTGTTTTCATAGACTCATAGAATTGTTCGGGTTGGAAGGGATCTTAAAGATCATCTCATTCCACCCACCTGCCCTGGGCAGGGACACCTTCCACTAGATCAGGTTGCTCAATGCCCCAGCTAACCTGGTCTTGAACACTTCCAGGGATGGGACAACCATGACTTCTCTGGGCAATCTCTTCCAGTGCCCCACCCCCCTCTGAGTAAAGAATTTTTTCCTAATATATAGTGTTCTTCACAGCTGTGGTCCAGCTCTCCATCTGGAGTGATGAAGACCAGGTCCCTCCAATGGTTTTCTTGGCATCTGCTACAAAAAATTCATATGCTTGGCAATTAGGCAGCAGATTTTAAAACCTTAACCTACCATTAGCAGCTAAAAAGTTCCCTGCTAGCAATCTGGTTTGATGGTGGATATTCACACTTTGACACAAACCAAAATTTAAACTCTCTTCCTCCTGGAGCTGCGGCTGGCGGCGGCCCCAGGGTAGCTGCTGTCTGAATGGATCCTCGCCTACATGGTGCAAAAAGGCCGTGTTTTTCTCTTGAAGGCTCCCAGGTGCTGGGGTGGATTTCCCTGGGATCCTCATGCTCGGTGTGTTTGCATCCATACACAGCAGCGCAACGGGATGCAAGTTAGAAGAAAGCCAGAGCGAAGCATCAGATGCTTTAATATCCTACCTCTGACTGAAACAACCTCCCTGTGTGGGAGATAATAAAACATTTCTTGTCTCTTAAGGGAAAATCATGCACAGACAGAGACAAGCACATATAAATAATTTACAAAGCTGTAATACACTGTAAATAACAAGCCTACTGAATAATGAATTAACCCAACTGCTGATTCATAGGTAAATATCTCTTGTAAAGCAGAATTTTTATAGATTTTTACAGCTTAGTTAATATCCCCTCGTATTTTATTAAGGCTATTCAGGTGAAGTATTCTAGTAATAATATGTATATCTTTGGAAGTGAGATGGAGCAGTTGTGGGCTGCTGTGCTGGAGGCAAGCCTGCTGTCCCTTTGCACCGAGACAGAGCCTTGCTGGGCCTGGGCACGCTCTGGCTTTTGTTAGTCAGGCTTTTCTTTCCGTCTCAAGCAGGCAGCAGAGACTAAGCAGGAAGAATTTTGACGTGGCCAAAGAATTGGGAGAGCTACAGGGAGGAAGGAGTCTCTGAGCATCTTTCCCCCCCGCCCAAGCTTCTGTAATAAATAATGCATTTGCTCTACTTTGGCTGTGCTCTAGACGTGGTGAGATTTCTCCATGCCTTCGAGGATGAGGAGGCGGCGAAGCTGCTGAGTCGGGATTGCCACCCTCCGCGAGCACCGCATCCTTCCCGGCCGTAACGACCGCGTGTCCTTATTCCCTCTCATCAGCCACTCAGAAAGAAACCGAACATGACATTTGCTTCCTCCATGCTGCTTCGTCCCTGTCTTGCCCCTCTTTTCTCAGAAAAGCCTTGAGAAATAAAAACAGTTGCTAAGTTACCGGGTAGGGAACGTCGCGGCGTTCTGTTGCAGTCCCGTATTAACGCGCCTTTCTGAGCACTGGGGAAGCGGGAAGGGCTCTCTCGTAGCTTGAATTGTTTGTCAGTTGAAGTGTTGTGCTCTGAATGTAGGTGATATTGAGTGTGTCAGTTTAATTTATGCCCGAAAAAGTGGGGCCATTTCTCCCTCCCTTTCCTCTCGCTCCTGTGCAGTGTTGGTTGGTAGACAAATTATTTTATCTGCTTTTTTTCATCTGCTTTGGGGCATGTAACTTGTCAAACGTGTTGCTGCTTTGTTTTGTTTCTGATAGCTTAAATAATTGCGTTCATAAAACATAACTAGATTTCTTTCATCTGGAAATATGGAAGTTGTAAATTGCATTTTCTGTTAAACTTAAAATGTGCGTGTCAACACTGATTTTTCACTGGCAATGTACACTGCTGTCATTGAAAGGTGTCTGTGACAAGAGAGCATCTTTAAGGTTGAAGGAAGTACTTTATCAATGAAAATTATTCCAGGATGATATGTGTGGGGTACCTGCTGTGCTAATTGGGTGATTTTAGGGTATTCTTATGCAAAGAAGTGGACATTTGGCTCAATATGCAAGGCTTTCATAGACAATAAGTTCCTCATACCCATTTGTGTCAAGAAGTGGGATGTGCTAGCATGAAAGTGTTTCCTCTTTTTAAATGCTCAGTCTTCAGTTCTGGCCTGCCTGGAGCACCTAGCCCTGTAAGAGGACGGTAAATCCTGGGATGTTCATTGCAGAAGAGGACATTGCTGTCTGCTCCCTTCTAGGTAGCTCAGCATGGGATTATTCCTGAACTTAAACCTATTTTCCTTTAGCATAGCTCTTCCACATAGCGTTTCTTCATGTATGATGTTAAGAAGCAACCAGTGCCACCAGGGATACATTTTACGTAGGTTGCAGTGAAAGTACATCTGAAATAGCACAATGTCCTGGGTTCCTACCTCCTTTTCCTGTCCAAGTCCCCCCGAAATCCTTGCCACTGCTCGGCGGTGTGTTTAATTAAGGCAGCCGTGGGTTCAGAATGCCACGTGGATGCTTCGCAGCGCGCTCCCTGCCTCCAGTGCCGATAGGGAAGCGCGGTCGCATCTCTGCGAGCCTGGGGAACAGGGGGCAATGCTAATTGGTCACACACAGCACTCTCCTCGCGTGCAGCACAGCTCCGTGTGCCGCTGGACCCCAATTAATTCGGAAAGTTGGTGCACGCGCATCATTTCCCATGTTGCCTTTCTGCCAGGAATAAGCTGCTGGATTTCTGTGCTCAGAATGTCATTCAGAAAGTCTCACAGAATTACTGGGAATGTAACTTGGGCTTAAAAGGAGGAGGGTATAGTCAGGCTCACAGGAAAATGTAGGGTTTTTTGTGTGTGAATTTCAGTATAGCTTGTTGAGGCTTCAAGGCACACCATTTGCATTTACAATGCCAAATGCTATTTTTTCTATTTTAAAGAATAGCGGAGCCTAATTTGGAGGAAACAAAAGTATGCAAAATTAGTTCTCTAACATTTGTAGCTTAATACTTAAATTCTTCTTGATTGAGAGGATATAAAAAATGCTTCTGTAGAGCTCTGCTTTTTGCCCATGAAGCATTTTCCTTTCTTTTTGCCATTCTGTGCAAACGGATTTCCTGGGGGCTGAGAAAAACTTTCTATTGTAAGGAAAAGGGAAAGATTAACCACTATGAAGACTTCCAAATTGCTGGGGGAAAAACCTGTGAGCAAAATAGTATCTGGTAAAAGTCTTTCAAGATTTTTATGTTTTCAACAAAATCGTAAATTAGGGACATTTATAGTTCGAAATAAAGTTTGTATTTATAAAGACAAATGTGCTGGGAGCTCAGCTGGGGTCTGATCTTTTACCCTGCCAGGTGCTGTGCAAGCACTGTCATGCGATGCTTCCCAGAAGAGGCTGTCGGGGCAGTGTTCCTGCAGAGGTGGAAAAATGGAAATGATAAAGACCAAGTCATTAGTGGAAAATCCTATTTAAAACTTTTGTTCCCACCACCCTGTATTTACTCATTATCTTCTATCTGAGAAAAAAAATAGTCTTCCGTTTTCCACTGAAGGCAGTGGACTGGTTTCTGGCATTATTTCTTCCCTGTTAAGCCTGGGAGACCTGTTGCTTTTTTTCCCTGGGAGATGTTAATGGTAGTTCCCTCTGCACAGTGGCTGCAGTTTGGGCAGAGAGACCCCAGGAAATGCTGCAGGAAGCAAGACCTGCTGGCCCTTCTGTGCAGTCCAGGCTCCACTGGGGGAGTGTTCTTGTCTGTCCCACCATCCTTGCTTTTGTAAGGACTCAGATTTTATGCTGGAGCATGGGTGAGAAATATTCTGTGGATTTTGTGTCTGAGGGGAGTAAAACTTTTTTTACTGAACAGCCTGAAGGACAGGTTACAACTCTGCTGCTTCCCCCTCCCGCAGCGTGCTGCTGGGCATCTCGTACAGCCATGCCTTTGGGCCTCTGTTATGCAGCTGAAACAATGAATAGATTTGCTCGTGGGTTAATTATTCTTTTTTGGGTTTTTTTTTCCCATCTAACCATTGTCAGCTTAAGCCTCTCTTAGTTAATGAGACTTCTTTTGACATCTGAATATCCCATCCCTCCCGGGAACATGGTGGTCCCTCTGCATGGGTGATACCTCAGGGGGAGCAGGTGAGACCGCTGTACCACCATCAGCAGGGCTGAGCTTCAGAGTTGCACACAAAAGAGAGCTCACACTGCCTGGAAAAATGGAGGGGGGGGTGAGAGTATGATCAAAACCTGCAAACCTATGTGTGGCTTGAAGGGAGCAGACAGGGGATCACTGACTGCCGTCTCGCTGTACAAGGGCCAGCAGGCATCGACTTCAAACAACCTGTGGGAGGTGGATCCTCATGACTCCTCTTCACGGTGGGTACTCAAAATTTATATGGGCTCAAAGACTGAACAAAATCACCTGAGAATGCTGGACTAGAGAGATCTTTGGCCTAAGCAAGTATCACAGTCGTTATGTTTTAAAGAGGCTTTACGCTTTTGCTGCTGAAACCAGCCATTCTATTCCCTGAATCCTACTTCTAGAGAGGCAAGCTATGACTTCAGTGATGTGCTGCCTCCTGGGCAAACTCAGGGATAACAAGAGGGGCATTTGTGGTGTTTCAGTGATGCTCTGCATTGTGTTAGGGTCTCTGTAAAGCTTGATCTGTCCCCAGGGCATCCATCGGAAAAAGGATTCACTGAGTGTTGAGTTCAAGATCATGGGGCAGGGCTCTTGCACAGTGCTTTTTGGCTGGAGTTCCAGTAGTTCTGTCCTGGAAAAGCTCATATCAAAGTCTTGTGGCAGCAATAATGTAAGTTTAGAGACTTGCTGTGGCTTGAACTGGATTGATGACAGAGACAAACTTTAATAAGCTTCCACTTTGTTTCCTGGTCAAGTGTATGGGAGCTGAATGTCTTATAAGAAAAATCTGTAATTGCTGATATTGCTGCCTGCTGAAAGGTAAAGAAACAAGGAGAGACTGTCAGCTAAAGCTGTAAGTGTTAGCAATTGAGAGGAGCTCTTGGGTGGGAAAGGCTAAGCATTGCCCTGGGCTTAGGGACCAACAGTTTAGCAACTCAGGTGGCCTCACAGGATCATTCAGCTCTGATCTGTCTTCTGTCTTCTCTGATTTTCTGCTGGAGGTTCCTTCTGCCTTTAAGGAGAGGCTCTGCTCCCTGGGTGATCTCAGTTTTAGACTCATTTCTGTACTGCATGCTCTTGCCCTCTGAAGGTGATAAGCTAACAAAAGTTGCCTGATCCTTGGTCTCCTGAAGCAGAGATGAAAGGGGTGGAGAAATGCACCTTTCCTGTGGGGCTTCAGACACTTTCAGCTCCACATGCTCTGAAATTTCCACTCTGATACCAGTTCAACCAGTTTAAATGAGGAGCTGTTTCACATGCAGTTAGTCTGTCCTTGGTGGGTTAAGAACTGTGGGTTAAAAGTGGTGTTACTGGGGCTGGTTATAGGTGGACATATACAAAAGCCCCTTCAGGGTCACTAGGAAATGGGCATGGGAGGAGGACGAGCTGTCATAGGGATGGCCATGAATACAGGACAGGTGCAGAGGTTGCTGGACTAGGAACCTCTTTTCAAAATGAGACACAAGTGTTCAAGTTGTTTGGTTGAGCAGTGTTTCTGTGGAAAACTGAATTTGGCGCCTGGTATTGTGCTCTCCTGCTTCCTAAGTACCCTTGTTGAAGTCTTGTGTTCTGTGCTGCATCTTCCGTTTAAGCTCTTGAGCCATCACCTGCCCATCTGAACCAAGGCAGAGGGACACTTCTCCTTTGCCTTGGGAGCCACTGCCCCAGCCACCTGCTGCTTAGGAGCAGCTTTTAACCTAATGCTGCCTCTTCCTCTGTGAAATGTAAAAAGTGGCCTCCATTGCTTGATTGATCTTTATTGTGCTAAACAGGGAGTTTTAATATCTGTATTTGTAGCTTCCATTTGGACTCTTTGCCAGGATCTCATAGACAGATACTTGGAAGTATCTGAAGTGTCAGGAATCAGTTGCATAAGGTCCCGCTGCTTCAATCCCCCACCACTCGTCCTACAAAGAGGTTGCATGTGATGGAAGGGATGAAGGAGGGAGAACACATCTTTCCATATTGCCTTTCTTTGTCTCTGACTCCAGAGCTCGATGGCTCCTTTCTCTAGATCTTGGGATAATGAAGAACCATGTTGGGAGGCAGCCTGATGCACAGATGTGCTGATAGATGTGATAGTCCTTAGAAACCCCCTACACCAGCTTTCTGCATGGATTTTGCTGATTTTAAACTTGTTTAATGACCTTAAATTACAACTGACTTTAGAAGGATTAATGTGTTGTCTGGAGCCTCCTCAGCAGAGTTGTTTATCTGCAGGGAAGCAGATGCATCTTCATCTGCCAGTAATGCTCCAAACCTGAAGCTGAATGCTTATGGGCAATGTATTGCTGTGGGGATGAGCTGCCCAGAAATACATTTTGGCTAGAAATTAAGGAGGTTGAAATGTTCATTAGACCAACCATTTGTTCACAGTCTCCTGGGGAAGACAAATCCTGCTTATTTCCAGGATAGAGCTTGCTTAGTCTTAGGGGCAGGGAGGGGGCCATGCAGCTGCCTGGGAGACAGTTCAGTGCATGGAGATATTTCCAGGCTCATGTCCAAGCCTTCGTACAGCATCCCAGGGCAGATTCTTGTCCCAAACCTTGTAGCCTTCCTTACTGTCAGGTTTCTCTTCGAGTGAGGTGAATGTGCATGGCGGAGGATTTTTGATTACAGCACATTGCAGATGCCACACCAGTGGCACTTCTTGTTTCTCTGTGGAGACACTTTGCCCACATAGCCCTTTGTGCCCTGCTGCACCAGTGCATTTCACATGGCTGGGCATGTTCGTGATCACAGAGGAAACAAGTGGAATGAGGATTTGCATGTGCAGTATGTACACACCTGCCTGTACATTCTGCCAGAGTTTGAGGAGACAATCCTGGCCCTTGTGTTTCTAAAAGACTGTTCCTCTTGAACTGAGCATTCCCCATGGGTGAGCCTGGCTCTTCTGAACCCATCAGATACTTCTGGCCTTGGATATGGTTTGCTCTTGATCATTCAGTTGTTTGAGCAGGCTAGGTGCTGTGTCACCTTGTACGAGTGTGGTGTTGTTCCTGCTGACCTCAGCCAGAGCTCTGCGGTAACATCTGCTAGGATATCTGGGTTTGGATGAGGGAACGCTCTCTAGCCCCAAATTATTTTCCTGGAGATCTTCCCTAAAGAGCTTTTAATATTTGGTAGTATATTACTTTGCTGCTCTTGGGTGAGGGCTCTTCTTGCAACATTTCCTGGCTGGAAAACCTTCAAACGCATGTCATCGCTCGGTTTTTGGATGCTGCTGAGGGGGAATGTGGGAGGCAGCCCCAGCCAAGGGTGCTGCAGGGCTTTGGGTTCTGTGCCACCCCAGCACCTCATCCCAGGGAGCTGCCTGGGCCCTGCTTGCACCTCACAAACCCCACCAAGCCTCCTCTTACAAAAGCTGACAGTGGGTGCAAGGGGAAGCTAAGCAAAAATATCCATTTGAATACCAGCGTGAACCTTCTTTTCATTTCCATCATTTTTATAAGGACTCGTAAGACTTTCAAAAATCCTCTTTTTATGTTGTTCATGACTTTTTTCACTAATTTGACACTCTGGGATGTTGGTTTACATTTCATTTTAGTCTCTAATCACAGAAAATTATAGCTGGTTGCACATGCTGGCTTTGCATTCTTGCATCTTGTTTATGTTCGTTTGTACTAAGGGATAGCACTAACCATGTCTGCCCAATTTATTTTTCTCCTCAGCAGCAGGAATTTCCAATACTCTGGAGCTTCATTACCATGTGCAGGAAACTAAATTCAAGGTTATCATATTTGAACTTTATGCCTTCTTGATGTACAATGTTTTATTTATTTATTTAAAGTTTATTAAATCTTTCAAAAAAGAAGTCCTTTAGAAGAAGTGCATGATGTGTAGCTTATTAAGAAAATTTAATTTTGAGATTTAAGAACCTTGAATTATGACTGTCCCAAATATTTGATTTCTGCTCTGAAATGTATGGAAGGGAGAGATGGGCTGTTGGAACTGATGCCTTGACTTCTGATGTCTGTGAGCCTGCAAAAAGCATGTTTTCAGAGAGGGATAAATGGATAGATTCCTTCTAATGGCTCTCCTTGGTGTGTTTTTGAGGTCTCCTTTTACCATTCAGGTTTTATACCATAACCTTGGAAAATCTTCCTTTACAGATATCCAGAAGATAAGGATTTTTTTTTTCCCCCAGTCTGATTAAGAACCATTTTATGAGTCACTCTTATGGCTGGTTGATTTTGGGTATTGGTTTGGTTTTGACTGAAAGATTATTTCTTAATTCTGAACACAGCTAAGGTGATCAGAGCAAAATCTCCAAATATTTTACAGGGCTTGTACTTAACAGCAGCACCTTTGGTTTATATTTTAAAACCTTTCCTTGGATGAAAATCCCCATGAGGTGGATTTCCACTGTAATTACTTCTTTCCACAGGAGATGATCCTTTGACACTAAATCCATCCTTTGCTCTAACTCACAGCATTAAAGGTCATATCTTTGCCAACATCTCCTAAAGCAGAGGAGCACTTTTTTGGATACGCATAGTAAATATAACCCACATTAATTTTCAGTAGTGGCTGAAGGATTTTTTTCTTCCTTTATTTTTTTTCTCTCCTTTTAGAAAGGTGCAGTTTAGGAAAGCTTGATCTTTGCCTTATTCCAGCAAAAATGCTGTTGGCCTCAAGGTTGCTGGAGTCATTCCCATGGTTTGTGTTGTCTTGCTGGCCTTGGGTCATTCATCAGTGTGGGTGGGTGAGGGAAGTGATTGCAGGCTGCGAGGTCTCCGTGACCCCACAAGGGTGTCTTTTTGGAAATCTGCTGGGTCCTGGAGCCACCAAAAGTAGGGTTTTGTGCATTGCTGGGGCTCGAGAAGCACCTCTTGGCTTTATTCCGCTGCCATGCGCATTCGAAATGAACTCACACATTGCTCAAGAGAGCTGTTGTACATCGATGTCTCCTTTTCTTTCTCATCGTCTAACAAATAAATAGCAACTTGAGCGCTGAATAATGCTGCTTTCAGAAGAGGCCTTCGTGCATCTTCCTCCTCTTTGGGGAAAATGCTGTCAACCGTTCTAATGAATGAGTTTATTTTGGTGCTGTGGAAAAGACGTGGGTGGTGGCTGTCGTGGGGGTTGTGTGGTGTGAATGGGTGTCTTGTGAAGCCTGTCGAGACGGCAGCACGGAGACTGACGTCTGTGTGTCCTGACAGCAAGTGCACTATGGGCAGTGTTTGTGGAAATGCTGACGCTCCCCTGCCAGGTCATCCTGGCTGGATCCCTGCCTAAGGAAAGACAGGGACGAGCAGTGTGCTTGGACCCCAAGGATGGATACACAGTTCCTGTTGGAGCTGCTTGTGTCAGGACAAGCACAGAGATTTTATTTCTGTCAGTGGTGGGCTGAGATCCCTCATTATTGTACAATGCAGCCACAATTATTTGTTTAAGGCGCCCATGCCCCACCAACCTCACACCTGCATATGGGCACCTGAAGGGCAGCATGGTTTAGTGGTGAGCTTGGCAGTGCTGGGTTAATAGTTGGACTCAATGATCTTAAAGGTCTTTTCCAGCCTTGGTAACTCTATGATTCTGTGGTTTCCCTTCTCCTTGTTTTTCCCTGGTGTGACCAGTTGTGCAGCCTGTAGAGGAAGGGCTGGCTGCTCCGAGGTGAGGACCTGCTGCCCTGTCCAGCCCCGGGCTGGGATGGAGCCCGTGGGTTCCTTGCTGGTTTGCAGGCTTTCGTGCATGGTGTGCACCAGGTGCCGTGCACACTTTACCTCGTGCGGTCTCCCCCCAGTTACAGAAACCCCCAGCTTCTCTCCTCTGTAAAATTACCAGGCATTGATGAAGGATTAGTGAGGGATTTTAATTTAGCACAAATAATTGGATTAAGCTGGAATTTGCTTCCCGTTAGTTTTAGATTAGCCAATACAAATAGTTGGAGCTTGACTTTGCAGAAGCAGAACAGGCCAAAGTGCCACATGGAGCTGCTCAGGGCTGACAGCCAGTGCTGATCCTTCAGCTATGGGTTTCCTGATTTGTGTGTGTACATCGTGGGTGGTTAGAGGTGACAACCTGTCGCAGAGGCTTAAAAATTGAAACAAATGATATATTCAAATGAGATACATTTTATTAACCAGATAAATTAGTTAAACCAATTGAAGCCCGGTCAGCATGTGAATACATACAACCCGTAGATGCTTGTTCTCTCCATACTAATCACTGATCATAATATGTATTTATCGCGCTCAGATTCTGTAATATTTTCATATCTGTAGATTTAAATGACAAAGGACAAGTTCCATGTGTGTTTCTGGCATTAAGGACATTGTCAAAAACTTGCTGCTGGAGAGCAGGAGAAACGCTGGATGCAAAGGCTCATATCAACCTGCTGTGCCCCAGGATGTCAGAAGCAAGAGGAGATTTCTCTGCTGTGTGAGCACAATCATCACCCCCAAATTTCACCAGACAGGAGCAGACAGACTTGTTTTACAACCCAGAAGAAATGGTACATTCATTAGTGGTCTGTTCATGGCTATCTCATCTCTTTTGCTGGAATCTTTCTTCTTCTAGAACTGAGCTTAAATCTCCTTAAAGGAAGATTTTTTGCAGTACCAATAGGCTGCTAATTTTTTCCAAGCAGCTTCAAAGCATTGCCTTGAACAGTCTTATTTGCAGTCAGCATTTGTCCTGGGGATGGATTTTTACAATGGGTGCTTTGTAAAACTATTTAGTGTGTGGAAGATCTTAGTTTTTTTATCTCTTTCTGATGCACCGCTTCATTTGATTTTTTTTCTCTTTCTTATCATTTCTGTTTAAGGGTTTGTGAACTGATCCCTTTATTTTCAGAAGAGAATACTAAATAAACAGTGATTAGCATGAAATATGACTCATGGCTTCCTAAAGGATATGCTTTGGAACTGGTAAACAGTTGTAATTGCTGTTAGATGAAAGTAGCAAATTGAATACATTCTCATAATAAAGAGATAGATAGACTATTCTTGCTCTCAGATCTAATTGGGATTAGTATAATGTTCAGTTTTCCTGGTAGAGGATGATCTGTATGGAAGTTAAATGTAGTTACAAATGCATTCATAAAAGCTGGGTTTAAGTCAGTGAAAGAAACCTGCTTCTACACAGACGCCAAGGAAGTAACTCAGCATGTTTTTTTCTGAGAACAAACAATTGGATATAATATTCTAAGATCTGGAGACCATCTCACCTGGAGTGGTGTTCCAGCTCTGCTGGGATTGGTGTCAAACTACTAAGGATGTTTGCAGGAGACCCTAAGCATGAGCACTTGAAAGGTCTTGAAATCGTTTCTGTTTCTTCCAGTCATGTCTGAAAAAGGGTGGAAAGGGGTGTTTTTGCAGTATTACTAATTTAAATCAGAAACCTTAAAAGAAATAATAATAGCCATAATACTGAGTAATTCATTACAGAACAATCGGTGCTTCTCTTGATGTGGCTGCATACTATCTTAAACATCATTGTTCCTTTGAATCCAGTTAAATCCTAGGGAAAAGCCTGGAGTATCTGTATGCTGTGGGCATCCAGCAGCATCTCTGTGCAGCATGTAGAGGTCTACCAAAGAGGTTGGCCAAGGAGAGGTGTCAGGTCTGTTCATGCTTTCCCTTTGGATAGGGCTGGTTTATGGCTTTTCAGAAATGAGGCTCTGCTGGAACTGTCAGGTGTCCCTGGGCCCACCAGTGCACGAAGCCCTGGGGATGCTCCAGAGGGATGGCTTCCAGCATCCTAGCCCTGACGGGCTTGTTGTGTGTTGTTCACCTGAACTGACAGCCAGGAGGAGGGGGCTCTCTGCCAGTGTGACATCCTCCCACACCGTCCACCGTGCACACTTATTCCAGCAAGTCTGCAGGGATGCAGGAAGAGATACAGGAGGGCTTGCAGGCAGCTTTTCCTGCCCTGGACCATTGTTACGTGACTTAAATGACTTTCCAGCCGCAGGAGGCATGGATTTGGGTTCACAGGGGTTGCCCAGCAGTAAATCACTGTGTCAGAGCCATGCTGGCAGTGGTGTGATCAATGCCGGGGGCTTCATCAAACACAGGCAGGAAACAGACAGGGCAGCGGGGCTTCTCCCCTGGGATGCACTGGCCAGGATGCCCTATGTGAGACATGGGGAGAAATGCCACGGGTGCCCACAGATTGCTGCCTTCTCCCAGTGCTGGCAGCGCCCAACTTACTGCTTTGTGGTGCCAAGCAGTGGCCGGAGGCTCTGCAGTCAGCTTCTTAACAAGGAAATTATTTTAAAAGAGCCAGTTTTGTAGCTAAAGTTAGTATGCTTGGATGTCGTCCAAAACTCCGCAGCAATAATGCAGCAAATACAACTGGTTTAAAATACATTAAATATGCAGGTTGGCTCGTGGTAGCTAAGCCCTTGCAGACAAAGAATAGGTGAAAACCACTAACTTGCGTTGTGTGCATATATAGGATGGTTAATCATTTGCAAATAAACATCTAAGTGGGGAAAAAATAATAAAACAAACCATCAAATTGCAATGTTACAGGAATGTGTTCTTGGCAAAAGCTCTTTCATTTCTAAACTGAAATTCGTACTCAAATCTGAGCTGTAAAATATACCAAAGGAAAAAAAAAAGATAAGCCTGTTTTAGTTAAACAAAAGCAATGGATTCAGCATTTGCTAGAGGCAGATTTTGAAGAGAAACTCAGCCTGAAACTAGCACAAGAATCCTAATTAGCACGTTTTCCTAACAATAGCATCGTCTTTCCAAGTGAACAGAGGCATATAACTGAGTAATTTTTAGCAGAGTGATGGTTTGGTTTTGAGGCACAATTTGATGAATCTGCAGTTACAGCATTCCCAAAAGTCTGTCCTGGTGTGGTTCATCCAGATTTCACCTTCTTAAGTACACATATGAACACTGATTCACCTGAGTGTTCAAAAATAGCCGTCGGGCTCAAACTGATAGCAGGCAGATGATTGATGTTTTTGAAGGTTATTGGTATCAAGGTACATATATTTTTTAAAAAAAGAGAGAGAGGGAAGACCTCGTAGCTATTGGTAATTGCTGTATGTGGCTATTAATAGAAATTTTAGTGTATATAATTAAACAGTGATTCTGGGGGAAAATGGATATTTCTAGGCCAGCTCAAGTCATATGAATGTGGACGCTTTGTGCAGATGTAGGTATCTGTTATTTTCAGTCTCTGTTACAGGTTATGTTGGCATTTATGGCTTTATAAATGTTTGCTGAGAGCTGATGGGTCAAGATCAGATGTTGGGTCAACAAGGGAATGCAAGCAGTAGGCAGAGGTTCACGAGGAGGAGATGGATGAAGCTTGTTCTAATAGCTGGAAGTGTCCTAGTTGCAGTGTGGGCTCTTGGTGGGGATTTGGACCACCTTGATGCCACCTGGACTGTACCTGTAGTATCCTCATAGGCAAACTGGGGAGATACAGACTGGAGGGGTGGACTGCAAGCTGGGGGGAAAACTGGCTGGATCATCATATGCAAAGGAGAGTTGTCAAAGGTTCTGTTTCACAGTGGCATTCCTTGGGGGTGGATAGAGGGACCAGTGCTGTTTAGCTATCTCCATGGTTATAGAGACAATGGAGGCAGGGTATCATCTTTTCCTTTTGTACTGGAGATCCAATTGCTTTAATTTCCTTTTCAGCCTAGCTAACAGGTGCAGAGAGAATATCTTCTAGTTTGGATTTGTTTGTTTGAGGTTGAGAATTGTTTAGGAGCTGGGAAAAAGGAGAGATTTGGAAGTGATGGTGATATATATTCCTTCTAAACCCATTCTTACATCCTTTTAGTAATAAAAATGAGCAGCAGGCAACCTGACCCCAGGCTCTGTGGTGCAGGAGCAGGGTCTCATCTTCAGTGTGGGAATGTGTACACTGACTCCTGGAGCAGTTGCAGTGAGCACCTGATCAACTCTTGTATCAAACTGCAGCTGATTTCAGTAGGAAATACGCCTCTGTCTGCGTTTAGAAACACTGAGCTAAATTTTGGAAATCTGGTCTGTTGCAACTGGAGACAAACCTGTCAGCTTTGCTTTACCTACATTTATACATCTCTCATTGAAGCAGTTTGAAGTGCAGGTAGGTTGTTAAGAGGACATCAGTTGTGCTTTGACAGGCTTCAAATTCATCTGCCTTAAAGGATCCAGAATTCGTTCTCTAGTATTAATAGTTTTCCCAGTTGAAGCTGTTGCCTCTGTGGGGTAACATGGGCTGGGTTACACCACTATTTTATTTCCTTTGTGACCTGTGGTCACATTGTGGCAAGAACATGATTATCAGCTAATTGCAAGTGATATCTCTTCTTCTTGCTCCAGATCCAAATTACCAGGGGAAGAAGATTGCTGGTGGTAGAGCCAGGGTTTGTGAAAGGTACCCAACAGTGGGTGCTGGAGAGGGTGCTGCCTCAGAGAGCCTGGGGCAGAGGGAGGGCTGTGATGCCCAGCAGGATGAGAGCCACATGGCATTTTATACAGGATGCGGGAGTGAACAGCTTATTCCCAGCAGTGAATCTTGAAGTGAAGCAGAAGTGCTTGGCAGATGCCTGGGTGTTTGGTGTTGTGTTGGGTTTTTTTAATAGCCAAACAATAAAATTTAATGTTTGAAGGGAATGGGAGGGGACTGATTTTTATGCCTTCAGGATGTTTTCTTGGCTGCTGTTCCAAGGCATTGGAGTTGTCTGAGTTCTTTAAGACTGTCTGGCCTGAATGAGCTCTGCTTACCATGGGAATGAGGACAGGGAAAGGATTTCAGAAGGTGTAGCTTTTAAATTGAGGTGCCTTGTTGAAGCAGGTACTGCATTATGACCTGAGTTTCTAACATTGATTCAAGGCCCCAGAGAAATTTGGAAAAGTGCTCAGACAGGTCCATTCATGTATTACTTGAAGTCTGACTTTTCTGTCAATGTCTTTCAATGGGGGCAGGCAGTCACTGAGGCAGAAGGGATGGAGAAAAATAGGTTCACTGCCTAAATGATGATATTTGCAAAATAGGGACCTCATTTTGTATGTTCAGCACTGGGCTGAGCTTCTGCTTTTCTGACGCAGCTTTTCTGTGTCCAGGAAGAGAACCTGCAGCAGTGCTTTCATGTTAAAACTTCTGGTTTAGATAAAAAACAGTTTGCTTGCTTGGAAGTCAAGGTTTTGCTCCCTATGGGGAAGCCTGTTGTCTGGTTACAAGCTAGTACATGGCAAAGGCATGCTGAAGAGTGGTGATACACTAAATGCTGCAGCTGTAATTGAACCGCACCAAGCATCACCTGCTTTTAAGTTATTAATGAGTTTGAACTATTTATAAGCAAGGAACAGTGTGAAAAGAGCGGGCATGTTTGTCTCTGGAAGAAAGTCCTTTTAAGGTCTTGGAGCATGCTTTTATGTTGTATATTCTGATAATGCAAAGTCTAGATGGGGTGGCACCACTCAAGTGTCTGGGTAAAGGATCTGGCGCCAGTGGAGCTCAGCATCCATCATCATCATCTGAGCATCCTCTGCTTCCTCCTCACTCCTTGGCAGGACATGCTGCCTTTGCCCATTTCACACAATGTTAAAATGGTTCCAAGTAGTTGCCACGCTTGAGTGGTTGGATTGAGGTGTCTACCCTGCCAGAAACATTGCTCTGCTTGGTCAGCCCTGCTGCTGCTGAGCGACCCTGAGTTATGGCAGCTTTGAGAGCATCTCCAGAATGGCACAGTGTAGGTGATGGTACTTCATATCTCACAGTCTGGAGGAACTGGGAAGGAGGCACTTCTTCCTCTCCATTTCAAGAACTTGTTGGAAACTGCCTGATGATGTTTGGTCAAGTGAAAAACTCACAGGTAATAGTATAGTGTGGGTCAGTGTTGGCTTCCAAACAAGAAAATAAGGGGATGAAAAACAATGGTATGGATCAGATTTCAGGGGAGAATGGACTGCTGTCGACATTCTCAGACGTGGTTTGATCTCAAAGAAAAACAGATCTTCACTTCATCATTTTAAACCAATTTCATGCTTCAGCAGTTCTACCCGCTCCTGTCATCTCAGCACCACGGGTCACAAATGGGACCCATGCAATGTGCAGGAGCTGAAACACTGATGCAACAACCCTCCTGTGCTCAGCTCTGTGGGTTATACGGAGCAGAAAGGCCAGGCAAACTTTCTTTTGATGTCCACAAAATTGAGCCCTTAAATTGGGCTGTTTAAAAAATTGCAATGTCTTATAAATGATGTATTGGAGCAAAAATAGCGACTTCTTGTCTGACTTCAGGGATTTAACTGTGAGGCTGTGACCTCTAGAGGCTAAGAATAAGCAAACAGCTTTCCATCACTCCCTGCCCCAGCAGAAATGTGTTCCTGTGGTGACACATTTTTGTGGCATCTCGTGAGCTCTAGCTTCACACAGTGATTCCTCTAACTTTGGAAATGTAATTATAGTGCGCCATAAATTTTTCACTTTTGGCAAGATTATTAGCACTGGCCATTTTGTTTGCAGAGATCATTTTTATAGCTGTTCTTAAACTAATACCTTAAATTGGTAATGGACATCTAGACTCAGTAATACTTGTGCCTAAAGTGCCACATTGATTTTTTTGCACGTGCATATTTGAGTGCACATTACATTAGATTTAACTTTAAGTAACCTCTGCTGTTGCAATGGGTCTCTTTCTGGGATATAATAGACAGCCACAATTTGTTGTTGTTGGCGTTGCACGATGGGGAAGTGGGGAATAGCTGCTCTAGCTGAAAGCACAGAGCCCAGCTTAGTTTATAAGCTCAGATGGAGTTGCAGATGGTGCTGCTGATATGGCCATGGGTCTTGCTGCAAACAGTGAGTGCTGGGGATGAAGCCTTGTGCACCCTAAATAACCAACACAGGGGTCTTGATTCCTGTCTGTGCAGTTTAGAGCATAACATTGCAGTTTTTCTTAAATGTGCAGTTCAATGTCTGAATCTTTCAGTTGGTGTCTGTTTTCAAGGTATAAATGGGACAGTCCCCATGCTCACCCAGCAGCAAACAGAACTTCTAAATGGGATCAGATCCACGGTGCTTCAGAGGAATGTGCATATAGACCTTTACCTAGACCCAGGAAAATAAGTTACATGCAAGGTCTGGAACCACTGTCTTTATTCCAAAGAATATTGGATTTTGTGACAAGCCTAGAGATCCTGGTAATGCCCACAGATGGCAGATCCTCCTTTCATACCTGTGGACATCCTTGTCTCCCCTCTGCCTGCAGCATTGAGTTCTGCCATAACCTTACATGCTGGGAGGGGTGGGTAGGGAACGGATATTCTTTTCTTTCTTTACTCTTTTATAAAAGTAGGTTGCAACTTCAGGGCTGTAGTTGGTCCTAGCTGACCTCATTGCTGCCATCACTTGAGGTGCAGAGGACTCAGCTGGATGCCTGTGAATGTACCCCGAGGCTGCTCTTTCAGTCTGGTCTCTTTGCAAGGAGGAAAGTGGTAAAAGAAGGGTTGGAGTAGGAAATCTGTGCCCTGGAGAGTGGGGTCTTCAGTTTGAGTTGCTCTTTTGGTGACTTCGGTGTCTCCTTCCCTGGTTGTGGTGGGGAAGGACCTCCTCCTCCTCCTCCAGAAGGTCTGGGGTTCATAAGGATCCCGGTGTTCAGGAGATTGTTCCCCTGGGGATGGTGTAGTGCAAGAGGCAGTTCTTTGGTGATGGTGCACACATTTTTCTTGAAACAAAGACTTTCCTTGCAAACGCAGTGCTGCACTTGCCCTGTTGCTTCATGGAGCCCATGTTCTAGCAGGTGGCTGTGCCCTGAATTGTCTAAATGCAGTGGTGTTGATTTGGTGAGCATTTTTCTGCTGTGCTTTTGATTTATGCTTGTGAACCTCTTTACTGTCTGAGTTTTTTGTTGGTTTGGGGATTCTTTTTGTTTTTGTTAATGATCTTAGCCTTTTGTTCTCAGTCTGTTTTAAGGCTTAAATCATTCCACATGCCAGGATGGGAGTTTCACAGAGCATTGCAGAAGGCTGCTGTTTTCTTGACTCCCTTAGCCAAGATACAGAGCAGGATCTTGCACTTCTCTCTGCATTCATCACAGTCCAAACACACCTGGAGTGAAGGTCTCCTCCCTGGTGGGGCAGGTGAGCAGAGCCTTTCAAAGCCAGGGTCCACTGTGCCGTTCGCAGAGGGTCATGCAGATCACACAGAGGATCTTGGAATAAATGGGAATTATGGACTAAGCAGGTTTAGAAGAATTAGAAAACCCTAATGAATATACAAATAGCTTTGTAATAGGGTGTTGCCATAGAAACAGAGTTTCTACAGCACCTCTTCAGAGTTGTGCCAATACTCTCTTCTACTTTGCCCAGTTGTAGAGCTGTTTTAAGCAGCTGAGAGCCCTTGGCTGATGTATTGTGGGGGTTTTCCAAGCAAGTTAGTAAAGAGAACACCCAGCTGGTCCAAAGTTAGCATCGAGCACAGGGGAACCACCAAGTGCTTTCACTTTGGGGGTGTGAAGGTGCTGTGTGGCAAGGGCTGAGACCCTCAGCTATACCAGCTCTCGATGTGGGCTTAGTGACAGCTCCTTTGGTCCATGGGACTGCTCTCTGCAAGGAACACAGCTCCTCCTTCGTCAGAGCTGGGTTCCTGTGGCTCAGAACATTAATGGCTGTGGTGGTCATTATCACTATGTGCCAATGAGGCTGGGCGTTTTCTTTGTGCAAATGGACCCGCGGAGAGATGCCTCCTTTTATTTTACAGTGTTTAACCATGGTTTTCCCATGCCCACCCTTTCTTTCCTGCCTCCACTCTGGCTCGAGGTGAGCGATGGATGAAGGAAGCAGCAGGCAACTCCGTGACAAAGTGGGGTATAAGCATTCTGTGAGACGTGCTCCAAGCGCAGTATTCAGCCTCCCAAAATAAACTGTGAAGCAAGCCCACTGAGGGGCAGGAAGAGAGAGCAAACCCCGATCCAAACATCTGAGGAAAACACAAAAGCTGCCTGGTGAGTCCCCAGGGCTGTGCTCTGCGAAGGGGCTCTGAGCACCACAGGAGCCCTGCCGAGCACCCAGGGGGTCTTTTTCTTAACCAAAAACACATCAACACCCCCCTGTGCTACAGGGACTTAATTAAGCAACAGCATGTGGTACTTGTGCTTCTTGATGATAACCGAGTGCCAGATGATGGGATGTTAGCAGAGCTTTCCTCATGTAAGCACTAGTACTGTGCTGTGAAAATGAGACTGGCATTAAAAACAGTCCTCCTGATTAATACTGGAAGTGGAGTGCTCTGGGTTCTTATGTATGAAATTAAACATTGCGTGTCTGATGTAAAATGCTTGCAAGACAGGTAATTAATAACATT
Organism: Sclerurus mexicanus; assembly: GCA_013396755.1. Lineage (NCBI taxonomy): Eukaryota > Metazoa > Chordata > Aves > Passeriformes > Furnariidae > Sclerurus > Sclerurus mexicanus. The sequence continues at coordinate 193,859 of VWZF01002699.1, read as the reverse complement.
AGAAACTAATTAACTGGAAGTCCCCTGTACCTGATGATGACTACGTGAGCAGACTTGATTTGCAGCTCACTGTGGATGCTGAGGAGAGGGCTGGGGGGTTTTACTCTCTCACAGGCTCCTACTCCCCCAGGTGCAGAAGGGACAGGCCCAAACAAGGGCTTGGTGCCATTCTGAGCTTGGCACCCTCATCTTCCTCACCTGGAAACATAGGGATGAGTACATTATCAAGAAGTTCATACCTCCATGTTTTCCACGGTGACAAGGACCCAGTGGGAACCAAGAGCTGCACCTGGGGAGGAGGACCTGGCAAGGCTTGGAGTGGGTCTGTGTTAATGAGACAGTGCCTGCCTCGGCCCGTGCTCCCCTGTGCCCGGGTCACACTGGGTGACGTCTGCCAGGGCCACAGCAAGGCAGAGCTGTGCTTCCAGTCTAATTAGCAGTGAAACCTCCCGCAGCACAGCGATCCTTTGTCTTTTCCCACATTCCTGCCTCTGTCCAGCAATAGCAGCACAAGGGTGGACACAGGTGCTCAGCGGCAGAGGGCTCAGTGAGCCCTTGTCCTAACAGCACCCTGTGGTGCCCAGAATCTGTTCATGGTGAGCTGCTGCCTTGTTTCTTCATTGGGCTCAGCACTGGTCAGCTCAGGATGGATTTTTGGGAGAAGAAGAAACCAGAAATTAGCAGCTCTCTGATCTTGCTGTCGCTGACCCCTTCCTAGTTGACAGCATCATCTTCAGGCCTGGATGTGGGGTTTTGGAGATGCTGTGGAGAGTGGTAGGGAGGTGCAGGGGAGAGGGCAGTGTGCCCAGTCCGTAAGATTTGGGCACTTTGCTGCAAAGGGGTGACTGGACTGTCCCTCACCATCCCTGTCTGCCAGTCCTGTGTGCAGAGCAAAGATGCTTCAGGTATCAGGCAGAGGTGCTGCTTTTAATGCAAACCCCTTTAAACTGAGCACATGGAAACCCTGATGGAAAAGGACTAGACACCTCAAACTGGTGAGGCTGTGAGGAACAGTTAAAGAGGAGAAAGTGTAAGAGCAAACTCTGTCTCTGCTTGCTGGGTTTGGGATGTTCTTCCAGCCTTGTGTGGTACTGCAGGCTGGGGGCACTGCCAGTGCAAAGAGGCAGCTTGGAAGTGCTGAGCATGAGTGAGATCCTTTGGTGCTTTTTGTTGCTCTTCTGACAGGTAATAAACAGGACTCTTTTCTCATTATTACTAAATCAAAACTCTATTGATTCCTTTTGTGAAAAATCCAGTGTGACATAAAATGTTTTATTTATGCTTTTAACCCAGGCTCACTGCAAAAATGCTGGTTTTGTAAATAAATAAAATTAAATTCATTGCCAAGCCAGAGGCTCTAAAAACAGTCCATCTCTCCCTGGTGTCTCCCGGTTGATGGGAGGCTCGGTCGTGCTGGCTGGTCCCAGCAGAGTTATGGGGCTATTGGTGAGCTGCCTTGGGCACTGTGTGGCATGGGAACAGGATCCAGCCCTGTGTGCGGTGTCAGGACTGCGAGCGCTGTCGTGTCCTTGTGTGTCCCCTGTCACTGCACTTCCCCCAGGAGCTCAGAAGCTACCAAAGTGCTAAAACACCTCTCCCTTTCAAAGAGTATTCCCTGTCTGCTCTGGGAGAAGGGAGAAAAATGCAGAAGGTTTTAAGGGTAAAATGCTGCTCAGCAACATGTTTCTGCCCACTTTGCAGATGTGTTCCGCAAAGGACATGCCAAAAGGAGGGGAGCAAGTCACCGATGCTCTGTGCTGCTGCTCTATTCATGGGCAGTCAGGGGAAATGACCACCATGAGTGTGGTGAGGAGGAATGTCCAGAGCTGCTGGGACCAGTTCAGATCCTGCAGCTGCCTCGATGCAGGGGTGGTTGTGTGCAGCATGGCACTGCACTTGTCAGCACAGTATTAATTGTAGTTGTTTAATGTGGTGATTAGTGTTGTTTGTTCAGATGTCTAATGTAGCAATTAGCCCCGTCAGGGTGTTCATTGATAGGTTACAGTGCTTTCTTCCTGCCAAGGAGTACTCGGCATCTCCAGCCTGCCCTCCTGGTGTAGTGCTCCTGCACCTCATCTCAAAGACAGTGCAAGGCAAGGTGATCTGCTGGCACAGAGATGCTGCTGGGCTGCCGTTCAGTTAGAACACAAATTGTCACTGGTGCTGTCTCCATCTCAGCTCCTGGAGTATGTGGCATTGTCCTTCTGCCAGTGTCCTGCATGACTTGATCTGTGTTGGTTCATCAAATGCTGTGGCTGAACCTCTCTTAGCAGGAAGGAATTTTGTCCCAGAGAAATGGCCCATGGCTAAAACCCACTGTGATGTGCCGGATATCCTTAGGTGCTGCAAAACCATCATTGATACGTTATCTGGGATCATGTCCCTTGATTGAGACCCTGGGAGAGGGAAGAAAATACATCCTCTGGTGCTGCAAGAGGAAAGCTATTGATTTTTCTTCCACTGGGTGAGATTGCTTTCTGGGTTTTGATGGATGACAAGTTGAAGTGTAACATAATCCTCAAGCTGTGGGGGTTTGGTGCTCTCCAGGGCCAATGCCATCTTATTCCCAAAGCTATTAGCACCAGCAGGCTGCTGGTATCATTCTGCAGTGCTGCCCTGCTCCAGTGAGGGGAGAGGGAGGCATCGTAACAGCAGCTTTGCAATGGATTGTTTAATTAGCAGAACACTTAAAAATGTGAGCATTAGATTAAAAGGCTGAGGCCAAGAAGTGCTGTGGCGCTCAGGGGAGGGGAAAATGTACTAGATTTACGCAAATGGGCTGTGGAGTGTCAGCAGCTTTCTCTGGGGGTTTGCTTACCCCTCCACGGAAGGCCTGGAAGGGGGAGGCTCTGCCTCCTGCATGGAATGCTGGCCTGTCCAACTCCCCTGCTCAGGTCTGTTCCAGGAGTCCTCTCATGGCACCCTCCACTCTTCGTCCTCCAGAGTCTCAGAAATGCATGAGGAGCATTAGGGACATACGCTGTCTATAAGTTGGAGGCAGCTACACAAGTAATTTGGGGATAAATTAGTTGTTTCTGTTCCTTCTGGGATGTAGCCTGGTGCTGACCAGGTTCTTGACTGCACTCTGCTCTCCAGGTGGGCTGAGGACCGGGAGTACTGGGGGTACAAGGGAGTGGTTGTAGGTAGGTGAGGTCCTTGCAGAGGTATTTTTGATGGGTCTCCTACCATATGGCTGATGAGCATTTTCACTTGGGGACGCTTCTGGGGAAAAAAGAACCAGAGTTGCTTCCAAATGAGGTCGACTCCGCTGAAAACAATCTCCCGCAGTTTTTCATCATTTGAAAAAGTGTTCCTTTAGACAAAGTTGCTTCTCAGACTTCCTGATTTTTATCAGGAACACAGGCTGACTTTTTCCTGTTTTAAAAAGTAAAACTGGAAGAAGAAAAATAGCTGCTGGCAGTAAGTGTGTGTCGTGGGAAAGCAAAACGTAGAGGTGTAGGAGATGAAGCTGCAGCAGATGTGTGCCAGGCATCCTGGCAATTCCAGCAGCCCCTGCCTCAGTGGGAGGGATGCTGGACCACCAGCATATGACCCAGGGAAAGTGTTGCTACCTCCTCACCTCCAAAAAAGCTGTTCTTTAAGGAGGGCAAATCCATTGACAAACCGATCAGGGAAGATGCCAGTGCTGAGAAATGCTGTCTGCTGACTGGGAGTTTATAGAGCAAGATCCAACTCAATGTTGGTTGCTTCGTGCCTGGAGGCTGGGAGCTTCAAAGTGAATTATACAAGTATTGCACGTCCATGCCGGGAGGGTGGCTGCTGGAAGGAGCCTTCCTCCACCCCCTCCCTGGCAGCCCTTAAGGCAAGAGCAGCGCTGGCTGTAGAAAAAGCACTAATTCAGCCCTGGGGGTAGCAGTGCTGTGGCCAGTAACAACAGCTTGGCTGGACATGGTTGAGTGGAAACGCTGAAGCGTAAGAGAACAGGGAAAACATTGCACTGAAGATGCATTCTCACTGTGGTGTCAGGCTGTGTCTCCCTTGGGGCAGTTCCCTGGCCTTCCCTCCCATTCCTGCACATGTACCCACACGTGTACCCATCCACCAATGTTGTGTGCTTTCTGTTATTCCCAGGCTTGTCTTCTCCTTGGACACCCCCGTGTGCCCTGGGCTGAGGATGGAGCAGGGCTGCTGGCACTGATCAGGGCTCTGTTGCAGCAGTGATGGGTTGTGGGAGGCAGGGAGCAGTGCCAGGGGTGGCTGTGTCCTGCTCAGCTCAGAGGTCCTGGAGGAGAGCCCACTGCTCAGGGTCTGCAGCCCCCTCTGCTGAGCAGCTCTCCACAGGCTTTGTACTCCCATGGGGGTGCAAAACCCAGCAAGGCTTGACTTGGTGCACCAAGGTCTGCTTTGACCTCTCTTTTGGCTGTTGAAGGTTTTACCTCTTTTTTTTTTTTTTCCCAGCACTGCTCTTTCTCTAGAGGAATCTGCTGTATAAAACCTGTGTTTCCTTTCCCCCAGTGGTGGGAGAAGTCTGCAGAGGGCATCTGGAACAGAGGGTTGAGGTAGTCCTTTGCCCTGGGCTGTTCCTGGGATGTTTATGGAGCTAAGGGGTAGGGTTGTCCTGCAGAATCAGGAGCAACAGGTGTCCAAGGGAGGAGCACTGCAGTGAAACCGCATCCACTGCAATTCCCTGTGCAACGTGATAAGCTCTCTTGATTTCTTTGTGAATTATTTAAAATGCAGGAATTGCAAACATAATTCTGGATGTTTTTGTTGTGTGCACAGGCTAGATTAGAGCAGGAAGCTTCATTACAATGAGCTTAGAAGTCTTCAAAGGCTTGGATGTGTTTTCCCCTTCATTGATAAGCAATATTGATTTCAGCAGCAGTTCCCTGCTGTGCCTGGCCACAGGAGTGTGGTGCTCCTGCGGACCCAGAATTGTGCATTAGCACAAAACTGTGCACTTACTGTTGAGCAAACTAGGTCTTTTTCCCACAGGCTGTCAATTCACTTGTGGGAGAGAGGGTTCAGAAGATGTTGAAAGGGGAGATGTGTATTTTTCTGTGCCTGGTAAGACCATCAGAGCTGCTGCATCGTACTGCTGCCCCTCGTGCTGGCTGCTAGAGTGCTGCTCATCTCACTGAGAGTAAAGCAGGTTATCTCAAACCTACCCTACTGGTGTAGCAAGCTCTTCCCACAGAAAGGGAGTGTTTTCCTGCTCTCTCTGTGCTGAAAATGATGCTCGAGGTAACATGCTGCTTCCAATGAAGTCTGTCTTCTTTTTAAAGCATAGCGTTGTATCACATATTGTGGTACTGGAGGAAAAAAACCCCTATGTTTTCCTCCTTCCTACTGGTCAACTAAATGCAGGATTTTGCTGTTTTTGAAAAGGGCTCAAGCATCCTGCTATCAAGAGGAACATCCTGCCCAGGCCAGGCATCCAGGTACCAGTGACAGAAAAGAATATGATGGTTTTAAAGACGTGAGGAGAGATGGGGGAAGGAAGCACTTCCCTGGCCCGCACAGGCTCTTGACATAGTTAAGGCAGGCAGCTGGCAGTGCTGAGGTTGTGGTGTGGAGTAAACCAGGCTGATCAAAAGCCATTATGCTGATTTCTGTGCAAGGATTTATCCTACTCAACCGTTCCTCATCTTTCGTGTCAGTGGCACTCTGCCACATTAGGTGATGCAGCCAGGCAATGTGTAAGGCTGTGGTCTGTGTACCTGCAGAAGACAGACAGCTCCCGTGGTTCATATACAGTGCTTCTGCTTTTTTACCTGCACGTGCTTCTGAATTTTTTTCAGAAGCAAAAGAACAAGATAAAGGTTGAAGAAAATTAATGCTCAGATTCCTTTGCTGCATAATGTGCTTCCCTTTGGTTGTGATGCAGAAGCTATCTGGAAAAACATGGCTAAAATAAAGTGTGCCTGATAATACCAGGTCATAAATACCTGCTCATGCACATCTGGATGCTGGAGTGTTTACTGCAGTGTAGACATCTGTGAGAGGTGTTCCCACTGGACTTCTGCGAGTTAAGATCTACCCAGAGTTGGGACTGCAGGAGCAACTGGAGGTGCCTGATGATCAGCTGTTAATGGGCTCAGCCAAGTTGAAATTCAGCCTATTTAATTGAGCTCTTGGACTATTCTCAAAGAGTTTTGAGTTCTGTGAGGATTTAAGCTCAAATTGGATCACGATTTGCATGACTAATAATGTGTGCATGATGTTCCACGTAGCAGCAACCATGACCTGAACTCACATGCAACAGCAGCAGCAGCTTTGCCCCATGAAATATATTTGAATGAATATTAAAGTCACAAGAATGAGGGAGCAGCAACTTCTTTTGTGTTGAGCTTTTTGGGTGCACTTGGATCACACTGAATTTTTGATTGTTTTTTTTTTTTATTATTCATTTCCAGAGTGACAAAGGCCCAAATGTTTTATGGCTGGAAACTCAGCTGACAAAAGCTGAAACTATAATAATATACAATATTGTGAGTTGTGTTATAAAGCCATGGGAAATATCAATGCTGAATCCTGCAGGCTTGATTTTCTTCCCCTTTACACTCCCTTAAATCCAAATTAACCCTGGTTCAGCTGCTTCAGTTGAACATGAGATGGGCTCTGAACTGGGCTGTTTCAGTCCTGAGCAGGTTCTTGTGTTTGCAGAGGGGTTTGAAAAGGTCACACTCTTGGAATGCTCCTGTCTGCATCCCAGTTTCTTTGGCATCGATCTTGCCCTTCTGCCACTTGGAGGTCCAGGCTTGGAGTTTCAGTTAGTTTTGCTTACTTAAAAATTGGCCTCACTAGTACATGATCAGAAGTGCAAAGCACAGGCACTTCACATCATGGCTGCTAAATCTTTCATATTGTCCCTGGATTTTCTCAATGTTTTTGGCTTACCCTTGTAACTTACAGTGTTTGCTGCAGCTGGAGGGGATTAGGGCCCTTTTCCTTCTGGTTTACTCTTTGCAGTCGAGTTATGAACAGTTCTGTTTGTTTTTTTGCTGGTAAGCCTCAGTGAGAGGTGATGATTAAATAGAATTATGATGATGATGAAAATGTTGACAGCCAACACTGCACACGATGGCAGAGATCTGTAGCAGGTGTTTCATACCTGGAATGTACTAAATCAAAGGAAATAATTAAAAGCAGTTAATTTAAAGGTGAGCTGGGTGAAGCCAGGAAATACTGGAGCCCTTGCAGCCTTTTGGTGCTTTTCAGATTGGTTGGAAAGAGAAAGGCTTGAGGAACGGAGGTGCATCCTGCGCAGGTACAGGTCAGGTTGCAGAGAGCTGAGGGACAATAACCAATTGCAGCTTCACCTTTAGAGAGCTTTGTCTCCTGTTTCTGGCTGGTGTGTTCTGAGGCTGATGCTTCAAAGTCCACTTTATCTTTTATTACCAAATGCTGATGTGTTTAAATGAATGGTGCAGTGCAGTTGCTATAAATAAGCGAGTGTCAATATGAGGCTTTAGCAGATGAAAGGCTCATTGATGGGAGCGAGCACTGATAATGGCTCTGCAGGTTCCCTCAGAAGTCTGCAGGACATGGCAGAGGAATCAGGCTTGCAATCTGTTGCAGGAACTTTCTGATCTTGGTGGTGGTGCTTGCTCTGTGCAGGATGGGAAACAGCAAAATAATGGAGAAACTATTTATTGTTATTCCTGCGAAAAGGTGGAGAAGGACTGGTGGAGGTGGCTGTGGTAAACTGATATTTTATGGGAACATTTCTCTGCCTTAACCTCTCTCCTGCAGCTGCAGGAGCCCATAGCTGTCGATCCAAATCAGTCCTTTCAGCTGTCTGCTTGGCATCCTGTGCCTGCAATCCTTTCTCTGGTTTTATTTGTAAAAGTAAAATATCAGCAAGCTATTCCAAGTCCATGCCCACATCTCTTGCCCGTGGCTCTTAGGGGTGTATGTATGACACATCTCGTACCAGAAGATAAATGTTCTAATAACAGATGCTGCGTGTCAAGGTCTGTGGACATGGCAGGGAAGTTCTGAGTTTAATAAAATCCATACAGCCTTTTGCCCTCCCATGGCTCTGCTGAAACTGGGGAAGTTTGGTAGAAGGGCATAGTATGGCGTTGCCTTTGGAGGACTGCTGGGAGATGTTCTCCATGGGAAATCTTCTGTCTTCTGATGCTTGTTCCCCCGTTCGGATGAGGATGGCTTTGGCTCAGCATTGTTGCAGAATCAGGCCTTACTTGCATCTGGATGCAGAATCCTCTCTCTGGTGATTGGCTCAAACCATGTGTTGGCTGGTGGAATTGAGGTGGCATCACTTGTTCCTGTGCTTTTGGCAAGGAAGTGACCCAGCAAAACATCCTTACAGAGACATATCTTATTATTTTGTTTGTTTTATTTGTTGATAGCTCAAAGGAATTGTATTAAGTTGCTCAGGAAGAGACTTTCTCCTTTGGAGACAATTTTCCAGACTTCTCTTGGGATTCAGCTGCCCTCGGAGCTGCTGGTCCATCCCCATTCCTGTGGAGGCACTAAAGGCTGTGGCCATAGATACAGGAACAAATAACTTGTACAAGGCATTGGCTGCAATTTGAAGGCTGTTTCCTGCGAGGACAGCGAATTTCCTCCTACGTGCAGCATCAGTTGACAAGGTTGTGTTTTATTTTCATGCCTGTCACCAAGCCAGACAGGCTTGGTGGTGGTGGTGGTGCTTGGGTGTTCCAAGTGGGAGGCAGGTGCTTTCGTTCCCTGGCGTTTCCACAGGTATCCTCCTCTGTAAAAATGCTGTTGGCATAGACATGGATTTTCTTAATGAGGAAGTTCATCCTTTCCCCAGGCCAGATTCTGTTCCTGGCTACACCAAAGCAATTTGGCTTCAAATTACGTAGAGACTGGCTCATTTTTGGGGGGTTAGCGACTTGGCTGTCTGGCACAGTCCGTGGGTGGGTATAGAGAGCCACTCACCACTGCTCATTCGGGACTGCCCTGGAGTGATGCAGGGAGCAAGCAGCTTGCCTGCTTCACTCCTCTCCCTGCCTGTTTTTTCCCTGCAGTGACTGTTCTTGTTCCCTCTTTTTACTGGGCCACCACTGCACACTGTGCTTGGCTATTGCAAAGCGCTTTTTTTTCCCCTTGGATTTTATTTTTAATGGCACCAAGGCTATGATGATGGCTGTTTTCTTTCCCCCTGCTGTAATAATTGGTACTTCAGAAGAACTGAAATAGCCAGCTCTGCCTTCCTGCTGGATTGCTTAATGCATTTTAATTTAATTAATGAAATTGTCCATTTTGGTTATGTCAAGGGTGAGGCATAGGAAGTCAGGACCTGGAGTGGCGCGGGCTGACGCAGCCACAGCACGCAGCCTTTTAGTGCTTTATAAAAGCCTTTGTTAGAGGTGCTTGTTGCTGTTTTCCCTCTGTAGTGGCTCCATTAAAGTTGTAGCTCTGCAGTCAGGCTGGGACAGGTGTTCCCATTCTGCACGTTTGGATTTGTGCTATTCAGTGTCCTTTTCTCCAGACTCTTGAACAGAAAATGATCCTGCAGCAGTGTTCTGCTCTGATTTCAGAAGACAGTATTAGAGCTTGCATCTCCAGGGCTGCATTGCTGGATTCTGGGATCGTGGGGATCTTACACTTTGGTCCCTGCACCCCATCTCACTGTTGGATCCCACGCTGGGTGTGCACATTGCCCCTGAACTTTCTGAGTCCTTCCAAAGTGTATACAACGGGATGTGTGATGGGATGCTGGTCCACTCTGTGCCCTGTGCTGTGAGAGCAGAAGCTGTTATGGGGCTCAGCTTCAGTAAGACCAGCCTTTGGGTGGGGGGGTGAGACTGTCTTATCCATATCTGTGTGTGATGTCTCTCAGGCCCCGTGTGCTGTTGCAGTATGCATTCATATAAAGACAGAAGGAAGCATTATGGTTATATTAGTACCGCTCATTTTACCTCCTGGTCCCACCATTTTACCTGAATGGTTGGATGTTCAGCAGCATCTCCAAAAAGTGCTCACAGGGCAAGCCCCAGAGGTCTGGAAACCTGAACTGTGGTTAACATCTCAGAAAGGGATCTATTCAGCTGCTCTGCTAAAGTGCTCATGCCTGGAATCTTTAAAATTGCTTCCCAGAGTGGGGAAAACAGGTGGACAAACAGTAACTCTCACCTTTGCTGTTCTGGTCTTTCATCATTTGGCAAGAGAGGAGCTGACTGCAATATGAAATTTACAGCAAGCAGTGTTGTGATAGTTCATCCATCAAAATACTTGTCCCATTAATGGCTACAGCCATTTTTCTTGCTGATGAATCCACACAGGAGAGAGTGGACAGTTGTCCTGGAATCAGGAGTCATCACCCTTCCAGACTGGAAGAGCAGTGTTGGGGTAAGACCTCTAGGTCAAATTCTGCTAAGCTGAGATAAATATCAGATACAAGACTTGCTGGTTTACAGACACTGCAAAGGTGTCTCGGAAAAGTCAGTGAAACCAAGCAAGGGCCAAGGAAAACTGGTTGCACTTCTCCAAGTGATGGCTTGTTGGGATGCTCTATGATGGCACCAGTGATGGGAGTTTCCCAGGGAGAGCTGGTGGATGCAAGGCTGGAAAAACATGACTGGCAAGTTACCTGCTTGCAGTGCAGGCAGAGGCAAGACTTTTGTTTTTCAAGAGCAGGGATCCTTGTGCAGGAGGTCAGGATCATTGCAGGGAGAGCTCCTGGGCTTCCCCTGTATTTGGGGATGGGGAGGGACAGGGCACCACAGACTGCGGGAGAACATTTCAGTGAAGAATACAACATATGGCTTGCTCAGTTTCTTAAAGCTGTGAGATAAAGGATCAAACTCCAATTTAATTTTAAAATGGGATTCTCAAGAACTGTTGGGGCTGGACTTATCAAGTGATGCTGCATAATTCATTGCTGATTTTTATCGCATCATTTAAACATAAGAAAAGCTATCAGAGGGTCAGGCCAGGAAAGTCAGCTGCTGACAGCAGCCTTCTCCTTCAGCCACCCTCTCTCACACCAGCCATGCCAGCTGACTGCATCCAGTGGGCAACGCAGAGCCCCTGCTGATGGAGCCCAGCAGAGCCACGGGAGGGTAGAGGGGTGCAGGCTGGGTTTTGTGTTGTAGGTTGAGCAGAGAGATGAAGGGAGGCTTGAAAATGATGATATACTCGATCTCAGCCTTATGTCCTGCAGAGCAGAGGATTGGGGTGCTGCTGTGTTGTCCAGAGAGGTATAAAATATAGCCAGCATTAGCACATTATGGCAAAAACACAGCCCTTGGTGCTGGCCGCTTGCCTCTTCCCATGGGGGCTGTAACTGATGGAGCCTTCTTGCAAGGAAACTTCATAAAACCTACATTTTATTGCTGTGCTTTCAGGGCCTTGATACTTTGGGAGTTAGCACTTCTCCTCAGACCCAGTGACGCTCAGACTGTGTTTTTCCCACAGTGAAATTCCTTTCAGAGGGGTCAGTAATTTTTCAATCCAAATTTTTGAAGCGTTTCCAGCGTGGTTCACAATAATGGTTCCTTTGTTTTTCTTAAACTTTGCTTATCCATGGGAAATCCACAAAAAAAGTTGTTTTGTGTATCTTGGAACATGCCATAAACTAAGCTGGTGTATGTCTGTGTGTTTTGCTGATGCTGTTAGTTGTTGCTGGAGGTGAGAACTGCAAGAGGGCAACAGAGGAAAATATTTGATTGCAGGATTAAAGTGTTTGTTCCTGACTCATTTAATAGAAGTTAATTTAGATTCACCATGATTTATCTTCAAAAAATAAATTAGCCGTACTTGAGGTGTTAAAAATAGTATTTCTAATTGCAGTAGCATCTGGCAGAAATCCTGGTTTTATAAGTAAAATCAGACTTACTCCTACGCCATCGGTGAGGTTGAGTCGTGGAAGTGACAGGTTTCCAGTTGAGATGAAAGTAATACATTTTTGTGTCTCTGCAAAGTTCTCCCAGCTAATACTGAAAATGGAGGTAATGCACCGTGGATGACACCCCGAGTGTACAGAGGGAGGTCTGAAGAGCTGGGGCAGCATTCAGAGCTCTGGGTAAAACTTGTATATGAAAGTGACTTTTAATAATGCAAACACTGTGTGCACCAGCAACGACACATGGTTTAATGGCCAGACTGTTCCCATTTGGAAGAGTACCGTGCAACCCCGCCTTGAACATTTCCAGGGATGGGGCATCCACAGCTTCCCTGGGAAACCTGTGCCAGGGCCTCACCACCCTCTCAAGGAAGAATTTCTAATTTCTTCCTAACACCTCGTCTCCTGTGGACTCTCATAGTCAAGACCCTGACTGCTGGGTTTTTCCTTAGGCCCCCTGGGCTGCTCCAGCTGCTGAGCCTCTCCAGCTGTGATGGTGTGGAGCAAAGCAGTGATGCTGCTCCTCAGCCCTCAGTTGCTCTTCCTGCTCTTGTTTGAGCTGCCATAAATCCAGAGTGCTTCCTGCATGGGAAGGAAATCTCCACTGATATTTACAAAACTTTGTTTTCATAAAATGCTGGTTGTTCAACAGGGCTTAAAACAGCCAGTATGAGACAGTTATTTGCTCTACAAAATCATTTTGCTCCCTAGCTCCAATTGTACACAGTGTTTACTGCATTTCATTTAGTTCTCTAAGAAATGTGACACAGTAGATTAACTATTGATAGTGAAATACGGAGTTTCCTGTACAACTGTCACTTACCTTCCTCCATCCTCTCCCTTTTAACCCCAGATGATCAAGTAGTGCCAAATCCTGTTGGTCTTACGAGGAAATATGTGTTGAAATGCCTCAGTGGAGAGAAATTTTAGCAGGATGTTTTAGACATTTCTGCTGCTTCCTGTCTCCTCAAAGTTAGCATCAAATTACTGGTGTCTGAAGTGACTGTGAAGTACTTTGTTCAGACTGGGTAGTAGCATCTCCCTTGGTGACTAGTCAGCGTCCAGCACCTTCAGCACAGAGAAATACTGCCATTGTCAACATAAATTACCATGTATTAAGTAAATAATGCATAATTAATGTTATGGCAAGTAATTTATTGTGCAGCCAATTGGGAAATACTCAAAAAAAAAAAAAGTCAATAGATTGAGGAAACCTATCAGGAGGTTTTTCAGTTTAATTTTATTTATTTTTTTATTCCTTTACCATGTGTTGTGGACGCCCAACTGCAGTGCTACTGCAGACACCTGCAGCACCCAGTGCATGGGGGGCCCTCGATGCACAGCAGCCAGTGATGGCATTGGCATCTTGGGCATGAGCCTGGTGAGAGGAGAGAAGACGCCAATTGCCTTCAGCAGTTATTTTAGCACATAAAATGACCAGTGAGAAGAAAATCCCCTGACCAAATCCCTATTTGTTTTTGCTCAGGGTGAGAGTCCCCTCTCGCCCCCCAGCATCAGTCTTTCCCCCACGGTCTGTGCCTGTGCTGAGGATGATGCAAAAGACGAGGTGTGGGAGCTGCTGGCAGCCCAGGCTCGCCGGACAGTGTGGAGACATTTTGTCCCACCATCCACATCACGGTGCTGTGGGCAGCACCTCCTTAAAAAAGATGTCTAAAGTGAGTGCTGGAGTGGGATGCAGACCTCCTCGAGCTTCTTTTCAAATTGCCACAAAGGTAACCAAGGAGCTGTGGTTAGTGTAGAAATACCTTCCTGCAGAGAAAATCACTTCTATTAAAGAGCTCTTTAATCTAGTGGAGGATCCATAGCAAGAGCCAGAGGCCAGGAGCTGAATAGCCTGGACCCGATATCCTTGTATGGCTGTGCTTTAACCGTCCGTACAAGAAGTGTAGTGAAACAGAGAAATATTGATGCAGCCTCAGAGCTGCCAGGCTGCTCCCAGTTTTTCTGCAGGACTTCTTATTTGCGCTTTGAAATGGATAAAATTCAAATGCACGTGGTGGGTCCTGGGACAGGTGGTGCTTGCAGAGCCCCTGATGCAGCAGATGCTTGCAGAGGTGATAAAAGGGCAAGGGAAGGTGAGCGATGGGCACAGGGAGAAAGTCATGAATCAATCCTGTGTTACGTAAAGGGCAAGAATAGCTCCCTCCCCGCAGTGCTGCTGTGTGTGGGAAGCTGCAGGTAATGACAGGAGCTTTGCAGCCTCGCAGCACCGATGGGTCAAGTGCAAGGGGGGGTTTTCTGCGACTCTCAGTTGTTTTCAGATGTGGCTCGTGCACAGTTGGTGTCAAAGGAGAGTGTGATCTCAGGGGACAGTGTCTGGAAATGAATCTGCCTGCTTGCAGCAGCCCCTCTGCCTCCATAGGTGAAGGAAGTTTTTACTGCTTTTAATAGCAGTCCTGTGGAAATCTCAGGATTGTGAAGGTGGGATTTCATCTCACTGCCCTCCCTCCCAGTTCTAGTGAGAGCAACGTAATCCCAGAGGAGGAAACATCTCAGTACAAACAAGTTACCTGAAAGTCTCAGTGGAGCACTTGACTTGTAAAACATTTGTTACCAACAGTGATGCAAAATAAATGAGGAAATGGGCCAGATCTTCCTGTGCCAGCTGACTTTTGCAGTGGTATTGAAATAAAAAGGGTAAGAGCTCTGTACTTGTAAGCTGAGCAAAATCACTAGCAATTACTGCAACACAATGATTTTGGTGTCTTTCCAGTGCTTTTTTTTGGGGTATTGAACAATGCCTTTCAGAAAAGGATGCATCCACAGTGGATGGGCGAAACCTGTGGTTAGTAACTCATTGTTGCTTGTGGGAAAGAAGCTTTTGTTGTGCTTTTTGGCAGGGTAACACGGAGAACCCAGCCTGTTCCATGTCAGGCTGCCTCTGTAGCTGACCCCATGCTGGAAAAGGGATGTTCCCTATGGAGCAGGAAAGCTTCCTCTGAAATTTTGAGGCAAACAGTGTCTTGATAGCCTTCCTCTTTCATACGTATCTCATTGATGGTCGGTGCTTGTGTGCAGGAGTCATTGCAACTCAGTCAAGTGTATGAGGAGTAACCTTAAATTAATTTTATAAATAAATAAATAGCGGGCAACGCCTTCAGAGAAGAACTTCTTCCAAAAATGAGGGTTTTAAGCCAGGTTGGTTTAGCCTAGTTATTTTGAGGAGGGCTGTAGTCCTGCCTCTTCAAGGGGGGTGGCTGCACATTTGGGATGCAGGTGTTCATGTGTCATCCTGCTGCTATCTGCCCCACTCAGAGCTCAACTGGGAACTCTGAGGTGAGGAGAGAGCACGGTCCCCCCTGTGAATTGTCCTCATCAGCCCATTTCTCATAAGTCTCCAGTTACCAGTTTTAATCTGTGGTAGTTGAGCAAACATTGGTGCTGCAGAGAGATTGAGAGACACAGGTGTTTGTTTTATGTGCATTTTTACATCTAGCCCTGTTCCGTGGCTCACCATCAGTGTCGAGTTAGATGACGCCAGAAGGGATAATCCCAAATCCTTGCACAATTGCCCCAATAGCTGTGTATCCTTAGCCTGCTGTCTGCAGCTCATGTTGACACAAACCAGTGTGGAAGCCTTTGGGATCACACCAATGGTTCAGGCATTAGCTGGACTGGAAAATCTGGAACTATCAGGTTTTCAAGACAGGAAGAGTTTGATTTCTGGTTTTTAGGGGCCCTTGCTTCCTCCTTAGAGGGCCAGGTGTAATTTCATGTCTGTTTTACTTGACCTTTTAGCTTAGAGAAAGGCAACCTTTATACATGATGCATGAGCACAGGTCTTTGAAATGTGGGCAAAATGGTTTGTTCATTGAACATGCAAACGAATTACTCAATCCGGCCTGGAATTTAAACCGACATTAAGCTCAGAGAACATCTATATTTAATTAGTTATAAGGGCCAAAAAACAATTTATAACCTTAAAATGGTGTAATTAAAAGTGAAGCCCTTCCTATGGAAGGAATTTATCCTGATAAAACCCTGGCTTTTTGTTCTGTGGAGAAGCAAAGAATTGTTAACTAAAGCAAATCAGCTTTGGCACAGCAGATTTCTTGGTTATGTTTTGGGACTGACTTTGGGTCTGGATGTAACCATCTACAGGAGGTGATGTGGAACTGTAGCAGGAATTGCCCATCTCCCTGGCATGGGTTTTTTGCCCTTGGTAGCATCTCTTGGGAACGCTGGTGGCAGGTGGGCAGTGGCTCTCCTGGGACAGCTCTCACCTCCTCACCTTGCGCTCCTTCAGAGCAGCGATGCAGAACACTGACCCTGAATGCTTTTCATCAGATGTTTAATGTTTTCTCCATCCTGCTTTTATTAGTGTACATAATCTCAGGCTGGGATGGGCACGGACTGAGGGAGTAGTGAAATGGTTTTCCATTTTTTCGTCCTGTTTGAGAAGTTCCGAGGGGATGGAGACTTTAAAAACTTGGGTAATTATTTTTAGCAACCCTGGCCAAATTATGTTGCTTTGCTTTTGTTTTGGCATTTCTTCTTTTTGCAGCCCCCTCTGCCCCAAAACACTGCTGTTCTGGGCAGGTGGTTGGACTCCGCCTTGGCAGTTTTCCATCTGCTGTCAGAGGTGGCAGCATAAAAAATTATGGATGCAATCTTGTGGTAGCCCTTTGCAAAACCCACTGTAAAATGCTGAACTGTAAAACCCTTTCCTCCTTTCAGAAGCAAGGCCGGGGTTATTAAACACAAAATATTGCACGTTAAAATAGCATTAATCAGCTTGACTGGAAAAAAATATCTGTAAGAATCTTGCAAACTCCAAATGGATGGTAAGGTTTGTAGCTTTGTCCTTGACTTGCTCTGTTTTACTGTGTGTGCAGGTTCTCAAGATCTCCGCAAACGCAGGCTCTTGACTGAGAAAAACAGACAAATCGGAAAGGATTCGGGCTGCTAAAAATTATTTTAGCCTACGGTATTCAGTGAATAATTTTAAAAAATTCTTAATATTCATATTCACTTTTAGTGTTTTTTCCCTGCCTTTTGGTATGCAAAGTTCATGCTTCTGGAAAAACTGATTTTACAGAGGAAGGGGAGTGTGGGCTCAGTCCAGTGCCCAAAGCAAGTGACTTGGGTGGGTCCAGGGCTGTTTCAGCTCGGGGTTCATTTCAGGGAGATGTGGCATTCCACAGAGGCTGCAGAGATGGCAAAATAAGTGGTCTGTGTCAGAGGAACCTGCCTCTACACTGGGAATATTGCACTGCTCGAGGTGTTGAGGCGCCCTTTGGCTGGTGCTGTCACGGTGCTTGGGCAGAGAATTGCACATCTGTGTTTCTGGGCTGTGGGTTCTGCGTGCTGGTGCGGGCTGCCTGCGGGTGCAGCGGTGTCGGAGCAGAATCAGAGGACGTGGGACAGCTGGAAGGGGTCTCTGGCCATCTCTTTTCAGCTCTTTGCTCATAGCAGAGCCAGCTTCACAGTCAAGCCAGCTGGCCTATGGGAATTGCAAGGTGATTTCTGCTTTTGGGGGAAAAATCTGCGTGTGGACATGGACATCCCACACTTGGACAAATCACTTAACCTGTCTTCAGAGAGAAATTATCCAAACCCTTCTGCTTGGAAAGGTCCCTTGCTAAGGTAGGCAGGAAGCACTTTAGGAAAACCAACTGCAGAACATGAGACTCTTTAATCTTTGCGGAGCTTCAGGCAGGAATGTATTTTACAGGGAAGGTGTGCTCGGATGAGCGTGAAGCCTGCAATGCAAATCGCGATGGCACCGGAGGGTGTGGGAGGGATGGAAATGGCCCGGCTTTGCTCTGCTAATTCGGGAGCGGGAGAGCTATTCCTATAAATACAGGGAGCTGAGTGCTTTAAGGACCAGTATATCAGCTGGCGTGGCATGGTTAACATTCACATAGGCAATAAACACCATTTGCTGAAGATTTGTTCAGCAGTTCTCATCATCAAATCCACTTACTTTAAAAAATGTGATTGGTGCCCTGGTGAATACATTGCTGGGGGAATGTGCCTTCATTCTCAAAGAAAGTGGAAGAAATATTGGAGTCACTGGTGTTTATCTTTGCAATCCAGCAGTAAAAACAACATTTGGGGGAAAACATAAGAAATGAGCATTAGCAAAATGCGTGTTTATGGTTTAACAGCTACTATAAAGAAATAATTCAAAATGTAGTTCGCTAATGGCTCTCAAGTATCATCTCTATCCTGGTTTTGATTGCAAATAGTCAGGTTTAAAAAAAGGGGATAGCAGAGGTTTAGTCTACTTCAGTACTGGTTGGAAAGCACTTCAGCTCGCTTTACAGTGCAATATATTTTTTGTTCCAGTTTTTTCCCTCTCCTTGAATTCTGTGCAGTCGCCGTTGTACTGTTTTTCTGGTACGGTATCAGCTTCAATGTGACCTGCTGAGGTGTCTCATTGGGTTCTTTGGAAAAAGAGCCATGATAGTACAATGGGCACGTTAGGTGGCAGAGGAACATTACCTTCCCCTTTGCCCTCCCCCTGTGCATGCAGGGACCATCAGGGCTGTTCCCTGTCATCAGGTACTTCCCCCTGACCTCCTAGTTCAGACTCATAAAAACAAGGAGTAGTGGAAGAAGAACAAGGTGCTGTTGAGTCTGGCATTGATTTTTTTGATCTTCCCATCATTGGTACCCTCTTGCAACGACCCTTGAGGAAATACTAAACCAGTGAGTTCCTATCATGTCAGTTTTGAGGATTGAAAATACTCATTTAAAAAAAAAAAACAAAAACAAAACAAAAAATTGTGTTAAGCTAATTCTGAGCTCTTGCTAATAGTCACTTTTTTCTTGTTAGTTGATATGAGCAAATATGTTGAAGACTCACTGGGCCACGCAGTGCCTGGCAGATGTTTGAGTGAAATCCTTATACATTTTTAATTCTTTTCCCCCAAATGCTTCAAAATTTAGTCAGTTCCTGTTATTTTACTTTTCAAGGTTTTAACGCCTTGAGGTGAAGTGCAATAACAGTTTTGTGGGTTTTTTACCATTTTAAGCCTTGCAGACTTGAAGTGACACAGGCATGGAAGTAGTGTTTATGCTGAAGGTACTGGATAGAGGCCTGTAACGTTGATAGAGGCAAATGGGGAATTTGGGAGTGTCTTTTAAGTTTCTCGGTGTGCTGCCATCCCACCTGAGGTCACTGGGGTGCTGGTGGTTTATAGATGCTCTATCAGGTCCCCTCACCCACTGCAGGTCTTCAAAGACCTTTCACCTTTCTAAAGACCTCTGGGTAAATATTTTTATGCAAATGTATTAAGATCAGTCCTCAGTGTTTAAATAGAAATCTAGGCTTCAGAGAAGCTGAAATACCACTAGGCTGAGACTTAAGACCTTAAGATTTCTTTTTCCAGATTTGATCCCACAAATCTCTCGTAATCTTGGAGTTCTCTAGAAGCTCACAAAGTCCCTTTGATTTTGCAAAGCTAAGTATGCACTTAAGTGCTTTGAAGGATCACAGCCAAACTTGGGTTTTCTTTATTTGCTTATATCAGCCAGTGGGGATCACGTTTTCAAGCTTTTCCTAGTAATCAGGGAGTAGAAATTATTTACGTGTATTGTACGGCAGTTCAGATTCTGATTTCACATGATTGCAGAAGTTCAGGTTGTCTGGTGCGTAATCACATCTAAACAGTAGAAATACTGTAAGGAACTATCTGTTTATCCTGTATTTCTTATTTTATCTTTGCGATATCAGTTCACATATTTTCCTTAGCTTTTAGAGGAGGAGAGAAAAAAACCACAAAAAAACCCAACAAACAAACCCAACAACTACAAGAAACACAAATTCCAGGTAGGATTTCTATATAACAACCCCCAGAGCATCCTTTTCTAAGAATGCACAGCAAAGATTCCTCTTACTGCTCGGATGAGAATTGTTCCTACTCTGAGAGACAGACAGGTAACTGCCCTGTGACTTTCCATCTAGCTGCTGGGAAAGAATGCAAGCCACAAAGGAGCCATGAAAGCCACCTGAAATTTGCAGTCTTTAGGAGTAGATGGAAAGCAGTACGCTCCATCAGGTTGGAGGAACTCCTTGGCTGTTTAAATGTGTGCTCAAGTATTATAAAACCATGTTTTACAGAGTTCTTTTATTACGGTTATGTGAGGCTTGATCACATAAAGTTATATGGGCAACAAACAGACTGGTGCTGGAATGAGGTTCTTATGGCTTTGTTTTGATTTCCACAAGGAAAAAGAATGAATTTGAAATGCACCATCCAGCTGCAGATAGAAATCTTGGTAAAAGCAGGGAAGACTCTGAACTGGAAGTTCTGCTTGCCACAGGATATAAATTACCACTCTCCCCTTCCTGGATCTTTTTGGGGTTTTTCCGTTTTCTCGTGGCTGGAGGACCTGTGCCTTCAGGCCAAGCTTTGCAAAGTTTTCCTTGTCTTCTCTGCAGTTCTGTGGCTGCTGTGGAAGCTTTGCCTGAGTGAGGGCTATAAGATGGGCCCAGTATTCTCAAAACTGGTGTAAATCGAATCTCAAATATAAGCAAATCCTATAAAGGAAAACTGGAATGAGAACTCTTGGTTCTTACTGGAATTATGAATGCAATTTGGAGTGTTAAAAATATGTGTTGCAAACACTGTATTGTTATGCTAATCAGTGTCTTTTTGTTTCTCTCCTAATGCCTTTCACCTGCAATGATTGGAAACACTTGATATGATTGGATATTTGGCATTTTCCATGTTTCATCTCAACTCCTCTGGAAATTCCTACTTGCAGGTAAGCTCATTTTTATTTAAAGAATATAGATTTGCCTCTCTGGTCTAATCTAGCTTTTACATTCCATTTTGGAGAGGAAATGATCAGCAATGGGAATGGATGAGGTATTAGCGCTGCAAAATACTCACCTGCCATGGTAAAACTGAATTTGATGGGCCATGTGAGTGTCAAACACAACATAATACATTCAGAAACCTGCCAAATGCTTGCAGTCCTGAGGATTACCTCTTGAAACTGGTGTGGATTTTTTGATGGTTCTTCTCCAGGAACTAAGATTTTACTTGCATCATTCCTCTGCAAGGGGCAAAGTACATTTCTAATCCTCCTGCTCCTATGGACAGCTTGACAACAAGAACCTAAATGACCTAAATGTTCTGAGAGTTGAAGTCAAATACAAGTAACCAAGCATGGATGAGTTTGTGTAGCTCAAGGATTCTCAGGGCTTTTCTCAGGTTTTGAAGGCTTGATACTTCATTGCCTCTGGTTGCTGTTCTTGAGTTGCTCCCTTACACAGCATTTGCTCTTAGCTGGAGAGCATCCATACTTAGGTGCAACTCATCCCCACCCTTTGGGAGGCACTGGGATGGTCCCTTGGGCATTGGGATGACCCCGGAGGGGTGTCAGGAGGCAAGATGCCCAGACCAGCTCTAATGAGCTGGGTCTGGCACATGCATGAGCACCACTGGGTAAGGTGCAGTGCCAGGTTGGCTGGCAGGGGATGAACAGGGACCCAGCCCTGCACAAATTTACTCTCTTACCTCATTGCCTCCAGTTCCTTGCAAGCAGAGGACAGTGCTGAGCAGCAGCATCCAGGTGTGGTGGCTGCTTTCTCAGTTCCAGCGCAGGGTGACTCTCTAGCCATGACACCAGGCTGGACCCCTCTCCTGCTGCCCTGCTGTAGGCACTCACCCAGCAATCAGGTCTGAGCAAACTGTTTCTTTCTTGGAGTTTAATATCTCACCAACAGGCAAAAAAATAAACAACTTGGCAGTTCCTCCCAGATCCGTCCAATCGGTCTTTTCCATTTCCATGATGCAGCAGGTTTTTTCAGCAGGACACAGATCGCTGTTCTTATTTTGTGGAAGAAGATTTAATTACAGCTCGAGTGAGCAACATCCATCATTTCCAGTTCAGAGCGCATCCAGAGCTTCTCTCCGTGTTTTGGGTTCGTGAAGTCACGGGCTGTTTTCACTGCGTTTCCCTTGGGTTTGCCAAAACGATAGCTAATTAGGGCAGAAGCAGGCCATCTTCCAGGCTGTTCCCTTGCAGGATTTTTTTTGGATGTCACCCTGCACTTTCCCCAGTATTGCAGTACTTTGTGCTCTTACCTCTATTTTTTTTTGCAGTAAATGGTGTAAGCTTTGGATTTTGGAGCCGTAAGTGAAAATGATAGCACAATGCTGGTTTTATTGAGCTGGAATAACTGGCCTGGGAAACTGGACAGAAATAGGCTAGTGTGTGCTGACTGAGAGCAAATGAGCAGGAACTGCTCTAGGCAGGGCAGGTTTTTCTTTGTGTGCAGTCTTCCTTCTCGCTCATGTTTTTGGTGTTTTTTTGTGACTGTTAGGTGTTTTAAATCAGTCTCCCTCAGTGTGAAGCAAAAGAACATCCCTAAAGCTTATACCTTTTATGAAATGTGGTTCAGGATAAGCACTGCAGCTCTGATTTCACGTACCTGCTTCATTAGTGGTAGGAGGTTCGCTTTTTGGAATAGTTCTGAGTCTTTTTCCTTTCACACCTGAGAGTTCATCTCGGAAAACGGATGCTCTGGGGATACCTGCCATCTCTTGTGCTTCTTTCCCAAGCACAACAGTTCAGGATTTCAGGCAGGTTTGAAGCAGGTGGGACTTGACCCAGTGGTGTCCTGAGAGCCTGGGATTTGAAGCCTGGCGTCATGAAGAAGCAGCTGAGCACCTATTTGAGCTTGGGGTGCAGCATGGCACAATTCAAAATCAGTGGGGATGCTTTGACACCCACTCTCCCATTTATTTTTCTTGGAGGTACCTGACTTTTTATTCCTGTGACTGTGTTATTTTCCGGTATATTAAACCTATTTTGTGTCCTCCCAGGGGCATGTGGCTGCTCCTGGGCTGTAACACCCACTGTGCCATGCTGCGATGCTGAGCAGTGAGCCGGCCATTGGCATGACTTTTAAAAATGCAGTGAGGACAATAAGGCAACTATTGCTTTAGCTATCCCTGTTGTACATGTGGTTGCATAAATGTGCTAGATTATGATTATCTCTGCCTCATAATTAGCAATTTGCATAACTGCTTGCTGTGAACAAGAAGTCCCATCAGTGTTATGAAGGATTTATTTAGCTGTCTGAATATATTTTTGTTATCCAGTGCAGAAAGAAAACAATCGAAATGGAAGCAGTCCCAAATGCTTGATGTTATTTCTAACCCGCACGCATAATTAACAGGAGTACTAATTGTTCAGCACCAGAAACTCATTTGTTTCTCTATAGACTGGAAGAACATTAATTCTCAGAGTGCCTCTCTCTTTTTCCCCATAGCCAGTGGTATCATAAGCTCTGCAGTTGGTTGTAACCAGATTATATTTGTTGTGCTTGCAACGCAGCGCCTGCGATAGTCTTGTCTTTTCCCAAGCTTCTGTCTAAGCAGTGAGATGTATGTAAATGTGTGTAGTCATGGCTGTGTTTCAGTCTCTGAACAATGGATCCTTGCGTCTGCTGTTGTCATATGAAGTGAGGGCTCAGCCGAGGTACCAGCAATACCTTGGGTACCTGCTCTTTGCCTGCCTGGCGAGTGCCAGGAGATGAGACCTGCTTCACTTTTTGGATTTACCTGTTCATCTGCTCCTGCACTCCAAAAGATAAAATATACCCTTGGAAGAGACATTTTGCCTACCTGGTTTTGATTTTGGAGAATTGGGGTGTGAAGTTGGTTGTGCCTGTGTCAAGGACCAGACTGACCCCATGCAAAATGATGGCTTTATTTGCACTCACATAGGCTGGAAATCATGGGAGCTGGGCAGTGCATTTCTGTGAGCACTTCAGTGGAAGCCGTCTAAGTGTAGCTCTTGGGTGAGTACTGTTTTGCGCCAGGTAGCCTGAGTTTGATGTAGAGCTGGGTCAGTAAGATGGAGCAAAGGATAGGCTGGAAAAGATCCTAGCTCTGGGAATTTTCCAATTTTTGAACGTCTGCTGCATGCTGAGCTGCAGTAGACTTTACTTGGAAATTTTAAAAGTACATAGCTCTTCCTCAGGAAGTTGCTGGATCTTGACAAAAACACAAATTCTGTTTTTCCTTTTC
This sequence comes from Sclerurus mexicanus, assembly GCA_013396755.1. Classification (NCBI taxonomy): domain Eukaryota; kingdom Metazoa; phylum Chordata; class Aves; order Passeriformes; family Furnariidae; genus Sclerurus; species Sclerurus mexicanus. The sequence continues at coordinate 170,045 of VWZF01002699.1, read as the reverse complement.
CTGAAACGGGGCAGCGGTCAGGGCACGTCTCACCATGTTCCTTTTCTGCACAGCCCTGTGCTGGAGGGCCACATGGCCACTTTCTCTTTGATGTTTAGGAAGGAGCATGTCTCTCCCTGGGGCAGCAGTTTTGTGCCCAGGTCAGAAGAAGGTCTGCAGAGCCTGTAGTTGAGTCTGTGCAGTGATGAGTTAGAAGAAAGGTGTGAGTCACATAGAAAGGTGATCAGGTGAGAAGGTCCTTTAAAAGTTTTTGCTGACAATCCTGAAACATAAGATCCTCAAAAAGTCTTTTCCTGTACCAAGCTGTAGCTTTTTCTGCATAAACAATGCTGGAGAGAAGTAACTTATTTGTGCAACTTATGTCCTATGTGGTAGCAACATTTACAGTGTTAGACAAAGGAAGCACTGCTGTTAGGAGAGCCCTGAAGCACAGGCCACTAAAATCGTGGGGCTCTTGGTATGGGGGTTAGAGTACCCTTAGATGTTGGCCCAGCTGCACGCTGGCTAAAAGGGCAGAAGAGTATCTTTAGAGAACTTGCTTGAAACACGATGATATTGTGTAATCCAAGAGTCAAGTGATTTAATATGCAATGAACACAAAATCTCATTTAAAGGAGTGAATGTGCAGGCTTGCACCAACATAATTTACTTATTTTTATGAGTATCTTCCATGCACTGCTAATAAATATGAGCTATTAACGGGTTTTTAATCTGATTCGCGTTTATTACGGGTTGAGTGTGAGGCTATAAATAATGCTTGCTTAAGGCATGAAGTGTAAAGCTGTGTGAGTAGGTCCCTCAGCCCTTCCTGGAGCCTGGGCTGTGCAAGGCAGCGTCTATTTGCAATGCTGATCAGCCACCAGCTCAGCAAGGCAGATTAGTTAATTCATCGGGCTGAGGATGCTCTTCTGGAGCATTTGCGCCACCAGTTCCTCTGAAACAAGGCCTTGCTCTGACTGCATGGGTGGAAACAGGTATTTTGGGCCACTTGCAACTTAGAAGTCAAATTGCTTGTGAAAGGGAAGAGAGATCATGGAGGTACTTATTGCTGATGGTTTCCACTCTCCCTTATGCTCCTCTGTCTCTCCCACCCTTCCTCAGCCATCAGGTAACACAAGTAATACATGCTCGTGTGAGGAGGAGAAGGGTTGGACATAAATCATTGGTGGGAAAGGGGAAGACATCGTAAGGGCTCCTTTGTTCCTCGGTAATTTTTTTCTCCTTTCATGGAGCCATTTTCTCCTACAAGGTTGATAGCCCAAACTGATCTTTCTGAAGGGGGTTGCAAATTGAATAAGAAGTGAGAAGTTGCTTATTGGAGTGTTGCCTCTGGGGGTTCTTGACTCAAGAAGGGGGAGAAGTGAGCACCTCTGTCAGCCCAGCACAGCAGTACTAGGGCAGTTAAGACATAATTGTGAGTTTCCTACTGGAAATGTAGCTTTTATCATGGAGAAAATATAAAACATGAATTACAGAGAGGCTTTGCATCCTCATTTCACATGCTTCCTCTCTTCATTTGCTCCTTGTGTCCCAAGGGTGTGTGGGGCCAGAGGAGCTCTCCCAGCTCAGCTGCTGCAGCCTGGTAAGAGATGCAGCCCAAACCAATTTGTCCAGAAATAAGAAAATGCAGAGAAAAGGCAGCTCTAGGATTGCCTGGTGAGATGTGGCAGCATAGCTTCTCTTTGTAGCTGAAAGTATTCTGATCATTTTGTCTCAAATGTTTGCCTTCCCGATCTGTCAATGCTCCCTGAGGAAAAGGAACCCTTTGTGATAAATAGTTTTGTCAACACCCCAGTTTTCCTTCAAAAGCGTTCTGATGGAAACTTCTTAGGAATATGGACCCGTGGTTTTACTTCTCCCTTATTTGCACAAGCAGGCGTGATTTATTTTGCCCTTTGATGTATCGCGCAACTCCCATTGAAAGCAACCGCGGCTGCAAGTAAGTTGAGGGAGTGACTCTTTGATGCTTCCAAAGATTTCATTAACGAGTGGGGGCAACCCACAGTCTCAGGGACTGCCTGGTGGAATTATAGCTGGCAGAAATTAATTTATAAGCGTCAGTCTAAAGTACCCAATGTCACAGTGGGCACATTGCGGGTCTCACCATAGCTGTCTGTTAGTGCATTGTGCTTTTCACACTGGCTTCCATTATGTTATGTGGATGATAGTTGTTAACTGCAGAGAGGAGAGGCACAATGCCCTGGTTTGATGGAAGGGCAGAGAAGGTGTGTGTCCACTGAACTCCATCTGAAGTTTGTGTGTCGTTTCCATTAACAGCTGCACGCTTGCATTACTGGAGAATATGATAAATATTTTATTCTGAGATGTTTTTGGTGATCTGTGTAATGTCATCTCCAGTACAAGGTCAGGGAGGTTGGGAGATTGTTCAAAACTTCCTTGTGGTGCCAACTTGATACTGCTTAATGCTTTGCTCTTTTGGATCTTTGCGTGTTCCTTGCCTTGAATGAAAATCAATAAATAAAACATCAGACCTGAACCCTCCAGTCTTCCCAGGGCATAAGAGAAGAGGGGTTCCCAGCACAGCTCTTGCCACTGCAGCTGATTCCCATCAAGGGCTGCAGGGAAGGATGAAATCCCAACAGCATCTGCAGGAAATGCACAGCAGGGGTCAAGTACAGTGCTGCAAAACGTGGGTCTGCACAGGATGGGAGTTTGTTTTGGTGGCTGCGCTGCTCAAATTTTGGCAGCTTTGTGTGGCTGCAGAGTGCACAGTGAGTGCCTGCAGATGGCTGCCTTTCCCCTTTGGCTTCTAGTCAGGTCTGAAGGGTAAGAGAACAGTGTGGCCAGTCAGTAGACAAGAGGCTGCAGTGAGCAATGCAGGCAGTCATTATTTCTCTGAGATGGCACCTAAACATTCAATTTTTTGTATTCTTCCTGCTGCTGGAGGTGCCTATTGAATGCAGCCTGTGTCCCAGGCTAACTTTGCTGCCCAGATGTTATTAAATGAAATGAATTTGCAGCGCCTGCAATGCTGTTTGCTGCTTTGTTATGTAGTCTAGAGCAAGAGCAAGTCAATACTGCATTAGTTCTGGCTTGATGTGACCTATCTGAAGCCACCGGAGTAAATTCAATTTGTGTTTATTTCTGTGCTGGAGTCTGTTCTTCATGGGCTTGACAAGGAATTAATCTTACCTTGCTTTTACTTATTTTGAAAGGAAGAACGGTGGAAGGACTTAATCCTGGAAAGACTTTTGCTGGCTTTCAAATACTCCTTGTCTAATGTTTCTGTACAGCTTTGGCCTTAGCTAATCCATCTGATCTTAATTCTTACAAAGTCCTTTGCAGTCCCCACTCTGATTCCCAGGAAAGGTTTTTATAGCTGAGACTGTGCTGTAAATACTGCAGCTCTTAGCTGGGATTTTTTTTCCCCCACATAATTCATGGACCTCAGTAATGTGACTTCCCCAGTGAAAGGGCATTTATAGATTTCACTCTCTAGTGCCTGATCTGTGACCCGCTGGAGTCAGCAAATGTCTTTCTGCTGACCCTATCTGGCTTTGGATCAGGCGATAGGGAGCCTTTTGAGCGAAAGCTGTCTGCTCCTTTCTAATGGCTGTATCATATGTCATAGATTTTTCCTGGTTAGAAAAGGGATATAAAAGCTGTGATGTTAGAAACCATAATACTTTGTTAATTGGATTGCATTAAAGCACGTTAATCAAACTGAAAGGGAATGTTAACTGGATTTTCATGTCTGCTAAAGCAGCACTTAGAGCCTTCTGCAAAGATGAGAACCTGTTTGGTTGTGCTTGAGGACACAGGAGTCAAACCAGTGTTTCCTTGGAAGGAGCTGCATGGTGGCTGCATGAATTTGTGGATGTGGGAACTAATAGTGAGCTGCAGGATCAGGCATTGTGATCCCAGCCCTTCCAGCCTATTGAACCACCGATCCCCAGAGACCTGAGTTCAAACCAGTTGAGGATTCAAGTTGGTTGAGCATCTTAAACATATGAGATGCAATAAAATTTTCTTGTAAAGAAAGACTGGAGCCTGCCCATCAGCTTTCCCAGTTTTAGAAGCTGTTTCTCCCGAGCCACTCCTGGCACGGATGGCTTTTCCTCTCTTCCCAGGAAAGTTCACCAGGCAGAAACAGCAAAGCCAAGCCTGTGAGCGCGTGGGCATCCTCACAAATGTGACAGCATTGCAGGTTTATGAAACAACGCTGATAGGTTTAAGTCCACTTTTATGTAGAGATAAGGATGTTGAAAGACCTATGGGTATTTTTTAAGGAATCAGTTATAAAGGACCACCGATGAGATGATAAAGATAATGATTTGTCTATTAGGCTTCCTTTTTGTACATCTCTCTGTCATCTGGGAAGCCTGTTGGCTGCACAGTTGTCACCAGTCGCTCAAACACAGCAGTTTTGGGTTGCTGGGAGGTTTTTTTGCCATAAACCATTTGTCATTTCAGTAGCAGATTCTCATTATGCAAAAGGAGAAACAGCCAAGGCAAGTGTTTAAACCTACTTAAGATTTGGACTGCATCATCTGTGCAATTGAAAAGCACTGCTTGGGTCATTGTTCGGTTGCAGTTTTGCTGCTTTTACTTGGGCAGATGTTTAAAGATCCTTCCTGATGCTGAACCTGGCATAGGGACTCGGCCTTAATGTGCTCCCCTGGCACATGGAGCGCATCCCTGGGAGTCTCAGCAAAGGGAAGGGGCTGCAGCTTGATTTCCCCCAGTACGGCCACCCTGCAAGTAAACAAGCATTAATCATCCACCCCAATGAACTGGTCTTAAATCAAAAGCGGTTGTTAAATTCCTGATTGTATTTGTGATTTGCATTGCCAAGCAGCACCAAGGGTTTAAATAATCGATGTTTCATTTTCTTGTTCCATTTGCGTATGCTGGTTGTCTCCCTGAAGGGAGGTTTGGTCTGATTGTTTGGTACCTCTTGCTAACCCACGTCCCCATGGCTTACCTTTGCAGCTAATTGCTAGGCTTGATTTTTGATTCACGACTTGCTTTGAGTTGTAGTTGGGTTGAAAGAGGTGTTCTAGAAAGTCACTTTTTAGAATTTGGTGTTAATTGACTAAAGTAACTTAAAAGTAGAGGATGTATAGGAAAACTAAGTTTCTTGAAGCATTTTTTCTTGCACTCAGCATCAACTGGAAAAGGAAATATTGCTCACACCTACAGTCAAACCTGGTGATAATGTGGTCATCCCATCCTTCAACATGATCTTGCAGTTTCCATCTTCTCGCATCTTATTTTCATTCATAAACTGGCAGAAGAGCAAAAGCTGTCATCTTCTCTCTCTTTGTCCTCTGCTGCTCAGCTCTGAGTGTTCTGGTCATTAGTGGACCTATTTGAGTAAGTACCTGAAGAAAACACTATTCTTCGTCAGCAGAAGGTTCCTGGGCTGCCCTTGTCCTGCCTCATCCAGCAGATCTGATAGTTGAGAGAGGGGAAGGGCGATAGGAGCATCATTCCCGTCACCCCAAACTCTGGTCCTGGTCTGCTCAAGGGGTGTAGAATAGACAAGGTGCCGCCTGGGGTGAGGGAGTTCATAAGGAGAGGTGTGCCCAGATCCCTCTCTCAAGCTCCCCTTGTCAGCTTATCAGTGCAGTTTATCAATACAAATGTGCACCACTGTCTTTGCAAAATGTTTTAACACATTTCTGAGACAGAGGTCTCCCCCCCAATGCTGTCAACAGTGTCAAAATAGGAGCAAAGCAATATACTTATCAAGTAAATATCAAAGCCAGGGTAAATCAACAATGTGGTGTTGATGGTAATTCATCAAATTAGTGAAATCACTATGTAAGGATTGATTAATTTGGCTAGTAATTTGAAGTCTAAGGGGGTGACTCTCCTTCTGGTGCAGGTGGTCTTCTGGGATTTCCAGTAAGTCAATCAAATCTATAATTGCAAGCTGGCTGAATCATATGCAAAATAAATTATCATCTGACACCTCAGCCACTGCTGCAGAGCCAGCTGCACACATGTGGCATGGGAGGCTGGGAAGGGCTCTCCAATACCTTTTGGTTTGTTATACAGTGTTTACTCACTAGCAGGATGAAGAGTCATCAGGGTTCAGGAGCAGATCTAAGCTATGGTCTGTCCCTCATCAGTGGTTGTGGATGGCTTGTCAGCATGTTCCCAGGGATTGTGGGTGTGTTTGGTTTAAAGAGAGGGAACTAAAAGGCCTGCTGCATTTTCAGATGGTTTGCATGGCACACAGTGGTGGGTGCAGGCTCTTTTAATGATGCTGAAGGAACTGTGTGCAACAGTTTGATCGTGTTGCTTTCAAGATGTGATGAGAGGTCGCAGAGGGTGTTGTAGCTCAGTTCACCTCTAAAAGGAACGAGGGTGTGAAGTGATTTTTCTGGGAGCTGGTGGTGGTGGTGAACTCCTCCTCCTCCGGTTCTGTGAAGCCAGTTCTGTGAATTCAGCCCTTTTCAGGCACCTCACCTTGGTGTGTTAAGCCGCAGGCACTGGCCAGGGCTGGGTTTCCGATGCACTACCACCTATCCCTGGGGAGCTCATCTCCTCCAAATGGCCACTGCCGGGAAAACTCCAAATGAGAAGCTGAGAATTGCTTCCTCTAATGGGTTTTTATCCAGCAGAATGTTTTCTTGCCTTATTTATGACTTCTTCAGTAACACTGGAGCCTGGGATGAAAAGGCTGAAGGCTTCCTTTTATTTTTGTTTGCAAGCTTCCTCTCACTGCCACGGATTTGCAACTTCTTTAGCAGGATAAAAGTTGTGGCTGAGTCTGGCCTTCCCCTGAGTTGTTTCATTATGCTGTTGACATGAACACTAAATCCTGCTTTCCTTTGCTGCGTGCTGAAGGTCACTGCTGCAGTATGATCGTAATGAGCCTCATAAGCCAGTGTCTCGTCTCGGCAGAGCTCTCCACGGATTGCCCGAAAAAACCCCAACCATTTATTCTTTAACCTTATCAGTCTACAGATGCCAAAGGCATCATGTGAGCTTGAGTCTTTTAGCTCATCAATGCTGGATGATGCTTTGATCTTTTGGGACTTGGGGGATAATGGAAGGAATAAGACAGTGGAACAGAAGTAGGCAGTGTTTTAGGTAGTGAATGCAAGACTCAGCATCAGAGTGACCACAACGAAGCAATGCTCCTTCTGCTGTCCGTCCCACATATCCTGGCAGGAAGAGGTGGTCGTGCAAGCCCACTCTGACTTTTGCTGACACACAGCGTATGAGAGGCGTATGGAGGAGTCCTCCAGCAGGATGCAATTCTCAAAACAGAGGGAGAAGTTGGAAAGGAGCCATTTAAATAAATGCACCTGCAGTTTCTCCACCTTCTCTCTGATCATAGTTTTTAAATTAACACCTGCACATTTAGAACCCATTAATATAATAATTTCATGCTCCACTGACTACCCTGGCTGTTGCAAACATGGAGGGATAACCTGGGAATACCCAAGCAATATTCTCATGAGTGGGTTTGTTGTTGCATAGATCAATATCAAGAAGTTATGTTGTCATTTAGATTGTGTGAGTTTGGTTTAATTAAAAATACAAAGAGGGGGAAGAAAAATCATATAAATTTTGGAATAAGGCACTTGAGAGAAAATGTTTATCAGAGCTTTTAATATAATCTATACAAGATACATAGATCAGAATCTATCTGTCAATCTTTGGGTGTGAATATGTATCTTGGGGAAATGCAAACACCTTGTTGGCTGTGGCATACTCAAAGGCATGTCCCCATGCGCATTGTCACCAGCACCATGAGCTGAGGTCCCTAAGGGACGTCTGGGTCCCTTTCTGGATGGAGGCAGGAGTGTTGGCTTTCCATGCATTCTATTGCTTGTGTCATGGCTTCACCATGCCCTGAGTGTACAAATAAAGAGCTTTCAAAGGCTCGGGGACTCACTAGGCTCAGCAGCTCTGGGCATTCACCTTTCTGACATAGCTCCTCTTCCCAGCTCCATGTTGCTCCGTGTCCTCCCCAGGTTTGCAAAATGAGGCTGAGCTGACAAAATGCAGGCACTGTCGCTCTCGTGCTTGCTTGTCTTGCAGGTGTCACAGTCTCTGCCTGCACGTTCACTACTGCAGTGCTTCTGTGAAGCATCATTGCTTCTGAGTCAGTCTCGGGTCAGCAGGAGGGAGTTCATCTCCTGCATCTTTCGGGTGTCTGAAAATTACTTGGATTTCAAAGCCTACATGAGTGAAGCTTCCCTCACAGAAAAGAGGGGAGAAATGTGGTTGTCTAAAGTCTGTTCCTTTCTCCTTCCCCTTTGTCTTCCAGCAATAAGCCTGGAACTGCCTGCTGACTGACTGGGAATGTGTTAGGAAAGCAGGGAAGTATCCTGCCCTCTGGTCCAGGGCAGAAGCTCCTGGAAGCTCCTGCTCTACCTGGTGGTCTGCTGGGCTGCTCTGCTCTTGGTTGGGCTGACTGTGACGTGCTGTGCTTGCAAAGCCCTGTTCTGTGTGAGCCCAGGAGAGTTAACTCGCTCCCCCTTAGCTACCTGCAGGAGGGTGAATTGCACAAGCTGTCATTAGAGTGTGGGAATTTTCCTGTGGATTTGTGAGCCGAAACGAGGATCCGGGGACTTTATGGGGCTGTATTTAGGGCCATATTTGCTGCTCAGCATAGCGAGAAGGAGATTGCTGTAAGAGACAAGGGAAGGCACTCATCTGTGATCCAGACAGTGTGTGACAGCTGATTCAGCCCGAATGGGGCAGCCGAGCATGCAGAGCACAGTGGGTTTGTATATCCTGCTCTGATCGCTGTTACGAATATTCCTGGGCGAGAGGCCCTTGCTGACGGTGCAAACACCCCATGGGGAGGGAGGGAGGCAGATGCAGAGCAGGTGCTGTGCGAAAGCCAATTATCAGGATGAGTTTTTCAGCAGGAGGGACTTTCTAAAGCACGTGAGCAAGGAACTTTGCAAACTCAAAAAGGTACCTTATGCCTAGATTTTGTCTCATTTTAAAACTGCACCTGCCTCTCAAGAGATCCGAGTTTCCTCTGGTCTGCTCCTCTTTTCCAAGACAGTCTCCCTTGTGCCTTTGCCATCCTTGATGGACTAAGAGATGTCTTAAAAGCTTCAAAGAGTAGAAGTTCTTCCTCCTCCCTGGGCATTCCATCGGGGTCCTGCCCATGGGCATCATTCGGTACCCTGTGAGCAAAGGCATGCAGGTACCCTGCATGGAGAGGTGCTGCTCCTCCCCTGAGCATCACACCAGCCTGCTGTGAAGGGCTGGCTTTGCTTGAATCTTGCTTCTGTCAGTGGCCCTGGTCGATGAGCAGAGCACTAAGTCATGGTCTGGCTGCAAAGTGATAAGGACACAGGATTATCTTCCCCCTGCTCACTGGAGCCCTCAGAAGCAGCAGTGTGGTTTTTGCACTTAGAGCTAAGATTGGCTCCACCATGAATATATATTACTGTCAAAGTCACATTCTTGGACACCAATTTGGCCGATTCTTTTATGATCTTGTTAATTTGCCCATGATTTTGTACTGCATGTTGTGATCTGTTTAGCATTTGAGTGTTTCCCCTTTACTTTCTTTGCATTTGCTATTTTTAATTGCCATCTGGACAAATTAAAAGTAAATTTTGTATTGTGTTAATAATTGCTGGTGCACTGGGTCTGGAGCAATGTCTTACAGTACCTGTGATGCCTTCTGGATAGGAAGGTGGCCACCAGCAGCTCCCTCATGCCAGCACCTCAAGCTCTTTTGGTCCTGCATGGTGTATAGCCAGGCTTTGAACTTCTACCAAGAGAGAAAGGTGAAGGCAGGCAGAGGTGTAAAATCAGTTGAGGTTCAGTGATGAGTTTTTGCAGGCATGTAGTGGGAATAAAGGGGCTGTTCCTATCATTTGGTCTTTGGAAGAAGAATGGGCTGACACAAACCAGCAGGCAGTTTTCTGGCTGCTTAATAACACATTCAATATTGATTAGCTGTAATTTTAAGCCGGTTTGGACAATTCAGCCACTTGACCAAGGGGCTGAAACACAGCAGAAGAAATGTTAATAAGTGTAGTTCCCCATTTGATCATGAGTTTAAATTTTAAAATCCTTCGTATATGAATCGAGTTATTGTATTCCCAGGGAGATGCCAGTTTGATTTATGACCTTTTGATGTCCCAAATACAATTAGCACTCCATCAGTATGCAGATACTATCGTGGGGTCCGATGACTTGAATGACTTCCAGTTACCCCGTATCAGGAAGAGGTGTCACAGCTAATGAAATTCTCTCCAAAAAGTATTGATTCATTAGACAACACAATCCTTTGACTGTCCTTTGCCCAGTGAACTGTCAGGAAAATTGCATCTCAGGATGTCAAAATGCTCCTCCTGTTTCTCATCACAGGTCCTTCTGCTCTCTGATGCTCTTGGGATCATACACATTGTACACGGCTCGTACTAATGCACCAGGGGCCTTTGTGCACCCAAAAAGTGTGGCCCAACCCTCTGCCCATGGCTGTGCAGTGCAGATCTGCCTGGCAGAATAGATGCAGGCCCCTGAGCTACTCACATAGCCAAAATCCAGGCTGAAAGACAGTAAATGCATCTTGGAGGATGTGGGGGAAAGGAGGTGGATTTAGTGATTTGCAGAATTTCTGTGTTTGACTTGGCACCAGGGATATTCTTAACAGATTAATGACAGCCAGAGCACCATGCAAATATTTAAAAAAACTCTCAGTGACAGCATCCTAACATTATGTAAATAAACCTCTTTCCCATGTCCCTGCAGTGAGTTAAGACACTATTAATGCTCTTTTTTAATGTGCAAGGGAGATGAAGAACACAGAGCCACAGGGCTCAGCCAGAACTTAGCTGAACTTTGGGTTTCTGGTTTCCTTTCTTCACAGATGCACTTTGGGCTGTTTTCCTTTCATTTAATTACTGTGATGATAGCTGCAGTGTTTCCAGATGCTTTTTTAATTTATTTCCTCTCCCAAACAACCACTGGAATGGCAGGAAACGTTGAAATAGCAGCAGAGAACCAGGGTGCTGCACAGCTGAAGCCAGGCTTAGTGACAGCTTGTGGCTGCTCGTGTAGCACGGAAGTCTTTACTCACCCAGTATCCGGAGCAAATGAAATTTGATGAGCCTTCTGCCTTTTCCAAGGGGGAGCTGGGCGGTTGTTTTTTTGCCCTCTTCACACTGCCGGCTCTGTGCACCAATTAATCCATGCTAAAAGGACTTACAATGAGCTTGTTATTCTGTGGGCTTGTGAAGTGGCGGCTTGCCAGATTTGAGCTCGTTTCAGATGTTTAATAGATAGAAAGTTGATCACTTGGCAGCTGAACCCGCACCCTGGAGAGTCTTCCGAGGCTGTAAAATACTCTGGGATCCAGCAGCTTGGGAAAGGCCAGGTATTTATGAGATAGGATAACTTTTATCCTAACTAAAAACAAACACATGGATACCTGACTGAGCTTCATATTATTTGAACTGCGGCATGGCTGCTGCTCCATTGACGTGGTGCTGTCCTGTTTCATCTCCCCATCAATACAGACAGTGATAAGCAAATAGAAAGATAATCACTAGCAGATTAGTTGTTCCTCTGGAAGATTATGCTTCAAAGGTATGCAAATTTTGCTCTCTTCATTGAATCCAGCACGCACATAGAACTAAATTTTCTTATTTTATTGGCCTTGGTTGTAATAAATAAGCTGAAGCTGGAAAATATATCTGGAGCCTATAAATATGGATTTGTTTGAGGCAAGATGCTTCTCAGGCAAACTTAGAAGCATCCTTGCCAGCGATTTATGAGGATGGGCTGTGTGTGATTCCAGGAGAATATTTTGTCATCAACATCTCTGCTGACACCTTAGAGGACAACAGGAAAGCTTGGTGAAGGGCAGCAGTAACCTAGAGCAGGGGGGGATTTTTTTTTGTTTGTTTGTTTTGCAACTTTGGGGCACCTCTTTTTTAATCAAATTAGTACAAAAATACAAGCATCCAAAGTGTCACTGTTTGGGGACAGGGGTTAGAGATCATTGAGTACTCAGAGTTTGTAGAGACAGCATCAAAGCAGGCTTACTGTGAGTGCTTTCTGTGTAAAGCTTAGGAGGGGCTGTCCAGGGGAGGAATATGGGCAGTAAAATGCCTGCAGGTTTGCAGACTACAGAGTCCCTTGATGACAGACGATGTGCAAAATAGTCTGTTCCACTGTCCCGAATATTGTGCCAGAAAATCAGCAAGACAGCAGCAACAGTGATGAAATTCTATAGTTGAGAGCAGCAGAGGGAGAGTAGTTAGTACTGGGTGTCATTTTTTCCTCCAGATTACTGTTTTTTGAGTCTTCTGGACATTATTGTACTTCACTGGACCTAGGCAGTTTGAGCAGAGGCTAAGTCAGGCTTTGCAAACGTGACAGGCAGAGGTGCTTCTGGTTCATCTGTCCTTGTAGAGCCCACAGAGAGCCCAGGAAATGGGTGAAATTCTTGAAAATTTCAGTGTTCAGATTGCTAGCTCTTTCTAAATCATTTCACAAGCCCTTGGAGGATGTGAACCCTGCTCCTTTGTCTTCAACTTGCTTCTCTGTCTTGGGGAACCCTTAGATGGTGATGACAAAAAGCCACTTAGTTTGACAGGAGGGCTCACACCTGCTTTCTCCCTTTGTGGTTTGTTGCACAGGGAGCAGAAGGTCGGGGAGTTTGAGGTTTCCTCACTAAAACATGTTTGATCCCACAGTGCTGTGAGGGAAGCTGAACCCACTTGCAGTTGTCCCTGGTTAAATGAGGGATAAAGCTGAGTCCTGGTGTTTCACAGCCAGACCAAGCCCCAGGGTGAGTGTTGGACCCCAGGGATGCTCTGCTGTCCCCCACCACAGTGGAACCCTCTTCACTGGCCCCGTACCTGCGGCAGCAGCACATGGACAGGTGCCCAGCCCCAGACATCATCCTGCTGCAGCTCGGGAAGGTGGCCAGGTGCGACTGCCATGGGCTCTTCTCTGGCAGCAGATGGGCACGTTGGTGCATAAATGCTTGTCTCACACCTAGCTCTCAAATTAGCCTCACAGCAGGGCTCGAGCAGGTCCAGATGCCCTGCAGAATCAACCAGGGAACGGCCCTGTTTGGGTTTTTTTTCTCTAGCCTGGGCATGCAGTAGGTCTTGCATTACCGGTTGGAAAAGCCTGCGTGTGCCGCTCGGATCCCTCTCCTGCCTCGACGGCCTATTTTGGGATGGCCTATTTTTGGATTGCAGCACAGGTGACGTGCCTGGGAAAAGCGGTGTTGCATCGCTAACGATTGCTGCGGCGCTGCTGGGAAGATGACACCTTGCTGTTCCTCTGAAGTGAAGGGTTTAAATGAGTCGCTGCCTCTGTGATTTATTGGGAAGTTCGGGTTGTCGTGTCGGTTCTCGGCAGCTGACAGGGAGAAGGGAGAAAAAAAAAACACCCCACAACAAAACCCTGCTAGGAAAGAGAACTAAATGGCATGTTACATCCATTGCAGCCTTCGGTATAGGATGGAATGATCATTATGCTAGTCTAGATAAAAATATAATGAGGTTACAAGTGTGGATATGTTGGCTTTCAAAAATGCTAATGGTAGGTAACTATTCTTTTTCTTGCGTGGATGCCCTGCCTATCAAGTGAGATCCAGCACTAGAGCATTTGATTAGTACCGTCAGTGCTCAGCTCAGTTAAATCTCCTGGTTGAGGGTTGTTCCTTGAAAATACTTATAAATGGAAAGTTATGTCTTGCTATAAATGATCCAAGGCCTGTTATTTAGCTGTGATTGGTATGTTCGTGTGCAGAACTGAACGTGCTTTGTTTATTGAGGCTTTTATTTCCCTAAGAACACACTGCAACTGGATTAATGTTTCAGGCCCCACACCCTGCCCTGGTGAAGACTGGTCTGTGTGTGTTCAAATATTCTGTTTATTTGCCATATCTTGGTGGTTTGTTAAAATCAGAAATTGAGATGTTTCCAGTTGCATTCCCTTAAGTTGTCTCAGGCTAAGTGAGGCTTGCAAATGATGTACTGGAATTAAATCCCAATTACGTTAATAAGGAGAAAGCAATTGCAAAGCTGCATGTGGGTCTGTGCTGAGGCACCAGGGACGTTGCGTGTCAGCAGCAGGCACAGGGCTGAGGTCTTGAGAGCCCTTGAGCTTGCAGAGCTGCTCCCGTTAGTGCTTGCAGGAAAGTTTGTCCCTTTGCTTTCTACTGAGATAAGACAAGAAACTTGAAATAGAATAGAAAAGCAGCAGCTGTCCTGTTACTGCCTTAATGTGGCAGTGAAGAGCGTATCCCCATGGTGTAAGGACAGCAACATACTGCATCAGAACAAATCTTAGAAGCAGAGGGGATATTTGGAAACCCGTGCTTGGTGCGAGTTCTGCACAGCCACCCTCTTGCCACAATGGATGGTGGCTGCTGAGCACAAGCTCAGTCCCTCCCTGAAATCCAGTTGCTTTTCTCAAATGACTCCATCAATGTGGCTTGAGCTGTTTTGGCTGCAAGACCAAAGCCTGGAGAGCGTATGTTTCCCAGAGTAATTCAGAGAACCCATAATGTACAGTGTTCACAAGTGGTCTCCAGTTGTGAATTTTTAATTATGCCAGATCATTTTCAGTAAATGGGACTTCAGGCTCAATTAGGGCTGTCAGATCTGATTTGTCACTCACCTACTATTGAACTCGTCCTGTGTTGTTTGCAATAATTGCCAAATCTACAGAAAATACGAGGCTTGCAAAAAAAGGAATGTCAGTGGCATTTCCCATTCTCAGTCTCCTTGGACAGAGTGATAGGAACTCTGGATGCAGGGGAAAGTAATGTCCATGGAGAAATGTTTAGACTGTTGAGCAGAGAAGTATTTTTGCCCGAAGTAACAAGAATACGAAGTCTGGTCTTTGTGTACACCAAGGCAGCTCAGCATGCCAAGTCCAAGAACTTTCATGTTAAAGAAATCAGATCATTTCCTCTAGTGTGAGCTCGGTTTTGTGGGGCACTGGTCCGTTGCAGGTTCTTGACATGGGATGCCAAGCCTGTATCTGAATGTGACCGTCTGGTTAGAAGTCTGATTGACTGGCAAGGAGCCTGCACTGACACAAAGGGGAGCAGTGGTCCTTCCCCTGCTCGTCCTCAGGGTTTGTCCCACCCTGGGTCTGCCCAGGACCCAGCAAAGCCCCACCGCTCTGGTAACTTAGCTGGAAGTGTGCTTGCCCTGTGCCTTTCCATTTCTTCAGCTTGCTCTAGCTGTTGTCTCTCTAAAGCAGGGAGAAGGAAGATGCCCCGAAAGTAAAAAATGCTGCCTTTGCTCTGTAAACTAATGCAGAATTTGGTTTTCAAAACAAACGGACATCTCTGCATGCGCTGACCTGGAAGAGGCTGGAGGTTGCTGTTTACCAGACTGGAGCTGTGCAGGGGCAGCTTTCCTTCTGCCTTTGGCATCTGGGGCACTGCAGAGCCATGGATTTACAAAACATCTTCCAAATAAATCCTGAGCCTACAGAATAATTTACCCCGCAGGAGCTGCATGGTACGGGTACCTGTGGGGAGACCCACTTTGCTCACCAAGGGTGGGTGGGGGGTGTATCCAGGCTCCCTAGCTGGGAGGAAGGGTGCACAGAGAGGTTTTTTTGGCACAGAGCACAGCACACGATAGCAAACTGTCCTGGGTCAGCCAGCTCTGCACCGGTATGCTTGGCTGTTTGCAGCCAAACTGCTCCCAAGCTCTTTGCCATACTCCTTTGGCTTCTCTCTCATGGATAATGTAAGCCTCTTGGCCACATCTGCCAAAGAAATGTTTGAAGCAAAGCCCCTAACAGATGTTGAATGCTGCAGTGCTGCCCACTGTGTTCCGCAGCCAAAGGAAGCAGGGAGCCCGGCTGGCTGTGCTGTGAGCCCGCTGTGAAGAACAGGAGGGCTGTGGATGTGTGTGTGCTGGGTGTTCCTGGGGACTGGCTGCCCTCGCTGGTCCAGAAAGGTTCGGAGACGTTGTATTTATTTTTCACTTAAATCCCAGAAGAGAACGAAACCCAAGGAGTGGCAGGGAAGGGAATAAAATGAGCTGAAACCGGTCTGAGTATGCACTGCGCCTGTCCTTGTCCGGTCCCTAAAGGAACTGGCACATGGAAGAAAAGGGGTGATGGGGTTTAGACAGCGGAGTCTGTTCCTGACCATCCACTTTCTGGCACCGTGGCTGAGCAGTCTGCTCAGAAACCGCACTGAAATGAGAGCTGGGTTATAAACAACACCATCCATATGGATCGCTCTCCCCTCTGCTTTCCGACGATGGTAGCACCGGCTAATGGACCGAGCGGCGTCGGACCGGGGACTGTATTTACCCAGCCACTTACCTGAGCTCCAGCAATGGGTTTTAATACCACTTAGCCCCGTGGAAACTTAATAGCCTGCAATCTCTCCTCATCCTCTTAGTAAAAGCACTGACACAGGTGAAGTCTGTGCTAACTAGGCAAAGAAAAACTGCTTCTCCCAGCCAAATGCTGGCATCTACGGTCTGGTCCTGGCTCCAGCAGGCACTCTGCTGACAGGCAGCTGTGTTTCTGCACTCCTCTTACCCTGCAGCCTGTTTTCTCACCCATTTCTCCTGTGTGTGTACTCTTCTGGCCCATGTATTTTTGTTGCTGAGCCCTTCTCTGTATTTGAAGCCTCTTCCTGCTGACAGGGAACAGCCAGTTCCCTCTGCACACTTGGATCTTCTCCCTTGTTTGATCCGAGAAAACCATTAAACAACAATAAAAGTACATCAGCAGTGGCACTCGACAGAACTGGCTTTCCCTACTCTTCTGGCATTTTGCATCTTTGTCCCCTTTTCATGCCTGATTTGAGATGGCATATCAGCTGCTCTTGGCAGAAGGTCTGTAAAACGTCACTGGCACTCTTGGGACGTGGTGAATGCTGCTGTTCAGCAGACCCATTGAGCGGTACCTCTGCGTTCTGCCCCTGCTGCATCTGCCAGCTTTCCGTGCTAAAAATCACCGTGCGTCTCTGTCTCATCTCCAAGCACAGATGACAGGAGGCGCTTGTGTCATCGGGCTGCCCATGGCTCCCAGGAATGCCTGCTCTCCATCGCCAGCTGGGTGTTTTCCCCTACATCCCTTCTCAATGCTTATTTACCTTCCACACAAATTTGACAGCAGAGCCTCCAGATAAGGGAACCAATTAAAAAATTATGAGGAGTGTGGCGAGAGAGGAGGAAGGTGGACAGTGTGTTCATGAGAGGCTGATTTCTTTAGAAAATGAGGCTAAAAATAAGTTTAATAATGTTTTACTGAGCTTTTGCTTCAAAGCAGTCTGCTGAGTGTGTCTCACTCCTTTCTGCGCTGGGCGTCTAACTGCTGTCATGTTCTTGGCTGTAATTTTCCCAGCACTTTTAGGAAGGCTGTGAGATCTTTGCTAATCACAGAGGGCAGACAAGACCTCCATTTTAAAGGTCTCATAATAAGTAAAAAAGAGAAGGAAGAGTCATGCAGTAAATGGCACAAAGCTCCAGTGAATCTGCCACGGAAAGATGAAAGCTTGCAGTCTGACTGCCAATATTTGAAGTGGCACCTCCAAATTCTCTGGCAGAGCGTTAACCCCCCACTGCTGGCAGCACGAGCCAGTTCTCTGATAACAACCAGCTCCCTCTCACCGTGTCTGATGTGGGGGTGCCACAGCACCTCAGATAACCACATGTAACCAGGGACCAACTCTGCGAGTGCAGCAGTGGTGAAAAGGACACGGCTTTGATTTCCCTTTATAAAATTAGCTGCGTGGTGCTGCCTTGAGTCTCCTGTTTGATGGAGATAAGGATCCGGAGAAGTGCAGAGTCGATTGCATTTTACAGATCTGAACCACCTGGATGTCTGTGTCCTTTACAAAGCAGAACACAGCCCACAGTGCCCGTACATCCAGACCCGCAGGGACATGGCATCCTTTGTCACTCGTAGCCACAGTGGTGGTAGATGCTTTTTCACAGAGCATTTCAGCAGAGCTGCACTTAGTGCCGTCAGCCTGACAGCCAGGCAGCATGCAGAAGAGCACTCTGGTATTAATTAACTCGTCCTGCCAAGAGCAGATATTGATTTGCTTTTACAGGACTTTGATGAGTCTTGATTATGATTCTATGGAGGTAGGAAGGTTTCCTGCCCTCAGAAGGCTAGAGCAGCCATAATTATAAAATAATTGTGCTTGTTTTCTTCTAAAGTAGTATTTTATTATTTGATGAATCTCTTGTTTGTACTGAGCAGACAGTACGACTTCACAGACGACTTGTTTACTGTCACGCCTTGATTTATAATTCTCCCTTAAAATTTTAGAGGGTGGGTTTTTTTCCCAGATATGTATTCAAATTACTGTAAAAGTAGGTCACATCATATTCGTGCAGATGTTCCCCTTCCCCTCTCGCTCCAGCTCTCCGCTGGTGTATGGGCTGACGATAAGTTTGTGCTGATGACCCAAGGCAGCACTTCGGAAAGGTGAACCAATCTCATAAATCTTTCACTGTGATCCTGCTGTGTGTTAAAGGCTTACTTGTAGTTCGGAATATTAATTAAAGACAGTTAAATGGCGTTTTTTTCAGCTGTGTCCTTAGTGTCTCCTACCTAGCGGAGATGCTTATTCTGCGTTTGCCTTGTGTGCATGGTGCTGTGCAAGTGCCGGCCGGGGTTCGGGGAGTGTTGCTGGTGTGGGAGGGTGCAGGTCCCACCTGCTGCCTGTGCCAGCCCTGGTGTCCCTGCTGGGGCTGTCCCTGAGCTCACAGGAGAGTGGTAATGGGGCCTCTCCTCCTGCCCTGCTCCAGTGGGCCTGCTGAGGAGAGCATTTATGTTGGTTTGTGTGGAGAAGGGAACCAAAAACAGGGTAGAAGTGCAGTAAGCTGAGGAGGGAGCTGGTCTGGCAGCTGCTGCAAGTGCAAGAGGGGTCAGATATAGCAGAGAACAGATTTACACCACTGTTTCCTTGGCACCGAATAGGAGTATTCCCCGAGGAGGTTTTTATGGAGAGGTGCAAAGAGCTGTTAAGTCATTAGTGGAGTTTCCCCTTGTAGCAGCATTATTCCTTGTTATCTCCACTTTATAGCTTCTCTTTCTCACCAGCGACTACTGACCCAATAAATATTTGTCCTGACTGTATTATCTGCATCCCAAATGCTTACCCTGTCCTTTGGTATGCGACTTCTAGCCCTACAGCCCCTTTTTTTTACCTGACAGGGAGAATCTGGGCTTAATCACCCACCAGTGCTGTGGGCTAATGCCTGCTCGGGAAACAAATCCTGGCCTTGGGTAAGGACTGGGCAAGTTTTACCCCACAAAAGCACTTTTCTTCCTTCAGCTTTTAAACCCTCAACTTCGAAGGCATGTCCTTGACACAGCAGCTTCTAAAGCAATCTCCCTATTTCACAGCAGCAGCTCTTTGCCTTTTTTTTTTCTATTCCATTAACTCAGTGTTTTGCAGCTAACACTCCTGTTAATTAGGTGCTAATTTACTATTCCAACCAGCTGTTATTACTATATAACCCACCCCCAACACAGAGACCCCCCCAGCCCCAGTCTGTCTCAGGTCTCCATTCTGGATGTGCTTCCAGCCATGGGGGGATTTTTGACTGGGGGATCCCCAGATCCCCAGCATCCCCAGATTAGCATCTGAGAGGCACCAAGGCTGCCCTGGCCATGAAGGGGGAAAAGGTTCCTCCTGATCCCATGGACACTTTGGAGGATGTTCCCCAGATCAGCATCACGCCCGTGCATGGACCCCCACTCCAGCGTGGCCTTTTCCAGGCAAACCATCCCCAAGAGCACCAACAGGACCTTCTTCTTGGAGGGTTTACTTCTCATGGTGAGTTGATTTTCAGGAGGTGTGAGTGCTAATTGAAGCACACGCCATCCTTCTCCCACCTGCCTCCCTCAAGTCCAGTAAAGCCTGACAGCATCTCTTTGGGGAAAGGATGAGCGACACTGGGAGCATTGAACAGCAGCTTTCTCACTCTATTCTTACAGTAATTTTTACTTTAAAAAAGCTTTTTTGATAGAAAATCAAATTAGTAAAAACTCCTGAAGAGTCATTTTCCAGCTGGCTCTTGTTACCGTATTTCATAGCTATCAAAAACAATGTTCTTCTAGCTCCCTACCCTTGCTTCAATTCGTTAATTAGTGATATTAATTATTTGTATTAATTGCAAGCTGATATTTCCAATGTGAAGGAGGCTGAGTGCAAGTATGTGGTTCAGAACCCCTCCGTGGATGAGTAAAGGTTTCTGAATTTTGGAGCTGCCCTGGAGAGATATGGTAATGCCTGCCAGGTAATGAATGTGGCTGTGTTCATTACTAACAACTCCCTATAATTTGGGAGTTAGAATACCGATTTTAATGATGTTATGTGAGTGTCCAGGATCATGGTGGTGTGCTGGTGTCTCCCAGCTCAGTGGACATCATTCTTGGCAGTGTGTTGAGGACATTTCTGTTGCTCAGAATCCTGGTGTGCCCTTTCTGCCTCCTCTCCCTGGCTGAGATGTTCTGAGGGTTTTGTCCCAACATGAGCTGGTGCAAAGCAGCAACATGCCATGGCGAGCCCAGGTGGGTTAAGGGCTCTGCTGGCTCAGCTCTGCAACTGGTGTTGCAGAAGGTGGTGAATCACCCTGACTCCAAGTCACTGCCCCAGGGGATGTTTGTAATGGCTCCTTCCAAGCAATATCAGATTAAAAGTCTGTATCAGCCTCAGTTCCCTGCTCTGATGCCAAGAGCAAATCTTCAAGATGTTGCCCATCTTGAAGGTGCCCGGTTCAGTTCCAGGTTTGTTGCCAAAACAGCAGGCTCTCTCCAACGTGACTGTGTTGAATCTGGTGGCGTCAGTCGTGTCACTTGAGGATATCAGCACAGCGTCATCGAGCCCTGCAAAGACTCAGCCTTAGCAACGTGGTTGAGGTCATTTGTGCAACCAGATGTGCTGAGGCTTTAAGACAGGCTGGCGCTTGGTGTGAAGATGTAAGGGTGTATCGTGTAATTTAGGCTTTCTTTCAGATCTATTGCATATGCCACAGTCACTTAAGAGGACCTTTTAGGTCAAGGAGAGGAAGGCACTGCCATCAAGGAGGAGAGCTCTGTGGAGATGGGCATGTGGGGAGGAAGGACACAACTTGGTGGCAGAAAAGGCTGAAGCTTCAGATTAACAAAAGATGGTTTGATAAGAGAA
This sequence comes from Sclerurus mexicanus, assembly GCA_013396755.1. NCBI lineage: Eukaryota > Metazoa > Chordata > Aves > Passeriformes > Furnariidae > Sclerurus > Sclerurus mexicanus. Next base: position 148,939 of record VWZF01002699.1, on the reverse strand, counting down.
TTGGGGGTGCTGCAGTCAGTAATCCCGTTCAGTTTTGTTTGTGCTGTGGTCAGTTGACTCCCCTGTGATAGTCCAACCCTGACAGGAGCAGGTAAACATCCTTTGCAATTTATTTAGCACAGCTGCCAAGATATGAGCAGAGTGGAGAGCTGTGGCAGCAGGGAGTTTGGGTGCAGGTCCCCACTGTGCTCCTTCAGGGCAGTGCCAGGGTGAGCAATCCACAGAGCTAGTGCTCCTGTCAGAGGTGAAAATGGCTCCGGTTTAATCCCAAGGACACTTAGATATCAAGTAGTGTCAGTGTAATTCAGTAATCTCTAGTTTTAAGGTGTGCCAGGCATTGCCAACTCTTGCAAAATACTGAGCTGGTTTGTGACTTTCCTTTTCCCTCTCCCTCATTGTGTATCTAGAAATGTCACTAAATATTATTGCAGTATTTTGGTCTGGATGAGCCGTCAAAGCAGGACCACATGGTGGCTTTGCGGGTCTGTTCTTGAAGGGACTGCTGAGGCAGGACCACACATTTGTGGAGCTGTGTGGGCACTGGGCTGCCCTTGGTGTGATCCTGTGCTGGGACTGGGGGGATTCTCAGACCCCAAAGAGCACAGTAAATATTTAGCTGGCTCCTCTCAGTGTTGTTCTATAGGCAGAGGCTCGGCAGGTAACACTTTTCCCCCTGCTGCACGCTCTCACAACTTGAGGTGATTTGGTGATTTGACAGCGTTTCTCCCTCACACTGAACATAAACAGGCATTTGGCACAGTCCTGCTGGACTTCAGTGCTGCTGGAGCTGGGGCAGAGGCGGCAGAGCTGGTGATGTTCCTGTGCAGCATGCTGGTGGCATCCCGAAACCTGAATTTCTGCAGTATGCCAGTCCCAGTAGATTTGTACTGCAAGCAACCTCTCCTGATGTCACAGACCCCTGGCCCATCACACAAACCCCTCATGCCCTGAGCTGGACCGTGGGTGGGTGCTCTGCCCCCAGCTCATCACTCGCTGCTGCCTCGGGGGCCCCGGCTCCATCCACGGGGTGCTCTGATGACCTGGTGTGGACAGGGGAGCCCATGTTGGCCCACAGTTAATTAAATAGGAGAACCATGACTTCTGGAAGGCATCAGAATTAATTTCTTTCTTAGTTGCTCTGTTCTTGCTGTTTTCGTTAAATTCATTCCATGTGCTCATGGAAATATCCTGGTGAGGCTTGAAGAGCTGAATTACAGGGGAAAAAAACCTCTCATTTTGCACCAGCATTTAGCTGATGAAATGTAAAGATGCAATGGGCTGATTAGTGATTCTGGTAATGTAATTAATGCCTCTGTTCTTTCATACGTGCAGAGCTGGAGGTCGAGCTGAGCGCTCAGTGAAAATTTGCCCTGAATGCACAGTTCAGTGTGCTCAAAGTTATTGCTCCCTCGTTACGATTCCTCCAGTAATTCCAAATTAAAGTTGATGCACTTGTAAACGAAAAGCAGGGCATGCTTACGAATTGCAAGGGCTGGAGAATTCAGTTGCAGGATGTGAATGTTAATGTCACCGATCAGCCACGGACTGAGCAGGGAGGGACTGGAGCAGAGCAAACACCTTGGTGGCTGTCACTCCTGCCAGATGCAGAGCTGGTGGCAGGACCTTTCTCAAGTCCTTGTCTGTGCTTCCCTGGCTGCTACAGGCAAGCAGCCTCACATGGTTCTGCTGCTACATCTTCTTAACACCGCAACCGTCATAAACCATTAACATAATTCCCAGGCTGAAACCAAGCTCGGATGAGCTCATTTTTGCATGCAACGTGATTTTGGCACGCCTTACATGAAACTTTTATCTTATTTTTTTTTTTCCTCCCCCATTTTTAATAAACATCACATTATCAAAATATTAGTGACGCCGGATTTGCCGCCATTGGTTTACCATAGATAACAGCATGGAGTGTTCTTTCCGTTCTGATTCAATAGTGCATGACAAGGGAATCCAATTTGTTCAGATTTAGATGACATGCCTCCAATTATGTAATTCCATTAGGAGGTGCCTGCAGCCAAGTCTGTGCTCACAGTCTCAGCAGACATAACTCTAATGGGACGTGTTGCAATATTGCTGTGTGCTAAGCACAACTCTGATAGAGAGCATGACCTGTCTCTCCCAGTCGTGTTTGTGGGAATGGAGAGCATGAAAAACAGCCCAGATGTACTTGGGGCTCTAATCTGGCAATAAGTTATGTCACTACAAGAACAAAGCTTTGCAATGAAAGGTGAATTTGCAGTGGCTATATATTTTATGTATTCAAAATCAGTCAGTAAATGCAGCACTTTGAATATGATCTTATATTCAATTCCATAAATTGAAGATATATTGGTTGCAGTTTTTCCTCTTGAATACCATCTCAGATTCCTATATACTTGGGAATGTTGGATATTTATGAGAATATAAAGCAGTGATGAAAACATAAGACTAAATCTTAGCACAGTTACAACTTGCTTTAAATTATTAATCTTTAAGAAGCATGATAAAAAATTCTGCTATGCAAACTCTGCGGGACTGGGGTTGGTGTACATACCCATTACCATAGAACTATCTAAATAGTGTTTTTAGAATAATTGTGTAATGTTGATGCAGAGTTACAGTTTCTGCAGGCAGGAAAAGGCAATTCTAGTGGCAGATCTGTCTCCCCAAGAAGTGGGATGTAACACCACTCATAAATAAAGCTGTTTAGATTAATTTAGCATCACTTGCAAGTCAGAAGATTTCCTTAACGCCTTTGGGTAACATGGCTCAGGCGGCGTTTGGTTGGGCTCAGCTTTCTGAGGACTGGGAAGGGGCGGGATGGAGCGAGTGGGATGTGTTTGTGGTAGAGGATGCTCAGAACTGTGGAAACTGCAGGAATTTAAAAGCATTTGATAACCATAAAAAGGTCAAAGCTCTGACAACTGTGAGATACCTCTAGCTCAGTCTTGCCCTGTGTTTGGGTTGGACCTGTAGGCAGATCCATTCTGTGAAGTTGGGATGTGAACTGCACACCCCATCTCTGCTGGCCAGTACTAACTAGGGCTTGGCCAAACAGAGAGTATTTAAATATATAGCTTTTATTAAGAAGAAAAGCTCCCTAATCCTTGCTCTGGGAAAGTATGAGTGATAGCATCTCTACTTTCATAATCTTTTGCAGTCCTCACATGAATATATGAAAGAATTTAATAACGTTCTGGGTTAGAAAATGGTCATGCATATGTATACTTCTTTAAAATCTCTCTTCTCTGACTTTCTTTCCCCTTATTTATGTTGAGAGAGGAAGCCAGCAAACGATTTCAATGCATGATGCATCCAATATCACCTTTCACATAAACAGAAAAAATATGCTTTTTCCATTGGTGTGATGAGACCAGGATGCATTTAAGTGTCTAGAGAAAGTGTCATTTTGTTTAAAATAATGGGAAGAGAAGACTAGTTCCAGTATCTTGAAATGAGTTATGGGGGTGCTGCTGTTTTAGTGACAGGATGGCGGAAATGTAGCTAAAGATGCTGCTGTTGCACCTGAGCCCTGGCCCAAATTGCTGCTGTTGTGAGCCCCTTCACACCTGCTGCTCTTGTCCATGTTCCTGCACAGAAGCTTTGCCAGAAAACCCCTCTCAGGTGGTATTTGGCTGTGCATTAATCTGGCCCCTCAGTGGATTGCTTAGCCTGCAGATATAATGGAGTATATCAACCTCTGTTCAAAACCCAGTGTAATTCCATGGGAATGAATTGTTCAGATAAATTTGGTAGAGCACAGTTTCTTAATCTGCTAAATGGGAAAAGACACTGCTGCCTGCAGTTTGAGAATAAATTAGATTATTTTAGATTAACCCCTCCAGGGATGGAGACCTAGGAAGAGGCTGTTGCTGCTCAGGCAGTTGATTTTCAGGTTTATTTATTGCAGCAATCCACCTGCCAGTGTGACTGAGAGCAGAGGCTGTGCCGCTGTGATGCACTTCATCATGCTCTGGAGCACCTGTTTGCTGAGTTCAAATGTGAAAACATCGATCTGCCGCAAACCAGGCCGTGTACCCCAGCACTGGGGACAGACGGTGCTTTGGTTTCTCTCCCTGGGAATCCAATACCCAGGCGGATTTTCCTTAGTGTTGAGGGGCTCACTGGAAAGCGTTTGTGAAGGCACCTGTGCTCCAAGGCAAGCTCAGTCCTTGGATCCCTTCAGCTCTACAAGTGCCCTGTTTGCTTCCCTTTAGGAAGAGGTTCCCCAGGTGGGATCAGAGGATCACCACAGGTCTCACCATCCTCACCCCTGGATGCCAGCCTGTTGGGGGCAAACCTGCCTGCAAGAGACAGAGCCCACATGGCAAATGTTTTTGTGGCTGGCAGGGTGAGCTGAGTGTCACTGCCTGCCTGCAAAGCTGGCATCGGCCCCTCCATCTCCAAAGCTGCACTCCTGGACACATTTCAAAACAAAGCAGGAAAAGCCTGGCGTCCAAAGGGGCTGTGCCTTGGCCCATGCAGCATCTCCCTCTGTCTGATCCTTGCAGGAGTACTTCCACATCCCAGGGGGGGTCTGCAAAAGGGTGAATAGCAATAGTAGAGCTGGCGTTCCCAGCTTGGGGGCACTACAGGAGGGGTGCCCATCCGCGGAGACCTGGCTGGAAGCCAGCCTGGTGCTGACAGTGAGAGAAGGAGTTATTGCTCAGTACTGCAGGCGGTGAGAGGAAATGTTCAGTGCGTTACTTTCTGGGACACCTTCCCAGAAAACGTTTCCTTGCCGTAATTACAGCACTGATGCCATAAGCCCCGGCAGCAGCTCCCCTTTAGTGGAGATGAATGGAGTGGAGTATCAGGAAAGCTCTTCAGGATCTAGTTTGGTCGTAGCCTGTTAAATCAAGAGCCTGTTCAATGAGGGCATCGTGTGCTCCTCAGCCTGGTGAGGGCACAGCCTGGCCACACACAGCTGGGAGTGAAAGCTGTTTGCTGCTTGAACTCCAGGCATGCTGCTACATCTGTCCCGCAGGAGTCACTGGACCCACACTGTCTCCTAGTGCAATGTCTGAACTGGGTTATAAGCTCCTCGAAATAAGAACCACATTTGCCATGGTGCTGTAAATCCAGAAGATGAGTGTTCACATTGTGTTCAGTGTGGGGTTCACACAAGAAATGTGCAAGCCATATCTTATTTTGACCCAGCTTGAGCTGAGTCTCCTCTGGGCTGTGGCCAAATCCAGTGCTGGATAATGCTCAGACACGTCTGAAAGTCCATTTGTAGAGTTGTGATCAACTGAAGGTAATCCCAGGTCCTTCTTGTCCCCCTCCATGTTGTAGAACATGTTCCCCTCTGTGGCTCGTGTTTTTGAATTATGTTTTATAAGAAGGAGGAAATAACCATGTGAAAGTACAACTCTGATCTTAGGTGCTGAGTTTTCTTGACAGGATGGTAGGCCAACAAGTATGAATGGAAAAGCTTCTGGCTTTGCTGCTCTGTTATTCCCTGGTGATGTAGGGTTTGCACTGATGGGTCACTCATTCCATCCTGTCCCTTCCCCTTGGGGGCACCCTCTGGGAGGACTGCTGAGTACATGAGATGGGAAGAAGAGGAAATCTTGGGAGTTATAACTGATGTGAGTGGAGTTCAATGAGGAATATGAAGAAATAAACAAATTATGTCCTTCACTGAGATGGAGGTATTGAGGTCATCTCTTTGCTCCCTTGAGCAGGGCATTTCCTCATCCTTTTCCAACGTTAAGTGCTCCCCTGCTTTGTACCTGCCATGCTGTTGGGGTGTGTAGGGCTGCACTCCACTTTGTTTCCTCACTGGAAACACACTGTGCATTTGCTTGGGGGAGGACAACTCAGCTCAAATTTCCACTCCCAAAGCTGCAGTTCTGGCACTGGAAGGTTATGGTGGTTCAGATGGATAAGAGAGATGCAGAAGAGACAGAACTTGGAGCTGCTGATTGGTGAACTGTAAATTTGAGCTGGAAAATGTGGCTGTACTGTAAAATTCAGGACACCATCTGTTTCATTGCTTGCTTGCAGTAACATTTGTGCTTGATAATTAAAATGTCACACACATTTTTAGCCAGAATAATCCATGGAAGAGTAGAACTGTGTCTTCTGAAAATCATTCAAGAGATGCTCTCAGATAGGAACGATACTGTTTGAAACCATCTTTTGCTGCTCAGATGAGTTTTGCTTTTTGCCATTTTTTAATTTTTTTTTTCTTAATATTTTGAGGAGGAGGCTAGAGAAGTGGGACCAATGGCAAATTCTTTCGGAAGGAGCTGTGAACCTTAGTGAATAACCCTGGATGTCATGTGGTTTATTTTGATGAGGTTTATCATGCCGGGGCTAGGCTGGTGATGCCTCTCCTGGTTTTCTTCTGGCAGGGGAGGTTGGCTTTGGCTTCACCTGAAATCAGCTTGGTTTTAAGGGTTTCTCAGCTAACCTAAGTAAGACTTTCCTCCAGCTGAGGGTTCAAAGCACTGCCTGCTTTGTTGGCTGTGGATGGTGAGGACTGGGAGCTCAGGGCTCAAGGACCACAGTGAGAAGCCACTCAAAAAGGCCAGATCTTGACCCCAAATTGTGATACCATCATAGTGAGAGAGTCAGAGCAAAAGGCAAAGCAAGTAACATTGTTTGTGGGCAGTGGAATCAGGTGCTTTTTGCACAGTGGTGCCAGTTCTTCAGCTGGCGCAGAGGGGAGCTGGGCTCCTCTCCTTGCCCAGCCCAGGTTGCTGCCTCTCCTCTTTGTGGTGGCCTCAGTCCGGCTGCCACTTTGGCTAGATTTTGCTTCACGGCACTGAAAAGATCCAAAAATTGAATTTGCTTATGACTGTCTTAATGCTACAGATTAATTAACAGTATAGGAGGCTTCTGAAATCCAAAACCACACAGTGTGTCCAAGCTGATTCCTGTCCTGGATGTGCTGTTGCTGACCCACAGGAAAGCATCTGATGAGGTTTTTCCAACTCAGCCTCTGGTTTCCAGGCACATCACATGCTTGAACTGTGTGGATGGTCCTCTGAACACATCCCTGCATTGGTTCAGGGTTGTGTAAGAGGCTAAAGGGGCATTTTCCATTAACGTGGCTTTTTAAGGATTGTAACCCTAACTAATTCAGGCTGAGTAAAATATGCTTCTGCTAAATGTATGGGGTGGAACTTGCAGACACAGGAAACAAGATGTTCTGCACATCTTGTAATGTTTGCTTAGTCTTGCTTGCTTAGCTGATGCAAAACCCCTCTCAGCTGAGCTTTGACGCAACAAATGCATCCACAGAGTTTTATTAGAAATGCACTCCATGCTAGAGTTAGAAAGCAGTAGAAGTAGAAAGTAGTCCATTGCTACTAGAAATGCTATTCCATGAAAATTTAAAATGCAGTTACGTCAAATGTGTGTGAATATGATTTTTTAAATTCTGGTCTACTGGGAGCCATTTGGAGCTCAGTGTTGCGGTGCATTGGTGTGTGCCGTCAGTAACTAGTCGAGATTAAAGATGAAGTCTGTGGAGGAACCCCAGCGAGTGCCTCAGAAACACTTGCCAGCCAGTGAGGTGCTTTCAGGGCTGTCTCCCATCTTAAATCAAACATTCTGATGACATCCCGGCATCCATGCAGACCTTGTATGTCAGAGTTCGGGATGTATCCTTGCAGGATCTGGCCCTGTGCTTCTGACTGTATTGTAATGTGTGAGAGAGGGTTTCAGATATTCTAATCGTCTGCTATGAAATTACAGTTTTGTTCCCTGGAGTAGAAAAGTGAGTTTGAATCATTAACGCCACAAGTCTCAGTGATGATTACGGAAATGTTTGCAAGTGACTTAATCAGTATAGTTTGTCTGAGTGGCCCATTTTAATATTATTGCACTGATTAAGTTTTCTTAGCTAATATGTGTTTCATTTCCAATTCAATTAAATGAGAATCCCCTTCCATTACATGATATTACTGGAGTGCCCTAGTGGGGCAGGAGCACACTTGGTAGTTCCAATTGATACAGATTTCTTCATTATACAGTCTCATGGTGCTCAGAGGAATCAATGAGAGCTGAAATTAAAACTGTAGCAAGTTTCAGCTGTAAATACACTGTCCATTCCTCGATCCTTCTTTTAGCATCAGGCTGAGAATATATTAGTATCAGTTCATTAATTACATTGCAAAGATGTGTTCAATAGATGTCTGCCTTTGACAAAGTTTTAGAAAGACTGGGAAGGATTTTCTTTGGATTTCTGTATGCCCAGTAATTATGATAAGCAAAAAAAGTCGCATTAATGTGTCTTTTTTATATGCTATATATCCTCAGTTTATTTTTTTAAAAGCACTTCTGTGTAACCTATCATGGGATGTATTAACCAGTGTAGGAAAGATTATCTGCAAATGGCTTGTGGAGGAATTACCATCAGCCTTACGTTCTTTCGTGTGAGCCAAACCTCCTCCTTTTATGTATTATTGAAGAGAATTGATTGAGCTCTGATATAGTAACAAATGGTTTTATAAATACCTCTCTGGAGTTAATTTCCCATTGTGTCATATGCAGAGCTCTTGGGGCTGATCATATGATCTTTTCCTTGAGAGCTCTAATGTTTCTCCAGCATTGAGGCAGAGATGTTCAATAGTAGGTACTTTCACATACAAAGGAATGGGGAGGGGTGTTACTACAGTTCAAGGAGTGATTAGGAAATTGCAGCGAGTGCTCAGGAACTAGGGTAAATCACAACTTTTAAATACACATCTATGCCTTCATAAAAATGAAAAGTTGTGCTTGTCAACCTGAGACAGGAGCCCTCTGCACCCGCTTCCTTCTAGTTCGTTTTAGCCACAGAACTTGCATGGGGAGCACACAGGGTTCGGTGATCTCCTGCTTTACATGTACCCTGTGGGTGGCTGGTGGCTGGCAGGACAGGTGTCCTCAGTCCCAGGGGACATCGTGCGGGTTTGGTGTGGCAGCCGCTGTCTCATTTCTCTGCTTTCGTGCTGCTCCGTGCAGCCATGCATCAGCTCGTGCCCTCTGCTTGCACGCACAGGGCACAGCACAGCCTTTCTGAAGTATTGGTTTTACTCGATTATTAAAAGTATTTTCGCCTGATCAGAGAGTATGTGGCTTTGTGCATTTAAGACATAGCTAAAATATATATGGATATACGGATAAAGCTTTTTTCTTTAATACTAAATATATGCTTTTTATAAACAAGAAGTTGGATTTTTTTTTTTTTTTAGAATATAATAAATATTTTAGCATAGTTATTCTGGCTCCATAAGTGCAATGAAAATGTTAGCCTTGGCATATCAATCGCGCTTTACAGATGACTGTAATTTCCTGAATGTCAAAACTCCAAATTTCTCTACTAAGCAAACTTTTCAGTGGCAAAATAGATTGCCTCCATAATATATCACTGTGTGCAAGAAAAAATGAAATCTTTATGTACTGTATTATGAATCAATGAGGCATTAAGATTCTTGGAAGGGTGAGTGGACTCTGGAAAATGAAAAACTGCCACTATTCCTTCTCTGTAAACCACTGCTTACGGAGTGTAGGCTCTGCAAACCTCGATCCTCGCCACTGCAAAAATACCAGTTACAGGCTGAAACCAATTCCTGCAGCAGCATTTAGGTGGGGTAAATGCTGTTGTAAAGATCTGATTTACAGCAGCATCCTGTGGTTATTCGCCGGCTCTGTGGCAGTGGGCTCCTTTTTGCTTTGGGCTACCTGCCGTGCTTTTTAATAAACGTGTGAGCTCTGTGATCAGGGAGGTGCTGTGCCACACCTGGAAGATGCTGGGTGATGCAGCTCTGGGGCAGTGAGCTCCAGGGGACAGGGACAGTTCCTCACACTGGGAGTAGGAAGGTGCTCCTGGTACTCTGTGGGCTTCACAGCTTGATGTTTCAAAAGACATCGCTCACACTTTCACTCTTCCTTGTGTGTATTAAGGGCAAAACTCAGCTCTGCCTCTGGTGTTTTTAAGGGATAATCACCCTAGGCAAGAGAGGCACTTTCCAAAGCCAAGGCCTTACGTGCTGCTGAGGCCAGTGTCACAAATCCAGCATCACCTGGACTGCAGCTCCTCGTCCAGCAAGAAGGCAGCATGGCACACCCTTGTGCTGATGCTCCTCTGTCACATTCTCTCTCCTTTCCTCAGGTTTTACCTCCCATGTGCAGCCTGGGGTCTTGGCACCACTGCTGCCCTCCATCCAGGTGCCACTGTCATATAATGAAGCTCAAGAGCGGGAAGCTTTGCTGCTCTGTGATGAAAGATGAGTGTTTCCAAAGGGTAGTTCAGTCCTTTTCCCGGCAGGTCAGGTGGGTGGGGTGGGTCTGGTCCCCTCTGCCCAGCGTTGCCACCTTTTCCCGTGCCAGACTCCGGGGTGGAGGCAGTGGACTGGGGACTGGCGCCAATGGCTGAGTCACTCTTCTGTTTGCTGAGTCTAAAAACAGAAACTTGCTTCTCTTTTTATGCACCACTGAAAAAAAAAACTAAGTAAAAAGGCCACTATTCTTGTTGAATTGGTTGTGAGCAGGGGTATCCTGCAGAGATTTTAATAATACAGGCAATTATGAAATTAATACCACTCTGGCAGATCTGCAGGGCAGCTCTCCCCTCTGCAGGCAATGCTGTGGACAATTAGTTTGTGCGTGAGGGTAGCTGGGAGCGTGTGGGTGTGAGGCTGCATAATTTTTACTTGTTTAAAGCCTTATTTTCATTATCTTTGTGTGCATATGCCATGCCCGCACATAAATGAACGTGTACCTTGAGCTGCAAAATTGCTGCCTTCCTCTGTGCCTCAAATGCTTCTTTTCTGCAGATCTTTCCTATTTGGTAATTTCACAGGCAATGATGGGCTGGTGTAATTGCTGTTCTTGAAAAATCCAGCTCCTTTTTATGGGTTCCTCTGGCATTTTTCTCCTGCTACTGTTGCTGTGGGTAGGCTGCTGGCTTCCTACCCCCACCATTAGTGTTTCTAGACAAAACATCTCTGTGATTCATTGGGTGCTGATAGAAGTGAAAACATAATGATTACTTAGAGGAAATGTAAATTCACATTTGCTAACGGCTTTAATTCACAGTTCTGAAATACTTCTCTCCTTTCCTCCAAGGTCCTTATTTGGAGCTAATGCATGATTTGCCTCTGCCACCCTGAGACCTGGAGTAAAAGAATATAGTCTGTAGTTTTGCAGGCTGCTGCAGAGAGAAGGGATGCTTGTTCCTCCTTCTCCTCCTCCTCCTCCTTCTCTCCCTCCCCATAATCTTTATCCTTCACTTCTTTAATTGATTCGTTCATCTAGATTTTACTGTACTTTGAATTTTGGATGAGATGGAGGTGGAAGTTTAGTTTAATTGGAATGACTGAATGAAGAGAGGTCTTGTAGGAACAAGTAAGAGCCAGCCCTGAGTCTCTTTGCTCAGCAGGAGCTGCACTGAGGTCCCTTGGGGAGAGGAGAAGGGGAGCAGACCTGCTCAGATAACCCCACTCTGTGCTCACCTCCTTGCAAGCACCATGAAGGTGGCAGGGGAGGATCTGCCATGGGCAGCCAGGGTGTGGAGCCGGGGGGTACGGAGGCAGCTGTGGGACACTGGCCATCAGATCTCTCTGAAGCTCCCAGAGAGCATGATAGCCCTCCCCTTGTTCATCACCCTCTCTGACGTAGGGCTGTTGCCCTTGTCTGTGGGCCCTGGAGCACTGGGAGCAGAGAGGAGCACTGCAGGGAGCCCACGGGCGATGCTTCTCAACTGCTGCCATTGCCATCCGCATCACTGCTGCAAAACATCTGGGACCAATCTGGAGTGGATGCAAACATTTGATTCCCAGTGCTGCCTCAGTGAGCTTGCCAAGTATTTTGGCCTCATCTCTGTGAGTTGTGCTGTGGGGACAGCTCTTGGCAGGGAAGATGTGTTCCCGTTTTGGAGTGAGGTTCCAAGCGTGGATGGTTGAGGTAGGAGAGGCTGTCACCAGGATGCTCACCCCTATCCTTTTAATTGTGTCTAGGTGACAGAGTTCGTTAAGAATCAGGATGAGTCACAGTATTAAATGAATGCTCTGCCTCTCTCTGAGTGATCTCCAAACAGATGCCTGCCTCCAACAAATTAGGCAGCGGAGGTATTTCTGTTGGAAGAACAATTTGCGGTATTAGCAAATCAAATTCTCAGTGGGCCACTCTTGATGGGAATTAACCTCACCTTCTGGGAGCAAAGCACTCGGCACCTGACGTGGCGTAATTGAGTTTGACTTCTCGGAGAGATGTGGTGGGCATGATTGATCGGCGGGGAGACCCTCTGCCGAAGATTAAAATCCATCAACAGCTTCAGAGCCATGCAGGGAGGGTTTCTGAGAGCAGAACGAGGAATGTAAGACTCACACAGCTCATGTTCCTGACCTTCCATCATCATCCGTGACTTTGCTGTCAAATAATCCCAAGCAGGGACAGTTTCTGAGTGGTGTGGGGCGAGAGAGCAGTGCAAGAGCCTGCCTGCGGCACAGTTTCACTTCACTGCTGGGAGCAGTGGAGGAGAAGGAGATGGGATCTCAGTCTCAGATCTGTGCACGTGGCCACAGTGTAGGAGCATCTTCCTCTGGTCGAGTGAGCTGAGTGAGACAAGTTGCTGTCTCAAAAAAAACCCCAAATTGCTCAGCTTTTAAAAGAATGAGTATGTGACTACTCTTTTATAAATGAGCTCTGTGGATTTTTATTCAGTGGCATGAGTAGTTTGTGGGGGGCACAGGAAGGACACCAATGTCCTTGTGCTGCTCGCTGGCTCTGGTGATTGTGCATTGTTTCTGGTGCTGAAGCACTAACTATGATTATTTCTCTTTTCTCAGTTGCTCAGTCTTTAATGTTTTGCATGATATGCAGAATCTCTACTGCAGGGTTTTAGTTTGTTTTATTTGCATCTCTGCTGGATGTGGTACCAATATGGTCTGTCCCTTTGCCCCTGCCCCTTCAGAGGGAACTTTCCTTTCAAAATACCATCTTCACTTGGAGCAGAATTTGGTTTCACATTGTCCTGTTAATGTACCACAAAGTCCGTGGACCGGGGAGGGAGAAAACCTCCCAGAACAGGAAACATTCCCAAATTTCCTTGCCTCTATCTCCACCCAAAGAGACTTTGTGTAAAATTGCCTCCTATTCACTGCATAGGGCCCGGCTGCAACTCCAAATATTCTAGCCAGACTTACCATCTGGGTGAGCTTGACCTAGATACAAACCCGTGTGCTTGAGCCAGCTTAAAGCATAGCCTTACTTTTGCATGGGGAATGGGACTGCCCCAGTACTCTCCCTGGAAATCACAGCTCAGCTTCCTCAGCCCTTTGCTAAAGCTGTATTTTCCTGGGTTAGTTTGCCCTCGAGCACAGCCTGGGAGAAGATTGGGATGTTCCCAGGGCTGTAGTGCTCCCTGTGCAAAGACTGTGGGTTTCTCACCTTCTATAACCTACAAAACCCTTCTTGCTATAACGTCATTTCTCAGCAGAAATGGGAAAAGGTCACTCAGTCCCTCACCTACTGATCCATATGCTGATGGATGTAATGGTGAGTGGATGTTCAGCTTTCAGCTCCCCTCTCCAGCCCCTTACCTCATAGCTCCATCAAGCCAGGCTCAGGTTTCCAGGCTGAAGGCATGGCAGCTGCCAGTGTCTGACCTCCAGCCTCCCTCAGCCTCAACAAGCAATTAAACAGCCAGGGCAGTGGGGTTGGGCTGAGATATGCTCTGACTTCAGGAGACTCTGACCCACTTGATGCTTAAGCAGACACCTCCTCCTCCCCTCTTTTTGGCAGAGCACACGAAGAGCCCCTTGAGCACTGTGGCATGGGTACCTGTGTATCCTATCCCTGGCAGCTTCTGTGGGCTCTGAAATCGCTGGCTTTACTCAGTGCTGTCATCCCCTGGGGTTTCACACCTCCTCACTTGGACTTCAATTTTTTTTTTCCTTTAATGTTGCAATTAGAAGGTTGATACAACGATTCTTTTAAAAAAAAAATCACTAGCTTGGATAAAGGGATTCTCATTCTTCCCCTGTGTTTGGCAGAGGTGGGGAAGGGGCTGGTACAGATGGGCTATGTGACCACAGAATTATCCTTCAAAGCAAGCAGATGGCTCAGTTTCAATAAACCCCTCAGGAAAATTCATAGAGGTCTTTGAGGTTGCAGTTTACTTTGTGTTTCCTCCAGGAACTGTGGAGCAAGGAGAGAGAAGGCTGCTCTGGATTGAGGAACAGGACAGCTGAAGATGGATCCATCCACTGATAGCACACATTTCTTGGTCCCTTTTGAAAAGAAACATCTTATCTTAGCAAAAGTCATCTCAAAGCAAAAATGACAAGCAGGGATTTGCACTCTCCCCCCAACTTGGCATGCCCTGCTCCTGTGTGGGATCTCTGGGATGCTGACATGGGATAGCAGCACTTATACCAGGAGGGAGAGGATAGAGCATACTCATGACCATGCAGGTCACTGAAGTTCCCCAGGACCAGCCAGAGGCCATTTGGGTGGCAGCAGCACCACCTGAGAGCTGGTGCCTGTGCTGGATCAGTCAGAGGGAGCTGCAGTTCTGGCCCATGGGTGAAAAGTGGCTTTCCTGGCATGGCAGTGATGCCAGGATGGTGTGCCAGGTGGCATGCCAGGAAGAATACAGCGTGAGAGCTGGCACTGCTGCAGCTGTGGGGAGGCTGAACATGTCTCCCTTCTCTCCATCCCTGGCTTTCTGCACTTCACCCTGCCTGTCTTGACCATTTTCCCATTTCCCTTGTCCCACCCATGGGTTGAAGCACCCAGAAAGCCCAGCAGACACACCCCAACAGACAGTGCGAGCCATTAGCTGGGAATTTATCCAAGGGGAGCTCTGACCTTTCCTGAGCTCCTCTGCAGTAATGGATCATGCACAAATAAATCAGAGCTCCTAAAACCCCTCGAACTTCAACCTTGCAATGGTGGGATAAGCAGAGTGGGTGATGCAGCATGGGGAGCAAACTCAACCTCATGGGACTGTTTGGTCCCAACATTCCTCAAGGAATAGCAGTACTCAGGGAGATACCAAAAGCAAGTGACTGTCACACCGTCTCACATTTCTGATCCCTCCAGGGTCAACCTACTTTGTGAGTTGCCCTCGAGCTCCTTTTCTTTTCTGCTTCATGGGCATCCAGCTCAACTTTGTCAGAAAAGTCATGTTCCTGGTGAGTGCAGCTCACAGTTGGAGGGATGATTCACAGTAGTTTGAGCTCTACCTGCAAACATGTTGTCTCAGGCTCTGAAGCACAAGCTTCAAGGAATGGGCAGGAGCTCAACACCCCCATGTTAAGACAGCAGAAAGAACAAGCTGTTACGTACAGAGCTAAAAATAATTGCAAAGCTTTGAGTCTTTTTCCTGGTTGCAGCACAATGATGCTCAGAGTGCTGATGGCCGCATCCATCTCTGGCATGACTCTGACTTGACGATGCATTAAAGCTTTTGTGACTTTTTGAAGCTCAATTCAGATGAACTCAGAGCAGTGTGACTGCTTTCCTGGAGCTGTCATGATTCCTACCTCGGAGGAGAGTGGCTTGGGGCAAACCCAAAAAGGGTCAGTTCCTTTTTGGGTAGATTTTTAATAGGCAGACTTAAGAAGGGGGAAAATGTACGAAGTAGCTGAGATTGGCCCAGCAGCTGACAAAGCATCTCTCTAACTCATTTCTTGAAAGCAGGATTCATCTGGAAAGTAACAACATGGAATAAGTAACAGCCATGAGCGTATTTGCAGAGAGCTGTGCTCAGGCCAGGTAGGATATGGGCTCCATCTGGGGCATCCCACAAGTATCCCTGCCCATGGTCTGGCACCCCAAGCACAGGGTGCTGGGGGAAGACCAGACACTTTCATGCTCATTGCAGAGTCCAGTTAACATTTTTACTCAGCTTTGTCTCCCTGGTCTCCCTGGACTGTGGCATTTCTCCCTGGCAGGTGTTGATGGAGATATCCACCCAGGCTGGCAGTGATTCGTTATGACGCAGCCTCTTCCACCAACATACAGGTTTTTATTCATTCTTTTGTTTTTACAACAGCAGCCAAGGGAGATGCTTTGTCACTGCCTTGTGACCAAAGGGCACAAAGGGAGAGCGGCTGAAGAGTTTGAACTATAATAAAATGCTCGCTGGATCGATCTTGGCTCAGGATTTGTTTCCCTTCTTGCGTTAACTCCCCATTGATTTCTGTGATGACCTTAGAGCATATGGTCTGGTTGGCCTTCTCTTTCAGCGGGCAGCACCCCTGTGCCTGCACCCCAGTGCCCTCCCAGCCTCGCTGAACTGCTGGTGGGGCAGGGGCTCTGGGGTAAAGCAGGGCTTTGCTTTTGCCACCTCAGTCGCCAGAGGTTTGTTGCTGTATGTGAGTCGCTATGGTTAGTGTGATATGGTTGGGGCATTATTTTAGTACAGTATGCCAGTTAACTAGATTCGAGGGTGAGGAGTCCTGACAGAATTTAAAGAAGGGGCTTGGATTTGCCCCAGAGATGCCCTGCTTCCTGGGTTGGGAACCCTGACAATGCTGCGTTGCCGCTGCACCAAAGGAACCTGCAGCACAAGCATGACCAGGGATGGCTCCTGCTTGTTGGAGTGACTGGTTTTGGTGATGGTGCTCATGGAAAGCTCTTTTCTTTGGCAGGCCAGGTTCTCCGATGCTACCAGAAACCTGGTGAGATAGGACAGAGCAAAACTCTTCCTATCTTTGCAAGGGGCAGTGTGAGGTTGGCAGCTGCCACTCGCTCCTGAAAGTCAGCTTTGTTCTTGCTCCCTCTTAACTTCAGCTCTCAGTTAAATAATTGAATGGCGGCACTTTTGGGGAAAAGGAGCTTCCTTGGGGTTGTGACAGGGCTTTAGCTCCCTTTGCCTCTGTGAATTTTTGGCCAAATTTCTCAGAGGCAGGAGGGGCAGCAACAGCACCCAGGTGAGTGTGGGGATGGTGATGGTGCCGATTGTGGTGTCCTGGCTCCGAGTATGAGGCGCTGTTGTTTCCAGCCACTGATGCTGAACTGGGTTCCTTGGCTGTATTTGGCTTTGCACATTTATTGTACTTTCTGCTTACTTAATTATTTATGAGCATGGATGCTCTAAGTAGGAAGGGGAATGGTGACACACTCTAGGTTTCCTTTCCCCTGTGCTCTTGGATCCTTTCAGTGCTTGTGATTCATTTTCAGTCCACCCAGAGACAATTTTCTGTAAAACATTGACATCTAGTGGCTTTTCTGCTGAAGGAAATTATAGGGAACAAAGGTTTGACTGCAGAGTGGCCAGTCATGATGCCACTTGGGAAAGCAAATGAATGTCCTTGTCCTCCTTACACAGCACCAAGGACATGGTGATCCCACCCTGGGGGCTCTGGGCTCCTGGGCAGACACTCATCAGAGTCCTCATCCTGCAGGAGTGGCGTTCCCTGGCAGGACAATTTGTTTATTGAGCTACTTTAATTCCATTTACTTAAGCAGATGGCTGGTGTCCTGACAGTGTTTCTCCAGTGTCATCACTGAAGCCAGGGTCATGTTAGTGGAGGTGCAAAGAGCACATCCTCTGCATGACCTCAGTCCGTGACAGTGGGCAACACGGTGTTTGACAGTGGACATTTTCTCTTACAACATGCCATAATGCATCCTTCAGTTTCCTGTTAGTCACTTACCCCTTCTCTCTTATCATTGCAGTCCTGTATCAGGTAAAGGCAGAACCATAAAACAGGACTTGCATGGGCTTTCCCAAGATCCACAGTGGGTGTGGAGGTTCTGGGCACGTCCCATTGACTTGGCCTTCGAAAGGAAATGTCCTGTAGGAAATGCCTTCCTCTAGGTGTTACTCTGCTCTGGGGCTTGTGCAGCTGAGACCCACAGCTGCTCATCAGGGAATGTAGTGGGAGCAGCTCTGTAGACTACAGAAACGTGTCAGTGCAGCTCTGTTGTAAAAGGAAATTTAAAGAGCCAGAGCTACCTATGTCCTGCTTGGGTTGGGGCTTGCATCCTGGGAGATGCTTTGCTTGTCCTCCGAGGCTCTGGGGAGAGCATCAGTGGGGGCACCAGCAGGAGCATGTTGCCACACTGACAGCCCAGCATGGAGGGAAATCTTGGGTTCCCTTCACCTTTGTAGAGGCAAGATCTGTTAGAGTCAGCTGTGTGTGTGCAGGTAGATAACAACCTTACCACTCCCCTTGGAATCTTTTCAGCCATCCTTCACCCTGGGGAGGTGAGCACACGGAGGAGCACGCTGCAGCAGGGCTCCTGAAAGCCTCTGAAGTGCACTAAACCCTCTGTTTTCCTCTCCCCTTGGCAGGAATTTCTACTATATCACCATCCTGCGTGACCCTGTCTCCCGATACCTGAGCGAATGGCGCCACGTCCAGCGAGGGGCCACGTGGAAGGCGTCCCTGCACGTCTGCGACGGCCGGTCCCCGACCACCGAGGAGCTGCCCAGCTGCTACACAGGGGACGACTGGTCAGGCTGTTCCCTGCAGGAGTTCATGGACTGCCCCTACAACCTGGCCAACAACCGCCAGGTCCGCATGCTCTCCGACCTCAGCCTGGTGGGATGCTACAACCTGTCGGTCATGCCCGAGGAGCAGAGGAATAAGGTTCTGCTGGACAGTGCCAAGGAGAACCTGAAGCGCATGGCTTTCTTCGGCCTGACCGAGTTCCAGCGCAAGACTCAGTATCTCTTTGAGAAGACTTTCAACATGAACTTCATCTCGCCATTCACGCAGTACAATAGCACAAGGGCCTCCAGCGTGGAGATAGACAAGCAGACTCAGCGGCGCATCGAGGCCCTCAATTTTTTAGACATGGAATTGTACGATTATGCAAAAGACCTGTTTTTGCAGCGGTACCAGTACATGCGGCAGAAGGAGCACCAGGAGGCGCGGCGGAAACGCCAGGAGCAGCGGAAGATCCTGCGGGCGAAGCAGGCGCACCTGAGGGAGCAGGGGGAGAACAGCTCCAGCACTGACTACATTGGGAACGTGGAGCGGTGGCGGCGGTAGTGGGGTGGGGGGCACCCGCCTGGCGCCGAAGCGGCGCGGAGCCCACCCCGACCTGCAAACTGGAGATGACAAACGATGCCTCTTGAGGGTCCGAAGCAAAAAGAGGTTAAAATGTTGCCTTTGCAGTTGCCTTTGCAGTAAATGTTGTACTGTATGTGGAACACTTAATCTTAGCGTGTAATTAAATTGTCCTTTTTAGGTTTGTTGGGTTATTTATGAAATACTGGAGCCAAGTAGGCTCATCGGAAGTGTTTGCTTGGACATTTATTTAAAAGGAAAGAAAGAAAAAAAAAATCCTTAAATTAGTTATGAGTACAAAGTAGGATGCTGGAAAATGTTTATGATGCTCGGCTGAAATCTATCTGGGAAGCAAACTCATTTCCTAATAACGAGCATTTAGCATACTCTCACAATACACTATATGAGCAAAACCTTTTCCCTTTGATTTTATCTTAATTTTATTTTAACAATGTGTTTTCAAGGGCACCGACTGCTTATGATATTTACCAAGTTAATGAATGGACAATGAAGGGAACAATAAAGGTCTAGAAAAATTATCGACTAGTTTTATGTATAATATTGGCTTTTAAAATGAATAGAGGTAATTTCTCTAGTTATATAAATATTTAAAATTTTAAACTTTTTCTACCTACTGCTGTTTAGAGTTTTAAGCTTGGTCTATCTCATATTAAAAAAAAAAGAAAAAAAAAAGGCACACATACTTTTCTGAACTCAATGCCAATGCTATAGAGCCTGTTTTCAGAATTTTTCAGGGCAATATGATTTTAACCATTCTGGAAAACTTACAGCACATTCTCATGTTTGTTTCATAAAGCCTTTTCCAGATTATAATCCTGTGACAGTGTCTCATTTTAAGTCTTTCTTACCCATTGGAATACATAATGCTGAATTTATCATTCTTTAATAATTGGTGGTATAAACTAGATGAAATTACGTTGCGGATATTTGTGTAGTGTCTTTTAAAAGTCATAAAACTCTCTAATCCCAGCAATATTATGAAGAGAATTGCTCAATGGAAGTAGATATACACTTGAATTAGGATTTACTTCCAGTAAATCTTCGCTACACCAGATAAGAACAGGGCTTTTTTTTTTTCCTATGCTCTTGAGCCCTTCTTAGTGATAACAGATGAGTGAGGACTGAAAGTGAAGGAAGCCAGTTTTACCATAGCCATAGTTACAGGGATGAGAAGGTGTCCTGGTGCACAGGGTGCAGCAGCTTGGCCCCGAGCAGGCTTTGCTGGGGCACAGGGTGCGGAGCCGGAGCCGAACCGGGCTCACCCGCAGCCCTCCGGCCTCACCCAGACAGACAGGGAGAGCAGACGGGGCAGGTGGTGCGAGGGGCTCCTATATAAATCTCTATGCAAAAAAAATAAGAAACCTCTGCAAGGCTTGGGCTAGTCATTCAGCGAGTCCAGAAGATCTGTACACAGCCTGCAGCGCTCCCGAGCTCGGCACTGAGCGGAGACCCCGCAGCGGGTGCGTGGATGGAGGCACCCGAAAAGGGCCCTCCGTGTCCCCATGGACACGATGCTTACAAGGCTCACTTGCACTATTGCCTTTCTCCTGTAATGCTCTACACACCATGAAGGCAGGGGGGCAGAAGGCTTTAAAAATATCTTACTGCTCCACGCCTAAGTTACCTGGAAGTCGTTTTCCATCTGATGTTGTGTGGCAGCCCGGGGGCAACAATCCTGCCGGGAGCGAGCAGAGAGCAGAGCAGCAGCAAACCAATACCCTGCGCTAGCAGCTTTGAGAAGAGAATAACTTCATGTACAGCAATTTATTTTTTTTTTAAAATGAGAACTGCAGTTGTCAATATGATGTCTCGGTTGTATCTTGGTTTTTACGGAGGAAAATAAAACTGAAAGGCACTGCTGTAAACAGGACTTAACTGGGTGAGCTGGAGGCCTGTTGCAGGAGGTGCATCTTGTTTTTATGCTGTGGTGTGCATGGTTTACAGAGACTAGTTGCATTTTCTTTGTGTATACTGTTTATTGTATATAGGGGATGTACGAATATAAGGATACCATTTTGTCATAACCATATCAAATTCTACTGATTTCCACTGTAGACGCTGTCTTATTGTGTAGATTTGAAGGCCAATCCACTGACTTTGATTGTGTAATTTAACAATAGAACTGATAAATAAAATTTAACTACAGACTTCTGATTTTCATGTGATTATTTCTGACAATGTGCTGGGAGCTGCGCAGTTTTCAGAATGAATGGTAATTCCGACATGAATGAAATAGCAGTTGACAGCAAGTGTATGAGTTTGAAGTCCTGGGTTTTCTGAAGGGTATTTAAACTACAGCTTTCAAGGGCAAAGCCACTTCGGACTTTTTCTGGTTCAGGAGTTACTGTGGAGGTTATGACTGCTTTTCTGAGCAGTCCTCAGAAAAACAAGCTGTGGTTTCTGGTGATTTTAAGTATGATTGCAGTGGTCTGCAGCACTGAGGAATTCTTTCTCTGTGTGTACCTGTGTGTGTGTATGCATGTGATTTTTTTTCCTTTATGTGATAACCCTCCATTTTTGCCTGACTTCCAGTGCATCCTGCTGTATCTCTCCCCTGGGGACATTTTAAAACACACACACACAGAGAAGCCAGAATTAGATGCAAAAGCAGGTGAGAATGAATTAAGCCATAATGCCCCAGATCAATAGAAAAGATCACCTCATAGAGTCATAGAACCATAAAATGGTTTGGATTCGAAGGGACCTTAAAGCTCATCTAGTTCCAACCCCCCTGACACGACAGGGACACCTTCCACTAGATTAGATTGCTCCAAGCCCCATCCAGCCTGGCCTCAAACACCTCCAGGGATGGGGCATCCACAGTTTCTCAGAATAACCTGTGCCAGGGCCCCACCACCCCCACAGGGAAGATTTCTTCCTAATATCTAACGCATATCTGCCTTCTTTCAGTTTGAATCCATTAACCCTTGTTCTATCACTCCATGCCCTTGTCAGAACTTCTTCTCCAGTTCTTTTGGAGCCCCTTCAGGTACTGGAAGGGGCTCTAAGTTCTCCCCAGAGCCTTCTGTGTCCAGGCTGAACAACCCCAACTCTCTCAGCCTGTCTCCATAGCAGAGCTTCTGCATCCCTCTGAGCATCTTCTTGCCAGAGATGTCACAAAGATACTTGTTTAGAATTTGGATGGAGGCATTTTTTTTCTTGGTGGCTATGAAAGATCCAAGGGTTTGCCAGACTTGCAGCAGGACAGTTGACGTGAAGGTGTCTGCAGGAGACCTTGCCTTGACCTAGCTGAATTCCCCTGTGAGGACAGAGCTGCCCTCTCTGAGTACCTGCAGGGGCATCTTACCTCCATGAGGCTTTTTGAGTCATGGGGAGTGGGGAATGGAGGGGTCTGCCAGCAGACCTGCCTTACAGACAGGTCTATGACTGCACTGAGAGCTGCTGTTGGAGCTGCTAATGGGATAGAGGTCATGCAAGATGCCTCCCTGCAGCTAAAAAGCACTCAGCAGTGAAGTCTGGCATAAAACTAATTGGGGTTGCCTTTTGAACGCAGTACTTTGACAGCTGAAAAAACTGTTACTGCAGGAGAGGAGGGCTGGAGAAGAGGGGGATGTGTTTGGACAGACAAACTTCAGGAGCTGAGGAGCTACAGCAGTGAGTAAAGTAGCTTTCAAACCCTCTAGCGAGTTTTGAAAAGCCTGGAGATGCGTTAAGAGAGCTCTTCTGAGCACTGAGATGACTCTTAAGTTTCCAGGGATGGAAAGAGATGTTAACAACACTGGCACTGCCAGCATCAGCACAGTGTAGTCAGTGTGGAGCCGAGGGCTGTGCTGGAGATGAAGATGTGTTGTGCTAATATTAATGTTAAAGGGAACAGGTTGGTTCCTTTTGCTCTCCAAAAGATTGGGAAGTTGGTATCTGTGAGACCTGTGTGGCTTTGCAAAGGGTTGTATTTGAGGCTAAAACAGTTTGGGACTAAGCTTTCCTAAAGGGTACCTGGTATATAAAACTTGTTGGAAGTGAACTGTGCAGCTGATTTTTGTCAATGACTTTTGCAACCTCTTTATGTAACATGATATATTTTAATGTGCTGTGCTATGTTTGCTTCCAATTATGTCATTTTTAAGTAAAATGAACTAATGGACTTTTGTGCATAATTTTTTTCATTTACCCATTATCCAAAATTATCAGAGCCATGAATAACACCTGACAGATACCAATGCAATTGCCATTTCAGCGGTTTCAGTTCATGAAATCAGTGAGGAAAGGAGAAGAAAACTTGATACATCTCCTCCCTTAAATTTGAGCCAGAAATAACAGGTAATTGAGGGAACCTGTCAAAGTGATGCAAACCCTCAGCTGCAGACAGAGGCTGCTGGGCTGGCCCAGAGCTTCTGGGGAGGTACGGAGAGCAGCTCTGGGTGAAGAGGTTGTCCTTAAGGAGGTATTTTCTGCAGGAGAAATGTTTTCCCAGCAGGTGATAAATTTAAATCTTTCACTTACTAAAAATATCCCTGTCTCCAAAATATTTGGGAGGAGCAGGGGATGGTTTGGCTACTGCTGGACCCTGCTGGGGTGGCAGTGTGTGGGAGGTGAAAAGCAGAGGGTCTTTCTCACTGCACGTGGGAATATGGATGCTGGGAGGGGGACCTGTGATGTCCGGCCTCCAGAGTGGATGGGGCAATGCCAAACCGGGGGTCTGGGCTCTGGAGGCAGCTGGCAGTCTGTCCTTCTGGCCCTGCTGGCAGCCGTGGCTCCATGCAGTGCAGAGGAACAGCCTGCACAAACCTTCCTGGGTAAATAGCACAACATCTGAACTCTTACCTATGAAATTCAATTCTGGGTTTCCTAAAGCAATCTCCCTGTTCCACCAGCCTCATCAGGGAAGAGTGTAATTTCATTTAATCCATTTCTTGAGTTCAGAGTCAACGGCATTGCCATCATGCTAATATCACTGCTCTGCCATCTCTAGAGACAGAGTGACGAGTTTAGACCTGAAATCGAATTTGGCTCTGAGCTTGCAGAGGATCTATCAGTCAAATTACCCGTGGTCTCTACCCAGAAGCTCTGTCATGCAGTTTAGCTCTGTGAGGATGCATTTGGCCAGGCAGGAGAGGTTATATCACTTTTTGTTTTGGGAGCAATGAAATGCTGAAACAATCTATATGCAAAGCAATCAAAATAGTTATAGTGAGGGCTGAGTGTTCATTTTCAGGACAATACAGCCACTGCCTTTTGGTATCCTCAGCTATTTTAATTTATATATTCCCTTCTATGATTGCAAATAAGGCTTTCACTTGGAAGGATTTTCACAAGCAGTTGTTGACATAAACCTCTACATAAACTATAGAGATTGATGTCAAAATATATGTATTTTCTGATGGCCATTCATGGATAGAGGGCTGCAAATGAATCTTGGCATAACATCCACTCAGGCCCTCATTCTGCTAATGAGGTCTCAGCTCCACAGCATCAGTTGGTGGCCAGTGGCACAGCACTTGTTTTGGCAGTCCATAGTACATTTTCTGATAAATGAAGTTTGGGAATGATGAGAGCTATAGTGAAAAAGTATGAGTTCAAGGGCTATTGAGGCCAAAGGAAATTTTGGAACAGCTCTGTATTTTTTAGGTTCTCAACTCATACTTTAATGTTTCTCTTTGAAATTACATTCTTCTTTTAAAAGCTGTCTTTAAACTGTAAAGGTAATCTGTAACCTCTAAGGGGCTCAAATGGTTCACAAGCTGAATTTGATTTCAGGTTAAATCATTTAGCCTGATTCAGGATAGAAATATTTTGACCCTTTCTTTGCAAAAAGCCCTACAAATATAAGCTGTTTTTTTTGGGGGGTGGGCTGCAGCTGGGTGTGAGAACTGGAGCAGTTTCGCAGGGTAGGAAGGATGCTCCAACTTTTCCAGTGGGGTCTCCACTCCTATCCCCTCAGCAGGAGCCACTGCTCTGTGGCTGCAAGGGGAGCAGAGCCTTGAGGGGTCTGTATTCCCTTCCTAATCAGTGCCTGGTGCCCAAGACAGCAACAGCTCTGTAATGTTATTAATATTAGGTGAAGCACATGGAAAGTATGATTTTGTGCCACATAAGCAGGTGGATAGGGGGGTTATGCCGCTTGGGAGATGTGTGCTCCGCAGGGGGAAACTGGGAATTTCCCCTCTGGGCATGGCAAGCTGGGAAGCGTATTAATAGACATCATTACATTAGAATAATTGCTGTGGAATCAGCAAGCGCGTACATAATCTTTAATGCCTGGGAAATCTCACACAGTTTCAAAATAATTAAAAGTGGGATTAATCTCGATGCCAGACAACGCCTGCCTAATTACTAATGAATAAAGCCGTCTGAATGGCTGCAGCACCCTCAGCAGCATCAGCTGCTCCAGCACTTTGAAGTCAATCCCTTGCTAATGGGCACAGGGCAGGGGCCCAGCCCCATGGGCTGCGATTGTCTGGAGGTCGGTGAGAGCCCACCCGGTCGTGGCATGTGGCTCTGGGGAGATGCTGCTGGGGGCTCTGGGACCAGCCGAGCCCTCCTGGAGCAGCCACCGTGGTGCAGCTGCTCTCTCCGTGTCTCTGGGAGCCAGCCTCAGGTCGCCCCGCGGCAGGGATTTGGGGGTAAGGGGGTGCAGAAGGTGGTTTTGTGGCTGGGTGAGAAACCTCAGCTGGGCAGGGGCCCTGGGTGCCTCCGAGCAGCAGGACCCGTGTGAAAAGGTGCCCATTGGGAAGATGATGTGTCCCCACGCATTGAGCAGCCACAAAGGGAGACCTGCCTTTAATATGTCACCTTTTGATTCCTTGCAAATGTAAAGCAGCAACACTGGGAAGAGCCTGGAGCCCTGTGGAACCCCTACATCCTAAATAGACATCCCTTTCACCGAGCGCTGCACAAACCCAAAACCAGCGGGGCTTTGGGTGTTGTGGCATTGTGCCAATGCTTGCCATGGCAGCGGGGATTTGCTGCACTTTCCCTGCTCTGCCAGGCAGCTGTGGCCCTTGCGATGGCTGTGCCACACAGCCGGGCACCACCCACGCCAGGAACTCATCCCAAACAGCAGCTGGGCAAGCCCCCTCCTGGTGTGCTATCCGGGATGGCGGCCGGGCTGGTTGCCCGTGACCCGCAGCCTGGGCCAGTCAGGCAGCTCTGCTCCTGAGAGCAGCTTCACGGTTTTATGAGGCTGTAAATACACAAAGGAGCCAAAATCTTCCCTGCGGGGAAGGTGCTGAGATGCACATCCCAGCTGAGCCCCAGTCATCCTGGGAACCCACCAGCACAGAAGAACCTAAACTTGAATTCGACGCTGTGCAAAGTTTATGAGGTACGTTGTTTATTTATATATGTAAAAGCTACAGGTCCTTCCTGGAAGTAATGAATTGTGAATAAAAAGCAGCAATATGCTGAACTATATTAAAAATAGAAAAATGTATTCTTACAGTACGAATATGTGGGAATAAAGGGGAGGGAATTGCAGAACTAATTCCCTTGGGTGCTGTATTTCAGTGTCTGAGTTTGAACATGGAGGACTCACACCTGGAGGTGGCCCAGGTAGTGCCAGGTACCACCAGGTGCCCCTATGGCTTGTGTGGTGCCTGGTTCATTGTTGGCAGGTGTCTAAGCCAAAAGGGGTCACATGGACAACTGACACCAAGAGGAATGGTGTAGAGTTCTTCCCCTAACCAGGGAGCCTGGAATGTGACCATTGCTCTGGAAGTCACTGATGATTGGTGAGCCATGAGTGGGGCTAGTCCCCTCCTCAGAGAGTCTCATCTGGGAGCAGGGACCCCCATCTGCTAGTGCAGAGCAGTGGCACTAGGACTGCTTGGGAAGGGTAAGTGGGGGCACAAAGAAGGACAGTGTCCATGGTGAGTCCTTGTCACAGCCCTATGCCCCTCTGCATTGCCATGCTTTGGGCAGCATCGCTGTGTTTCACCTGCATCCGTACTGGGATTGCTCACAGATCCCTCCATGGCTCAGCCCAGCACCATGCTGGATCCTGCCTAGGGAACCCACATGCACCAGGCTCTGCCAAAATAACTGGCTGCTGGGGCTGATTCGACACACCAGGGAGGCAGTGCCAGCACCACAACAGGCAGAAGGGGCAAGGTTGGCAACAGCAGATTTCCCAAGCAATCCCTTCCGCCGTGTCCTCAACCTCCATTGTGGAGAGAACACAAGTTACAATTCACAATGTCCTGCCTTCCTCCGATGCCCTTCAGAGCACATTCCACACCGAGGCTGCCTGGCCATCCGTACGGATGATGTGTGGGCTGACTCTGCAGGGACGGCGTGGTGCTGCTGACTCACACGCAGTGCAGCTTCCCTTCCCCTCATCACCCAGTCACACCATTGCAATGCTGCTTTTTTTTTTTTTATTCCCTTTTTATGGCCCTGCTGAGAAAATGCTGCATCGGCGTCAGTGCGTGCAAAGTGCTGCCTGCAGAATTCTAACTCTCTCCCAGGGCCTTTCGGGATGTTGCTGCCAGTCTGGAAGGAGTCGTGCTGGCTCTTTGTCAAACATCACATTGATTTTAAAATTACTCTGATGGCTCTTTAAGTCAGTGCACTTTTTGTGGCCCTCTGCGTTTGTCATAGCTGATCTCTCACTTTCCCATGGCAGGGCAGGGGGGCAGCATTATCTGGTTTGGCTGCATTGATTTTCTGTGAGTAGCAGGTCAGATTTTGGATGGGGAGGAGATCAGAAGTGCAATGACTGATTCTCTCTTTTCCCCTAGCGGTGCTCAGCTCTTGAGCAGGATGGGACTCAGAGCATACTCTGTCAGCAATGTTTTTCTCCCAAGACACCTGGGCGGTGGATGAGACATCACTGACTGGGCTGGAGGTTTGTAAGGCACAGACCATGAGTTGTGATGCAGTGGGATCAGGGCCTGCATGCTCCTGCCTGCTAGTTCTTTGCTGAATCTGGCAGCCCATGCCCTAAATCCTCACCCCTGACAAGCCTATTTGACCTGGCTGCTTTCTGTCACTTCTGTACAAAAGTGAAAGCCAAATCAAAGGCCTCAGAGGCAATACTAGAAATTAAGATGTAAAGGTGAGTCATTCTGTCACCTTCTGCAGGCTGCAGAACAACCTTTCCATGAGGATAAATACAATCTCTGTATCTGTACACTCAGCTGTTAATATTGTAAACGAAGTACAATGTTTTTCAGATTACTGAATCATTGCTGTCAGTAGAACAAGCAGCTCAAGCAGGCTGCCAAGGCAGGAGATGAAAGAAATCATTAATTTTACGTTACCAGTTCATGCACAAATTTCTGAGTGGGGGTGATTAACTGCTGGAACAAGCCACTGAGGGGAGCAGGGGATTCTCTGGTTCCTGCTGTCTACAGATGTCTACTGGCTGCTGTTCTGTGAGGGATGTTTTTGCCAGACAAAGTTGTTGTACCCAGTGCAAGTGTGGCTGGCTGAATTGTGGAGTGAGCCCACCAAGTGCAGAGGGCAAGTGGAGACAATCTAATCATCTCAGCCACCCTTAACAGTTGTGACACGCTCTTAGAAAAGGTCTTGCTGCTATGCAGGTTCTGAATATTCATGGGTCAGTTCGTTCTGACCCTTTAAAGAAATATCTCAGCTGGCACCAGCCACTGGGGCAGTGATGCTGTCCCCTGTGCCTCCAGGGATACTGCAATATGCTGCCTGTCTCCATCCCCTGCAGTGCTCAGCAGGGTGCTGAGCAGGGCCATTCTGTGCAGCCATACAGCCTTCCCTGGAAGGGAAACAGCTATGGAGAGGTGCAGCACTTTGCTCTGGGGGCCAGAAAGGGCCCAGAATGTGAGGGAGGCTGCTCTGAGGGTGACACTGTGGCAAACCACTGCAGAAAAGAGCTCTCCTGCTCTGCGGTGTTGATCATTTTATATATCGCTTGTGTGCAGCAGGTCACAACAGAGGACATTGGTCCTCATCTAACCCTCGCAGTGTTCATCTTCCTCACAGACCTTGTGTGGGGGTTTGGATGCATCCCCTGCTCTTGCATGCAGCTCCATAGCTCTGATTCTGGGAAATGGCTCTGATAATTCTCATGACTGCTAGTAACTAAGCAGGATGCACCTTGGATTTGCTCAGCCAAAGGCTTGGGGTTGTTTTTGTTGGACTGATGGTCAGCCTGGCTTGTCAACGGAGGGCTCAGCATCCAGGGGAACAAAGAAGATGCAGTTGGGATGAGAGGGGACATACCTAGCACATCTCAGGGGTGACTTACTTGTGAGACCTCAGAGAAGAGCTCATTTCTCAGGCCTCCAAAGCTGAGGATGCCTCCTTGCCATAGACTCTTGTGTGAGGAAGACTTTACTGCTGATCACGGGGCTGAAGATTCAATGCTCCCTTCACCTGCCGAGCAGCAGAGATGTCTGGACATCTCATCATATCCCAGGCTGATCTCTGCCCACATCCAGCGCCAGCACTTCTGCCCTCAGGGCAAAGTTCCCCCTCCCTGGTCCCATCTGACCTTCAGGACAGAAAGAGGCATTTATTGAAAGGATTTCTATGTGCTGGCCAGGTTCTGCTTGATATTCAGAAGTGGAAGAAAGTAAGAA
The DNA here is from genome assembly GCA_013396755.1 of Sclerurus mexicanus. NCBI lineage: Eukaryota > Metazoa > Chordata > Aves > Passeriformes > Furnariidae > Sclerurus > Sclerurus mexicanus. The sequence goes on along the minus strand of VWZF01002699.1, from coordinate 119,451 downwards.
CCTTAGTGTTTACATCCATAGCAATCTGGGCATTAATTTAGGCAATATAATACAATCTATCTTTCTCTGGGTTTTAACAGCTTTCCTATTATTTTGCTCCATGGCTACTTGGAAATGTGAGCTCCTTTACTACATGACTACTTACACCAATAAAAGAGCTATTTACTTAACACATTAGTTTGCAGGCAGCATTCTGTGAGCCTGCTGGTGGAGGCTGCCTGTGTCCATGGCTGTGGGTATGAATATGCATAATTAATAAATGTTATTTGCTGGACATTTATTCCTGAGTGTCTCAGCTCTCCTTGACCGAGAAATTCTGTCTCTCTGAGATCTAATGAAAGGTTTAGACTTTTTAATTTATTTTCTCTAGATTAGACTCAGAAAATAACCTTATTATTCTAATAGGTAGATCAATCCCAGAGGAAGATATGAATAAATGAAAAAGCAATAGGTGAAAAATAGGCCAGAGCTGATATTACAGAAGAGTCTTTCTGACCTTTTAATTGTTGGTTCAGAAACACAGGAAATCAGACTCTTTGAGCAGCAAGATGCAGCCAGCTGCTCCTGCAGCCCCAGTAGCTGTTTCTCTGTGCAAAATGTTCAAAATTTCTACTAGAACAAGCATTTTCTCTGGAAATATATTTTAAGTGCCTGTTGTATTAAATCTATTTTAGGTTGCATCGAGTGCATAAAATTCAGTGTATGTGTTCAGTCCCATTTTGGACTGTACACACTAGAGGGAGCCACGGAAAAACCAATCCCCAGCCTGCTGCCAGGCTCCTACTCCTCTCCCTACAGCCCTGGGCCCTTCCTGCTCCTGCCCTCTCCCTTGGGAAAACTGGTGTCTTTGAGGAGCAAATCCTGAAGATAACTGTTTGGGAATGCTGGAGGAGCAGTTTTATTGAAAGGTTATTGCTTGAATATGCTGGTAATTGTCAAAGTTTTAGATGGGAAAAAGTTGCTCATTTGAGAATGTTCCTGGTTAGGTGATGGTCCTTTTTGATGTTGCCTTGTAGTCCTTCTTGACACTGAAACAGTGTATATACAGCCAGGAGATGCTTTTACACAGTATGCCACTCTCAGGAGGACAGCCATTGTTAAGGGTATCCAGGACCCAGTTAAAACGTTTCAGGTGACTGGAAATTATTTTTGGAACTCTTTCATCTGAAATTCCAGCTTCCATGGTCTTTGCCAGCCCATCATCCACACCTATTCTCTTCTTAAAGTCCCCTGTCCTCCCAATACTTACTTCCCACAGAGGGGAGTCCTTGGGGCTGGGGGAGAGGGAGCTCCTCTACTTTTCTTCTGCCTGATCCCTCTTTGCATTGGGAAACAGGGAATGGGAGTTTCCAGACTACCAGCAAAGTCCCAGATTCTGACCTTCTCCTGAGCCCCCATTTTCCTCAGCTAAATTATGCTTATTTATAAAGGATGACTTAGGATGATAGGTAATCATTTTTGCCTCCTCTGGGAGTTAAGATTGGGAACTAGTGATACAATCCCTGTGTACTGATGGATCTTTGAGGATGGTAACGTGTGCAAGACCAGGACACGCCATGCATCCACTCCAAGGGCTGTATTTGCACAGTGACTATTTGCATTAGTGGCTTTATGGAAAAGAGAGGGGCTGTTACTGGAACAAGGCTGGGATCAGAGCAGGGGTGTGAGAATTCAGCCCATGATGTTGTTAACGGTGGTTACTGTGCTGCACATGTGAGGCCCAAATGATAACAGGCACAGGCTGTTTGCTTTGCTGCGGTGCAGCACAACAGGAGCTTTGTTGGAGCTTTGATGAGCTGTCTCTGCCGCAGCGCGGGTATGGGCTGCTTTTCTGTCTACAAGGAAACATCATCTCTGTTAAGGCAGAAATATTTCCCTCTGAACGACAACAAAAAGGAAAGCCGAGCAGTGGTCTTGTCAAGTGTTGTTCCACTGATAAAACAGAAAATAGGACAGAAGTTTTCTCCCATCAAACAGGGTTATCCTCAGCCAAGAGCAGACATCTCCGATTTATTTATTTCCTCTTGCTCCTATGCTCTTTTTGTGCCCCCAGCCACGTAAAGTTTCAAAGGGTCCCTGGGTCTGACACTACAAGTCCCCAAAAGACCTGTCACTGGGGATAAATAAATCCAGCAACAGGCTGGGAGAGAGAAACAGATGCTAGCTAACTAGTCAGGAAGGCTTTCCAGGATTTCAGCCGAACCATGGCACAGTGGCGGATGCACAGCTCGGCGGGTGGGATACGCACACTGTCGCATTTGAGGATCAGGGGTTGGAGCTGTGGTGATGCGGCAATCCTTTCCGTCCTCTCCTGCTCTCCCACAGTGATTAGTGCATCTTTTGTAAGTCACTGAAAAAGAAATATTAGCTGAGTAATGCTTAAACAAAGCCTCTGTGTGTTTTGGGATAGTGGGGAGTGTACAGACGGGGCTGCCAAACCTGGCGCAAGAGCAAATTTAAAGCAACTTTTAGTTTCTGATGAAGCCTGGCACACACTTCTGCTTGGATTGGTGACACTGGAGGAAGAAATAGGGACCCATTAGGGAAAGGGAGATACCCGCTCAGTATCATCACATCTTGAGTCTGCCAATGACCCAGGGAGGTTTCTTTAAATAGGAGATACATTATTCCAAAGTGATCTGCAATGCACACCAGACACAGTGTCTGTCAGTGCTGTAATCTGCAAGGAAAGGTCTCCAGAGGGGATGGTGCTGGTTGTGTTTGAACCTGATGGCACAATTCAGAGGGATGTCCCAGGAACAGTGTGTGTTAGGGTTCCCCTGCATGCTGGGCATTGTTGGGAAACAGATTCTCTCCTCCTCAGATGCATCTCAGGCTCTCCAAAGGCACAGCTGAGTGCTGAGGGACAGAGTTATGTCTTGTGTGTTATTCCCCACCGCTGTACCTAGTTTAGTTAGAGAAAAAGGATCAAGGCTGGCAGAAACCACTCTTTGTGATATGATGCAGCAACTGAAAGGAGAAACTCTGCTTTTTATGGCTATCATGGAAAAGTTTCCCATTTAGCCCAGGAGTAGCAGCTGTTCTCCTGGTTTACAACACACAAACAGACCACATTGTTTTCTGATTTGCCTTTTTTATTACAGCAGATATTGGATGGGTAGCTAGTGAAAAAAAGCAGGGAAAGACCAGCCCAGCTGGTTCACTTTATGGCATCCGGGAATTGTAGGAGCTCAGTACATGCTCTTCCAGGCAAATACCACCCAGGTGCCCCTGCAGTCAGTGCTGCTATCTGTGGGTGTGTGGGAAAGAGGCCTTTTTGGGCCAGATGGGGTAGAAAGCTGGTGGTCCCAGGGGAGCCTTGTGTATATGGGATGTGTGTGAGTGTGAGAGATGCCCCATGAGCCAGGCAAGAACCAGCGTGCCAGGGTGGCTCTGAACCCTGGCAGGAGTGCTGCAGTCTAAAGGGATTTTTTTCCCTCAAGTCATCGAGCATGACTGTATTAATGAGAGAGAGCAGAGCTCTAAGTAGGGAGGGGGCATTTTAACAATGTGGCAACTTTATTTTTTTTAACCAAGATCATACCTGCAAATGGCTGAACGAATTTCTGTAAGTTGGGGTCCTCTGTGTCAAGGGGTATTGTGGCCTTGACTCATCCTTCTGCAGTCAGCACTGGATTTTTTGAGCTTCCTCAAGCCCATCTACCCTCCTGGCTTCTCTCACGGTGTAGCAAAGCAAAGGAGCTTTTGCCAAGGTTTGCCAGGCAGGCCACTCTGCAGGGTTCTCCTCTGCCTTTGGGTGACTTCACTGCTTGCGATTTGGCAGCAGGTTCTTAGCCCTTGCTGGAGGCAGAGGCTGTGCCAATACTCTGGTTCCTTCAGTGCATTGCTCTGGTGATTACAGCTTGACTCAGCCTTGCAGTGCTGCTCTTCCCTTCTGAGCCTCTCCTGGGAGCCAGAGGTTTTGGCAGGCACTTCTCCAGCGTAAGGCAGTGTCACTGGGGACTGGGGTTCACTTACCAGAACTGTCTCACATGTGCCCAAATTGGCTGCAGGCTCCAGCCATCGAGGGAGAAGAGCGAATGCCAGCAGCCAGTGAGTCAGTGTGCTCGCTTGGTATTTGCTAGGCTTGGGTGGGGTTCCTAAGAAATGCCAGTTCACTTCCAAAGGAACATAAATCACTTCATTTATACAAGCTTCAGTTCCGCAGATCCCTGTTTAGCAGCCAGGATGGGGTTTACAGTTAATTAGAAAAACAAAAAAGAAGAGGGCATGTGAAAGCAAGACCCAAATGTCTTTAATAATTATCCCATGAGCAAAAACTTTCACTCTTCTTTTGGATGATGACAAACACTGGGGAGCAGCCACCCCCGGAAACTCGGGCCCCTCCTGCCTCGTTCCCTTTGAAGCTTGGTTTCCTTCCCCTCGGCGGTGCAGCGACGTGACTGGGGACAGTATGTTCATCACATGCTGGCACTCTCGCTCTCTGCGGGGCTGAGCCCAACTGCTCCTACAGCTGCCCGTGTCCTCCCTGCAGGGCAGCTCCTCTGTGGCTGCTAAGGAGGCCCTCCTTCCCCATGTTGCCTGGCTCTGCACACCCCTGCATGGGTGACTTGTGTGGGCTAGGGGGGCACAGGGACGCTCTTTTGCTGGAGGAAGGGACCAAGCATTGTTCTGTGGGTACCTCACCATATTAGTCAGCAGAGAAAACCCTTTTGTTTAGAACAACTAGACCTCCCTTATCTGCTCTCACAAATTGAGAGCATCTTTTCCTGCCCTCTTGTTGCTGATCCAGGTTTGTTGGTTTAAAAGCCTGGATACCTGATGGCTGGGGTCTTGTTCGCTGCATGTACCTGATGCTCACAACCACCCACAGCCCATTGCCTCCTTTGTGAGTCTTGTTCCCCTCCAGTATTTCTACCTTTGACGTTACGCTCCTTCTCTTGCAAGTCCAAAGAACAAAGCTGTCCTCCCCACGCACTCAGGCACTCCTTCTTTTCCTAACTGAGCTCTGCAGTGCAGAGTTATTAATAAAAAATCACAACGTCATGTACAGCCCGCACCATCACATCTGTCAATGTCACCACCACGCAGGATTGTGTGTTTTTTCTACCTTTCAGTGTTTCTTTGCTGCAGCGGTTGTTTAAAAGGAGGAGGAAAGCAGAGAAATCCCTCCCCACCTGCCAGAAGAAGTGAGGGATGATTTCAGTTTGGGGTGTGGCAGTTTGATGTGGTCATTCGTGGTTATTAAAAACTGTTATTTGTGAATCTTCAGCTGCTAAAAATAAAAGATTTCTAACATTCTACCATGATTTATCTTACTGAAGGTGTCAAAATGATATTGGTTTGTTGACCTTTTATGTAAAATGTCATTTTCTAAGCAGCGCTCATGGCCTGTGTCTCTGCTCACTCCTTAGTAACACATGTAAGGTTAATACTCAGCAGTGGCCATTAAAATCAGCTTTTGCTTGAGTGAGGTTAAATTTTGAAGACTTATTTTCATAATTTTTCACAGTTAGTACAATCCATAGAGAAGTGCAGGAATACAGCACAGGACCCCGTATCAGCAAACACTGGGTTTTGCTGCCATGAGAATGAGTGATGTGCAAAAGCAACTTTGGACCCAAAGCTCCCCTTCCCCGACACATTGAAGAATTCAGGACGAAAGCTGAAGAAAACTTTGCACCAAGAAAATGCAACAGAACAGCAGGTTAAGAGACCAGAGCAAGACTTTGTGGTGGGGCTCTTTCTTTCCTTCTGTGGTTTCCTAGGGGCTTGTTGCAGCACAGGTGGGAACTCTTAATGAGTGCTCCCCATAGCAGTGTTTGGCTCACTCTTTTGATCATCTTGCTGCTTTTAACAGAAAGAAAAGGAATTAGCTTGTGGCTTTCTTAGTACCTCAGAGGATTCACAGAACTGCAAGAATGTGGAGCAGGGGAAGGGGTCACAACATCAGCCTGAAGGATCAGGTCCCTCCATCATGGGATGCAGGGAACATGAATCTCATGGCCATCCACAAAGGGATCTGCAGGTGGGTGAGAAGGTGACACTGGCCCAGAGAACCGCTGCAGCCTTCATCAGCCCTCTTGGCTCAAACACTTCTGAAATAGTCTCTTTCTGTCTGTGTATACACTGCCACCAGGGTGCAGCTCTGGAGCCTTATTTCTGCTCCTCAACATCCACAAGCAGCCTGTGAGTACATTAGCAGGGCTTTTGAACGCGACAAGCAGGGCCCTTGCCATCACTGGCCCCCAGAGAGATAGCAGGGACAGGCAAGAGTCTGCAGCAGCCTGCATTTTGGGGAGCACAGTAGCCTAGTTGCTGATGTAGGCAATGCAGCGAATGCCTTTCTGTGCTGCAGCCACCACTCATGAAAATACAACCCAAATGGGTTTATTGAGAGCAAGCCAAAGCTGGAATTAGAGTGTGTCTCTGTTACAATTAGACTGTTGTGTCCATGGGGAGAGTAACAGCAGCCCCAGACCAATTCACAGTATAGTCAAACAGATGCCAGGAAGGTTTGGTAGACCCAGGGGAACAGGGTGGTAGAGAGGAGGCTGCAGTGGGACTGGAGACCCCATCCAGTCCTCCTTGTTCACTGCTACGTGAGACTACCTGGGATTCTCATCACTTGAAGGTTTAAAATCTCGTGGACCCTGGGGGAGAAGGTGCCAACTGCCACGGGCTAGGCAGGAGATAGGAGATGTCTTTCAAGTGTAAAAATCCCTGACTACCTTGTGCCAGTTTCTGTGAGTGGTCATTTACTTCCCAGCTGGAGAGCTGCATGGTGAGTGAGGGGGAAGGAATCCCACTCTGTGCTAGAATTGCACTGGTGTGGAGTATCAGGGTTATTTCTTCCTCTGTTGTTACAACTACCTTACACCATGTGCTACTTTCCGCTGTTTTATTTAGCAATAAAGAGCAAAAGGTCACTTGCTTTGTGCAGCCTGATGGGGTGTATGTGCCATGGGGCATAATGTGGGAAGGATATTGAATATACCTGCTCCTTCTGCTATCCATGGGCTGTTCACAAAACCACCCTAATATCCTTTCCCTCCAGACACCTGTGAAAGACACAAACCTTTCCTGCTTTGTAATTCCTGCCCAGGAGGTTTGGGACACAAATGAGAAGCTATAGACTGACAAGCCCCAGTCTGGTCCTCTCCGGCTTCTTCCCCTTCCCTGGGGCAGTCCCAAGTACAGAGGCTTGGGATATTCCTGTTTCTCCTCTCTGGTTCACTATGCTGGTCCTCTGACTGTTCACAGAATTGAGTGCACAACCCAAGCTGAGTATCCATCCTCCAAAACAGCCCCTCTAAACCCACCAGCTAAGTCATCTGTTCAAGTGTTGCAGTTTTGTTCAAATTCCAGTCTAAGTTTCCCAAGCATGGGCAAGGCCAGGCTGCCTTGAATGGATGCTGCAAGCAGGTCATGGGCTTCTACAGCGTGCAGCCAAATGGAGATGCAAAGCACCTTTATGGCCGCCCGCAGAGAGGAACCTGCCCCACGCCAAATAGGGGACGTGGCATGAGTCAAAACGAGGGACACCAGAAAATAATAGACTTCACATGAAGGAGAGCAATAATTTGCAGCTGTAAATCACCTTTCATCTACAGATCACAGAGGCGTCTCAAGCACTAATTACCACAGCCTTGCACCATCCCTGCCCCATAACTAGTGAGGGGCGATGGTTATTCCATATGCTGGCACGCAGCCACATGTCCTTGCAGGCAACTGCAAGAGGGAACTGGCTTGCAAGGCTGGTCCTGTTCCACTTCTCATGGCTGTGCTGGAGGTTCCAGGCACCTGTGCGAAGGTGCTGGTGTGTGTCCCACGCTACTGCAGGCTTGGTGTCTGCTTCCGCAGCAGGCAGGTGAAGATGATCCAGGGGGGAGCAGTACTCACTTGGGATCCAACCCACTGTTGCTTTGGATTCTATTTGATATTTTCTAGGTGGAAATCATTACTTAGCTCACAGAAAACTTGAGTGACGAAGGTAAGCTCCTCCAGCAGCAAAAATCCCTAACAGCAAATAAATATGGCAGAAAAGTTTATAATCTCTTAAAGTTTTCATAAATATGTGTGTGTGTGTTTATATATATTTACAAAATATCTGAAGTTCTTTAACCTTAGGTGTTATCTCTGTAATGTTGGGAAGACACACCCAAAGCACTTGTTAACTCGGGCTGGGAGTAGAGAAGACAGGTTTGCAAGGATCCCTACGTGGAGTTCATATTTTTTGGGAAGAGTGTGGAAGCCTGGCCAGTCCCAGCCTCAATCCCCTGCTTCCTTGAGTTGAGGTATCTTTCCTAGGGAAAATGAAATATGCTTTCTTGGAAGAATTTAAGTGTGAGAAAGAGAAGAGGCATACTCAGGAAATTTCCCAGTTAGCTGTAGGTGTAGCAGACCCATCTTCCCTCCCCCTGGGCTGGGTATCTACAACACACACCCTGCAGCATTCCAGTGCCTGAAGGACACAGCATGAGTCTCTGGGATACAAAACTTGACTATTTTGAGTTTGCAGTGAGCAAAATGAAGCAGAAGTTACTGGGCTGCATGTGGGAATTGAAATGTAAGACTGTGAAATATGGGAGCGGGGAATCAGACTGCGTAGTCTCTCTCTGCACTCAAAACGTCTATGAACATTGTTGAAATACTGCATGTGATCATTTTGCATGGCTGAAAATAGCTGTGCAAGGTGCAGGGCGGCAGTGCAAGCCAGCCCCTGGCATCACACAGCTCCCAGCACCACTTTACTGTCACACCAGGAGCTTTGCTGTACAAAGAAAGCACAACTGGAGTCTGCTGCTTTGTCCATGCTACAAGGAGGTAAATTAAAGCTTAGAGAGATTTTAATTTGCTCCAGGACATAAAGAACATCAGGGCAGAAGTAAGACCTGCGAGCCCTTGCTGACAGTCTCTTGCTCTGACTTCTGGATGATGTGGGATTCATTTTCTTCGTTAAAAATAACCTTGTTTATAACCTCTGTTTCATGATTCAGCTTTTCTGCAGACATCAACTGATCACCATCAAAGCAGGGCAGCATCAGATTTCAGGAGGAAGATGCAATAGGCTGTTGCAGCTCAGGCATGCTCCTTGCAAAGGGCAGTTTGGTTGAGGAAATGAGGGGTACCTTGTCAAAGGGCTGCTCTTGTTGAAGAGTTCTCCTCTCTAAGATCGATGTGCCAGATTCTAAACTGCCCGGAGCTCCTGTTGTGCAAATCTCCACCCATTAATTCTGCCCTGCCAGAAACACCGGTGCCTCATCACCAAGAATGTGGCCCCGTGTAGGCCCAAAGCTACAGACAAACATGGTTTTCCTGGTTCCTTTCTTCCTTCTTGCCTGTAGGTCAGAACATCAGACATGCACTGCTCTACATACGGCAACCTGGAGCCCTACCAGTGGCACAGCTACCAGTTTTACATCTAAAGCAAGACTTATTGCCAAGAAAAATCTCCTAGAAAATCCCACACACCCACTTTTATTCCTCACACTGTGGTGTGACGTGTCTCACGAGCAGCACAGCTCTCCAAGCTTCTAATGACCATGTTGCCAGGGTTTGTTCACTGCTGTATTATCTTGCCTGCAAAAATCAGGCTACACAGCTGCAATCCTCATCCCATTTAGCAGACTGGAAAGTGGAGGCACAAAATGAAAAAGGCCACTACTTTCCCAAAGCTTCTGGTGATTTTTGGCTAGCTCTGGATGAAGTTGCCATGTTCAGGTGGGTCAGCACCTGCTGGCCTAAGTGATGTGCCCATGGCCGCACAAATAATAGGTAGCAAAGACCTAAACAGAAGCTAAACCCCTGAGACACAATCCTGTGGTGCAAATTTGAGCTTGTCCTTCTTTTTTTAAGAGCTAATCCTTTGTCCTTGCAGCAAGAGGAATTTTCCATAAAAGTGGTATTTTTTTTTACACCTCATTGTGTGTTTAATGTTTAACAGTGGGATCATTATGGTTTTATTAGCAGTATGTAATGCTTTGTCATCTTCAACTGACTTTGCAAACATTAACTAATTGATCTCAGCTATGAATCAGTGGTGGTAACTAGGAAGGGAGGCAAAGCGATCTGCTGGTGGTCACTGGGGAAGTGCTTGTCAGAACAGGGCACAGAAATCAGGGCTCACACTTTGCTGCTCAGACCGTGAACGCGACAGTTTTATTAGTGTCATTTCCATTAGTGCTGCTGTCAGGGAGGGCCACTCTGTGTGCAATAAACAACCCTCAGCTGCTTCTGTCTGCTTCTGGTTGAGCTCATGCTTGACAAAATGTCACCAAAGCCCATAAAATGCTGAATTAAAAAAAAAAGAAAAGAAAAAAGTGATTTGGTTTGTTTTCTTCAGTGATCCGGTGGTTGCTGGTTGTTTTCCGCTCACCCTGACAAAATGCATAATTCAATTATCTATATTTGTGGGAGTTAGATGCTAAAGTCAGAAAGGAGCAGGGTTGTTTGCAGCCACAGCCTGAGAGGTTTTTAAGGGCCGCATCGGCAGAGACTGACTTGAAGCATCCTGAAGCGGCTGCCAGGAAATTAGCTCCTCGTTTGCAGTATGCAGAACATGTACGGCAGCTTCATGATTTACTCGCTCATCTGCTTCACATTGCGCCTACTCTCCCTCGCGACTGTCCTGGCGTACGCAATCTTCTGTTGCAAAACAGGAGTGAAAATGAGCACTGCAGCGTGGAAGAGCTGTGCCACTACCCAGGTAAGGGTGGCCAAGCCTGCCAGGGACACGGCCCCTCTTGGGAGGGAGTGACAATAGCTTTGGGGATGGAGGGGACCCAGCGGGAGGATGTGGTGGTGGCTTTGAGGATGAATGAGATGTGTTTGGGGACACGTGATGATTACTTGGGGGACAGAGGGTACACAATGCTTCGGTGAGGGGATGCTGTGATGGCTTTGGACATAAGGGTGGGTGCAGTAGGAGCATGTGATAGTGGCCTTAGGAAGAGAGGGAACAGAGCAGGAAGATGTGATGGTGGCTTTGGGGACAGAGGAGACACAGAGGGGACATGTGATGGTGGCTTTGGGGACAGAGGAGACACAGAGGGGACATGTGATGGTGGCTTTGGGGACAGAGGAGACACAGAGGGGACATGTGATGGTGGCTTTGGGGACAGAGGAGACACAGAGGGGACATGTGATGGTGGCTTTGGGGACAGAGGAGACACAGAGGGGACATGTGATGGTGGCTTTGGGGACAGAGGAGACACAGAGGGGACATGTGATGGTGGCTTTGGGGACAGAGGAGACACAGAGGGGACATGTGATGGTGGCTTTGGGGACAGAGGAGACACAGAGGGGACATGTGATGGTGGCTTTGGGGACAGAGGAGACACAGAGGGGACATGTGATGGTGGCTTTGGGGACAGAGGAGACACAGAGGGGACATGTGATGGTGGCTTTGGGGACAGAGGAGACACAGAGGGGACATGTGATGGTGGCTTTGGGGACAGAGGAGACACAGAGGGGACATGTGATGGTGGCTTTGGGGACAGAGGAGACACAGAGGGGACATGTGATGGTGGCTTTGGGGACAGAGGAGACACAGAGGGGACATGTGATGGTGGCTTTGGGGACAGAGGAGACACAGAGGGGACATGTGATGGTGGCTTTGGGGACAGAGGAGACACAGAGGGGACATGTGATGGTGGCTTTGGGGACAGAGGAGACACAGAGGGGACATGTGATGGTGGCTTTGGGGACAGAGGAGACACAGAGGGGACATGTGATGGTGGCTTTGGGGACAGAGGGGACAGAGCAGGAAGATGTGGGGATAGAAGGGACACAGGGGCGGTATGTGACAGTGACTTTGGGGTCAGCAGGGATGCAATGGGGGGAAGAGATTGTGTCTTTGGGGACAGTGGGGACACAGCAAGAAGGTATGATGGTGATTTTGAGGATAGAGGGGTCATAATGGGGGTATGCGATGGCTTTGGGGATAGTGCGAATGCAGCCCCTCAGCAGGTGGATGTGGTGGTGTTTTTGAGGACAGTGAGGACACAGCAAGAAGGTGTGATGGTGACTTTGGGGACAGAGGGGACACAACAGCGATGTGTGAGTGGTTTGGGGACAGTAGGGATGCAACCATTCAGCAGGGGGATGTGATGGTGGCTTTGAGGACAGAGAGGACAGAAAGTGAAGATGTGATGGTGGCTTTGGGGATAGAGGGACTTTGGGGACAGCAGGGACACAATGCGGGGCATGAGATGGTGGCTTTGGGAGAAGTGGGAATGCAGCCCTTCAACAGGTGGACATGATGGTGCTTTTGGGGACAGTGGGGACACAGCAAGGTGTGATGGTGGCTTTGGGGACAGTGGAAATGCAGCCCCTCAGCAGGCAGGCATGACGGTGGTTTTGGGGGCAGTGGGGCATTACAAGGAGGTGTGATGGTGGCTTCGGGGATGGAGGAGACATGTCAGGGAGATGTGACAGCGCTTCGGGGACAGCGGGGACGCAGCCCCTCACCAGGTGCCTGTGGAGGCGGCTTTGGGGGACAGGCAGGCTCAGTGTGGGGACGCGGAGGTGGCTTCATGTCCTGCGGCCGGGGCGAGGGGAGGGTGGCGGGCCCGGTGCCCGTGTCCCGGGGTGCGGGCAGGGCGGCCGGCCCGGGGGTCTGGGG